>LS487772.1:23985-36694 GCA_900490705.1 Pristionchus arcanus
AATAACTGTTACTGTCATAGAAACCCTTATTTTTGTCACCAAATCGACCGGCTTTCATCTGTATTTAGGATGAACTTCCTATTTTGGATGGTTGTCTGAGAGGTGCACCCATCAGAGATCACCTTTATAGAGCGAATACTATCTGAACCCTACCCAGATTATAGGTTCCCAATATGCTGGCCCCGCGTTCTATAGAAATGCCTCTGCACCTCGTGAAAACAGTGGACGACCTTTTGAAAACTAACTTCTTCCTGAATTTCGTTTCTATAAATGTGCCCACCCACCTTCGTCCAGTCATCACTCAGTGTTAGAGTCTTGATAGCTTCTGCATCCAATCCTCTTTCGAATTTCAATGACAAATTTTTTAGATCGAAACATTTCAGATAAGGCTTATATGTTCCAGTAGCGAAGATATACCTTCCTGTATAAAAATAAATAAATTACGACCCCTCAAATTTTTCCATTATGCTTGCAGGATTGCTATGAAAAAATAGAAATTGAAACACAATCTTTCTACAGAGAGATGTAGCCTCCGCTGCCCCTCGGAAGTAATGGTTTTGAAAAAAATGTTTAGCACAGGGACAGCGCCCACCTATATATAAAATAAATATTTTAGACCGGTTACCATCTGGAGATACTTCGAGTGCAGTCGAAACATCAGGCATTTCGAAGTCTTGGATAAGTTGGATTCTGCGGCGAACCTCTTAATATGAGTTATTGAATTAGCACGATATTGAAAGACGTGTGAAAGATATCTACAGAGAACAAACATACAATAAGTTTTTTTCCAGAGACAAAAAAAAGAAAACGATACTTACCAACGTTTTTCTGCTCCAGCTTTCGTCTCTGGCGATCATTTAGCCACTGAAGAAAGATCACGTTCTACATAACTTTAGCTGCAACACTTACGTCAGGTACCGATTTCCCAGCACTGAGGTTGTAGATTTTAACATCATTCGCTTTCGAGACTTGCATCCCGGGGAAGATTCTAAACACAAACAAATCAAAACTTATACGTTAACGTAGACATGCAACGGCGGTCAACACTCATACAAAGTAATGGACACTGTTTAAAATACGCAATGAACAATTTCGAGAAGGGAAAAGTTTCGGCACTACTGCAGAAGCCCAGAACGCCCCAAACTCCCAGAGTAGACTAAGCACTACGCCTAAGCAAATTCCTAAGCCTAAGCCTAAACACTAAGCACTAAGCCTAAGCAACATACAAGACACTATTAGCCACATTAGGTTACGGCAGAGTGTTGTAGACCACTCGATATTAGTCCCGTTCTGGGCTTCTGCAGTAGAGCCAAAGTTTCAATCATCAAGAACAATTTCGAGAAGGGAAAAGGAAAAGAAGGGAAGGGAATATGCCTTTTGGGTGGACTTTAGCAAAATTTTCAAATATTTTGAAATGAGAGTGTCCGACAACGATTTCACTGAGTTAGCAATCAAACTACAGTAATCAAAAATTTGCATCACCCGCAACGCTAACAGTTATAACCGCAACGCACGAAACTCGCAAACTGATATTTGTTGAGGAATTGTTGTTTCTTTATTAAAATGTCGGTAAATATGTTGCATAGTCTGTGCGTTTTGATTTTTTTCAAACTGTTTTGGCCTCGAATACATTCTAGTGAATTGCCAACCATATTTCATGTATTTACTTGTTCATTCCATAAACCGTAAAAAAAAGTTACTATCTGACAACTAATGTTCAATTACTATATATATTTATATATATAGTAATTGTTATTAATGTAGTTAATAAAATGCAATCTATATATTGTGTTTAGTTATGGCTTTCATCGCTCCGACTTGAATAATCGAAATTCCGCTCGCACTATACAACAATCGACTAACTCGAACGATGGATAGTCAAGCTCTCAACAATATCGATGAATCGATTCCTACCGATTATGCTGCAGTCGAGGAGCCCAATCATGGGCGTTTTCCACGCCATCAAGTTGATGTGAATGGTTAGTTAAACAGTATGAAATATTCTTTGAGGTTGCCTCACCCCATCTTCTCCGTATCAAAGAATATAATAGAGTGATCTAACCTGATAGGAATCAAGGTTGTAGAGTACTAGGAGTTTTGATAATTTGTTTCAGAAACCGATTATCGTGAAGTGAATGTCGATCAACTAAGTGAATCCGATTTTGAAGGAATGAAGGACAGCGGCTTAGCGTACAGTGTACGTTTTTTTGTTAACATTTTGATTGCTCCATATGATATTACTTTAAGGATCACGACTACATTGGTTCAAATCCAAATGCGAAAGTAGCTCCTGAGACATCTCAATTTCCCGTAATGGGTGGAGTTACCGACCGTATGTTTCAACTTGTTGTCTTGTCTTTTTTTTGCTCATGAAGTACGTGCATCCACAAACAAAACAATTCCATCGGGGGTAGGCGGCTCAATTCCTGTCAAAAATCATCGCATCTAGCACGTAATCGTTGCAAAATTCAATTTTTTTCTAATGGGTATTTGTTATTAATGTTTCTCTCTTTTTTCATCTTGTTGAGTCACGCCTGGGATATTTGAATTTTTCTTTAAACGACTCATTCTCTTTTCAGAATATTTAAATGGCGAAACCAACGATCCATGTGCAGAACGTACCGACAATCGGTAACTCATTACATTTATTATTATTGATTTGGCACTTATTTACTTTAGTGCCCATTGACCGGGCTCTAACATGTGGGTAGTGAGAAATTAGAAAGTGAGTTATCGAATGAGCGAGGAAGAAAATAGCTCTCTACCTTTGGGCACTAAAGCAAAGAAGTGCCATCAGGGGTCGATTACATATATTTTCAAAAATGCCAAAATGTGGGTTGGATTTGCTTTTTCCCTCCCACACCCTAAAAAAATCAGCCAAATGTTGGTTGGGTTTCCTTTTTTTCCTTCCCACACCCACAAAAATCAGTCAAATGTGGGTTGGATATGTAATTTTTACATAGTAATCGAGCCCTGAGTGCCATTGATTTAATCTTCACATTCTTTAATCATGTGCTTTTAAACAATGATTCGCAAAATATGATTATTTTTTTAGGATGTCCGGCATGCTGAATTCGGGTTCGGGTGTGAAGAAGCCGCAACATCCATCTGCACTCCGAACTGTGAAAAGCGACGGTACGTTTCTATTAATATGAATGCGTGTGGTTATATTTATAGTCTTGTTTCTAGATTACGTAGGTACGAGTGCTGCTCATCACACATATTCTCACGGAAAAGCTGTCCCTTACAAGGATGTTACCCAGCCTAAGAAATCGGGACGCCCATCAAAGAACGAGTAAGAAATTTATTTTTTCGTCATTTTTCATGTTTCTATGTTTTTTATTCGTAATAAGTTTTTTTTTCGAATTAGGGCACCATATACGTGAAAAAGTTCGGTTGCCAAATTTTTCGGAAACGTGTTTATTTCACATTCTTGTGCATGAAAAGACTCCTTTTTTCGAAGCTGAACGTGTCTGTCGTTGTGATATCCTTCTTATTCCATAAAGATAGCCCTAACTATTAAATGTTATTAAGGTCTCGTGAGTTAGCTGGAGATCGTTTGATGGGAAGAGCAATGGTGAAGGCGGGAATGCAGGGACATCACGTGCTTATGCAGCCGCAGCAGCACATCCATCAACAGGTTAAACCACATTTGATATAGTTAATTTGTACTTCGGACGATTCATAAGGCATTTGATGATTTTGTTTTCGGTGTGAAGTAGAAAATAATAACAAATGAGCTTTTTGGAGCGAATTTTCCCCATTCTTTACAAAATCTAAGGTAAGATATGTATGTTCACACCTAAAATCTCGGACCCTTGTCAGCCCTTGTTCAATCACTATAATGACAGGGTATGCAAGCTATCCAAGATAGTGTGAACTTCCGTGGAGCAGCTCCTATTGTGACTCCAGCAAGAGGGCAGAAGATAACTCCAAGAGGAAGACGTAAGCAGATATATGCCGTTTATTTATGTATATATAGAATAAGTAAAATCAGGAAATCCTTTCCATAACACGGACTTGTGCCAAGTCTAATTTATTCTTAACTCTTACTTTAGCAGCAATCGGGTTGCGTCGTGACATTCCGGATGATGGGACTTCCGCTTATATGATGATGCCCGCTCAGCAGGGAATTCCTTCATCTAAGCTTATTTCTACAAAAAAGGTTTTTTTTATAAATCGCCTTTGAGTCATGCTGTGGAAAAAAGTCAAAGAGAATAGGAAAGATCTGAATCCCCGCAATTTCATATCTCGGCTCCCAGTGGTGTTAGGAACTTGAAATTTTTAGGAGCTACATGTACGGGGAGCTGAGATATGAAATTGCGGGAATTCAAATATATCCTCTTCTCCTTGAATTTTTCCACAGCCTCGGTTTCTCTGTTCCGTTGTGTTTGCAAATTAAAAAATCTTTTGTCACTGAGATGGGGATGGATATATTTAATGAGGGATATGTGACAGATGGCCAACTTTGGATCTGCTCAAGCTGCTGAAGATGCTCACACTCGAGAGATGATGGAAGCTGCACAAAATGCACTCGCTCCATCGAATGCAACCATTTGTGGAATGAATACGACGATGAGTGTGCAACCTCCTCTTCCTTCCCATTCATCTCTTCCGAATCTTCATCCTCATGCTTCTCCTCATCATGATTCTATCGTCCTTCCCTCTCACAATCGGCCTCGGACATCATCACACCGTTTTGATGAAGGTGATATACCGAGAACACCTGGAAAGTGAGTTGTCGTGCTAATTATGTTGCCATAATACTCGTTTTAGGGGACGTCAATACACTCCTATCTCATCTCCTCAATCTGCTCATGTCCGTACTCCCAGTGAAAGTCATGAAATGAATATACAGCTGCTCCATCAACCTCTCCGAACAAATTCTGAGTAAGCTGGCAGTTAAAATCTTCGTATTTTTTTGTCACTGTTGAAAAGGGTGGAAAGGTTTGGTGGTATGAAATTCAGACCATTGGAATTTTCGATATTGATTTCGAAATTTTTTCTTTGTTAGTGCAAACTATGCATGGTTTGTGGTTCAAAAATACAACATAACAAGCCAGCCCAAAATCGCCCCATACTATGTGAAACGGCGAACGTTAAAATATATAGAAGATTTGCACTGACCACAGCTTTCAAATGGATTAATCAAATGGTGGTCAAATAAGATTAAAATGAGGAAATTTAATTATCTGATCCGGTTAGTATGTAACTGTATGCTATATTTATTACATAACAAATAATGAATGTTGTCGATTACAGTGGTCTTCCTGTTACTCCAGGAGGTGGTCGAAGGACTTCTATGACATCACGTACTCCTCGTGCTCGAATGTCTATTTCTGAATCAACGGGATCACATACGTCATCTCCTCAACGATCGATTGTTCTTACTCCACCCAGACCTCAAGTGCTTCTCCAATCTCGTCCCATACCTCCTTCACCACAACCATCACGTCAAATGGCCATTGGGGGGCATCTCAAACCGTCTACGGTAACTTATTTTCCTGAGTTTGCTTTAGTGTTGTGATAATGGATGGAATATTAGTGTGTATCAGGGACCATCAACGATGGCATCAGCCCAGATGCAGATGACGTCGAATGCACCCTTGCCGTCTCTCCATACTCAGAGTCAACCAATGGTTGTTCAGAGACAAACAGGAGAGTCTCCGTCTAAACGACCTTACTACGATCTTAAAAGTTGGTTTTTAATATAAGTGGATGGCTCACATGTTAGTAAAATAGTGGGGCTTTTAATTTAAAAAAAAGCCTTTTATCCATATTTTTAATCTACAACTCGAAGTGATATCTCTCTCTCTCCCAGGAACGATATGAGTGATGAGGATATAGTAAGTGTTCGTCTTGAACCACAATTCATCCCTTCACAAGGGGACCGTAAATGTGGACAGTCTTACCGTACGAATCCGTAACACTTGTTCCCTTTGCGTCTCTGCCCGAGAGAGTTTCTCTGGTGCTCTCGCCCGCCTAGGTGAACAAACGTGCACACACACAAATAGCTCTGCCTCTTTGTTTCCTCGGGCACATCTTATAAAAGTGGCTTATCTAAATGTTTAGCTTATACGGTGCAAATTTAAAATAATGTATTTACAATGAGTTGTGAATTGAGATTCGTGGGGGCAGACAAGCGACTGCATACGAAAGCAAGAGAACAGCAAGCAAAAAGAAGGGTCATAAGGTTAGAGATCTCTATAATTTGCTTAGCGAGATCAAATTAATAAATTCAAACGCGTATGTTATTTCAGGATTTTTCGAGTGTGGAATCGAGTTCAGGAGAGAGTGATAGTGAGAAATGGGAGATCTCATGTATTTGTGGACAGAAAGACGACGACGGTGAAGAGATGGTGCAATGTGACCAATGCATTCTGTCAGTTTTCATTTTTTTAAAATATTTTTTATAGAAGCACGGCATATTATGTACGCGTGAGCAGTGTATTATATGTTCAGGAGATGGGAACACGTGGATTGTATTTTCCCTCGGACGAAAAAAGCGCCATCTGGAAACTATTTCTGTCATGTGTGTAAGCCCAGGCCAACGGAGCTTACGCGTGAACAGGTTAACTTATTTTTTTAATAATCGAACCAGTATAAGGATATCCGGAAAGTTCCCGGACTTAAGTATTTTCTCAATTATTATGAAGCATATTGAGACATTTTCAAACATTGACAGAACGATGTCACAGTATGAAAAATAGTGTGCGGTGACCCAGTACATTGTGCGGGAAACAAGTACTTTTAAGACAAAGGATATAACTGCAGGAAAAGACTGAGAGACAATCTACAACTCGAAGTGATATCTCTCTCTCTCCCAGGAACGATATGAGTGATGAGGATATAGTAAGTGTTCGTCTTGAACCACAATTCATCCCTTCACAAGGGGACCGTAAATGTGGACAGTCTTACCGTACGAATCCGTAACACTTGTTCCCTTTGCGTCTCTGCCCGAGAGAGTTTCTCTGGTGCTCTCGCCCGCCTAGGTGAACAAACGTGCACACACACAAATAGCTCTGCCTCTTTGTTTCCTCGGGCACATCTTATAAAAGTGGCTTATCTAAATGTTTAGCTTATACGGTGCAAATTTAAAATAATGTATTTACAATGAGTTGTGAATTGAGATTCGTGGGGGCAGACAAGCGACTGCATACGAAAGCAAGAGAACAGCAAGCAAAAAGAAGGGTCATAAGGTTAGAGATCTCTATAATTTGCTTAGCGAGATCAAATTAATAAATTCAAACGCGTATGTTATTTCAGGATTTTTCGAGTGTGGAATCGAGTTCAGGAGAGAGTGATAGTGAGAAATGGGAGATCTCATGTATTTGTGGACAGAAAGACGACGACGGTGAAGAGATGGTGCAATGTGACCAATGCATTCTGTCAGTTTTCATTTTTTTAAAATATTTTTTATAGAAGCACGGCATATTATGTACGCGTGAGCAGTGTATTATATGTTCAGGAGATGGGAACACGTGGATTGTATTTTCCCTCGGACGAAAAAAGCGCCATCTGGAAACTATTTCTGTCATGTGTGTAAGCCCAGGCCAACGGAGCTTACGCGTGAACAGGTTAACTTATTTTTTTAATAATCGAACCAGTATAAGGATATCCGGAAAGTTCCCGGACTTAAGTATTTTCTCAATTATTATGAAGCATATTGAGACATTTTCAAATGCATGAAATAGTAACCTGAATAATCTATCATTTCCGCACTTGAGAATCTAAATCCGCTGTGTTTGGCACAATATTTACGAAAAAAAAAAGTTTGCAAATTAGGTTTTAAAGTTACCCAACCAGAACAAATTATCGTTTGAGTGCGCGCGAAAACCGCAACCGCAAAGTAGAAGACAAAGCAACGAATGACTTTATTTTAAAATAATTTAAATAATTTATTTAATTATGTATATTTATCGATTGTTATTACATTACTGAATCTGGAAAGAAAAATGCGGAGTCAGCGAACCATATAAAGTGAAAGTGGGCGGAGTCACAGCGATAAAAAATTAAGTCTCCCCATATTCCAGTTTGAATTGCGCGCGGTCCTGATGATCAATCCCAACACAAACCCGATTTCCAAGCCGGTTTTAGGGTTATTATCGATTTTCTGACTTTTTTTAAAGCGCGAGCA
Source organism: Pristionchus arcanus (assembly GCA_900490705.1). Classification (NCBI taxonomy): domain Eukaryota; kingdom Metazoa; phylum Nematoda; class Chromadorea; order Rhabditida; family Neodiplogasteridae; genus Pristionchus; species Pristionchus arcanus. The sequence continues at coordinate 32,123 of LS487772.1, forward strand.
ACACTATTTCGACAATTCCCTATCCAATGAGCAAATAAAAAAAAGGGGGGGGGGGTCAAAATCGTCCTTGTTGGGTTACTTTAAGGTTTTTCTTATTTTTTTCCACGAATGATGAGTGGTGGAGTGATGATAAGTGGTGGTATTAGCATATATATGAACTGTCGAGTGCTGTCGAGGAGTATAATAAAACATTCTCGTGATTCGGTATGACAAAAGACAAAAGGTCTTGAATCCGATCCTCCGAACTAAACCTGACACAGCGAACCTCTTTTGAATACTGTACTCGGGTTATGGTATCGATTAAAATTTAAAAAAAGATTCTGCACCACCGAATTAAATCTGAGCCGCCGAACTTTCAGGGTAGTCGGGTTACGGATCTGTTTAATATTTCGCGATACGACAGTTCTCCCAGAATTCTCGCAAACCGTCATCAGTCATTCGAAGTACTTCCAAATCATCTGCCCTTAAATCCGAGAAGACTGGTAATTCCTCCTATCGAGAGATATTGAAAAATGAATACTCTACAAATGCAAGGTTGGTCTCGTCTAGCTTAATTTGCTTATTCTGTGTTAATCAGACGTTTCCTATCAATCTCTGGCCCATCGATCAGCAATTCGTCTGGCGTCGACATAATCAAGACACTCAGAAACAGTACAATAATTCGATCTCTGATTGTCGAACCAAATATCAAGGGAATAGTGACATTAGAGGAAGTCCGCGAAGGTGCTTACATTGCTGAGTAAGTCAATCAATCCTAATATTTTTGATATGCTGTTCCTATTTGACAATTTAAGACTTCTCGGATAAGTGAGTCTGCAAAAGGAATGTTTGAATCGAGACCTCGTTCCTGGTTCACTCAATGATCAGACATTCCTATTCGAAATGGATCACGAGAAATTTATAATCGATTCGAGAAAGTGCGGAAATGTTCTTACAAAATTTTTGCGAAGGTATCCTTGATTTTTGTATGTTATCTTTTTAATATTGTATCTAATTATAAACTTTTTAAAATCTTTTTTTTTAATTTACAGATCGTGCCAGCCAAATGCAGAACTTGAAGCAATTATGTGTGGATCTGAGATTCATTTCATGATCAAAGCTACTCAGAGACTGGCAATGCACGATGAGGTGAGTTTGTGTATGCCGTATCGTCAAATTATTTGCATGGGCTTTGTAAAAAAACGAGTGATATATTAGGTATCGATCAAGTTGGAAGAAGGATGGATGAAGAAACCTCGACCAGCCCAAGGATGTGGATGTGATAAAATGAAAGAGAACAAATGCGAACTCGAACGATTCTTCATGCCGCCGCAAGTGAGTGCTGAAGTTGGCCTCAATGTTAGGCTTTCTTTAGGAAAGAGCCATCTGCTGATTAAAACGTGATATATATATATATATATTCGCTGCTCTGAACTTGCACGTGATTTTGGAGCTTGTCAAACATTTTTATAAACTGTCAATGAAAAAAAACTTGATTAATAAAATAAATTTGTTCATGGGACGTTATTTTGTTAACATAATCGTTGATTGTCTCTGATTATGATATTATTATTTTTCAGAATATTCCATCGTCTTCTCGCAAATCTCTCCCTGCCAATGGATCCAATGTCTTGGTGAGTTTTGCATCTCATTTTGCTCGCATCTTGCATATACAATCTAAAGGCTACAGATAAAAATAGTGTTCGCTTTAACAAGCCAGAATAACGAAAGAATTTTTTCTCAAACTTTTAATTCATGCCTCATTTTTATCTTGCCATTCACTGGTGACCTCGGCTTAGTAACCGACTCACTTCTTTACTTTACTTGGTGGCGACATGCCTCTAGTGTTTTTTTTCTGTCACTTAACAGGATTGTATTAAGAGTGGCCGCAGTCCGATTCGGCGAGCTCATTCTGAGAGGAAAAAAGTCGCTTCAGTTAAGAAGGTTATTACGAAGAAGGTATTCTAATTTTTTTCAACATTTTAGGTTTGTATGCACGTCACCGAATATGGTTTACCACTATAATTCCCACTTTTAATGGTTTCCCAGTGGGTTCCCAATGCGTGATTTCGCCGAATGGTTAAACATTACTCCGCCCACTGAGAAACGATAATCTCGCCCACTGGGTGACACGGATACAAGCCAGTGGATGCGAGAAACCGAGTAAATGTCGAGCTCGAACTGCGAAGTTGAGAATTGGTCTGACATCCATTTGTTTACGAATTAAACACACCAAGCCTTTGGTGCAAATTGGGGAGAATTCATCCTTTGTGATGGCTACGGGTTTGCGATTAAGGTACTAAAAAGCAAGAATTGGGTTTGAGAGTCTTTCGGAAGAAAAAAATGGTTTAGGTCGGTGTTACGTGTGAGCCATCATAAATTGAGATAAGAGAGAAGCTGTTGCAGGGAAAAAGGAAGGGAACGATTAAATTGCCCCAACATAATCGTAAGATGAAAGGAGGATCAGGCAGAGGCATTGCTGACGAGATGGATGAAGAAGAGGAAGAGAGTGATATGGAATATGAAGAGAGTGAAGACGATAAAAGGAAGGAAAGAAGAGGAAGAGGAAGGAGAAAAACAGAAGGAAGCAGTGATAGAATAGTGAAAGAGAGAGGGAAAATGGATATTAAGAAGAAAGGATGGAATGAGGATGAATCTCTTCTCAGTCTTGATACTTCTATAAGGAGTACGAGCGACACGAGGGAGATCAGGTAGGAAATGATATTACAAGGAAACCGCAATAATAAGCAAATCTCTTGAGCTTCATATGAACATTCAGAACAGCACTAAACGGATTGGATTAAGGTTTTCTAACAGCAGAATTTCAATAGTGAATTTCAATAGTTTATATTTAAATCAGTATGCACGGCTTATTGGTATTTCCTTTTTCTCACATGCTTGCTTCTAAAGGATGAGCTATCGTAGTGGGATGAGCTATCGTAAATGTATAGTGCTCACATGCAGACCAATACTTATCGGGCCTAGAAGGTTGTACGTTAGTCCCCCATCTCTAACATTGGGCCGTATTTTAATAATACAGTAATAATCCGTATTTTAGTAATTTAAAAATACAAGTTTATCTAGTAGTTTAGTTTGTCTAGATTCAATGTTGTGCCTCGCCATGGTAAAATCGATGTATAGCCGAATTTCAAAAATTGACTACCTATTGCGGAAACCAACCCGAAGGAACAAAGTCCTTCATAGATATGAAATTATTACGAAAAAAACATAGATACGTGATAGATACGAAAAGATGGGGAGAATGAATTGATCTTCTTCTCTATTTTTGTCGTTCAATCTGTGTCTATGTCGCTTCTCCGACTGTTTCTAACAATGAGCTACACGCACTTTTCATCTCGCGAAATATCTAATATGTGAAACGGCTTATATTCACTCTTTTGTGTTTTGGACACTGGTGACTAGAGAGCGCCAAACCGATTATTCATTTCACGATTGACGAGAAATGAGAATCATTCAATTCCCTTCTTCAATCGTTTGGCCGGTCATTCGATTGAATTTTCAATCGAATGACGGTTCAATCGAATATTTATTCGATTGATCATTCGATTGGCCAATCGAATAATTCATTTTCCATTAGTCCGAATGGTCGAATACGGCCGCGCCATTCGAACAAAGAGAAGGAAAATCAATCGAATGACGACGTGAGAAATAGAACGGTCAATCGAATAACAAAGGATAGTCGATTGAGACAATCGAGTGACCATTTCAATATCAGATTGGCCAATCGTTTGGCGGTCTCTACTGGTGACAATAGGTTTGCAAGAGAGATGGACTTACTTTTGCGGCCCCTTGTTAACACTTCTTCCAAGAATGAAAATGTTCACTGCAGACTTCGGGATGATTCTAAAATGAAGAAGGGGACTACGTTGATGATTAATGAAGATAATAATGAGAAGAGGAAGAGCAAGAGAATAAGTGAAAGCGAGATTGGAGAATCGACGAAAGGCGGAAGAAAAAATGTGATAGAGAAGGGAATAGATGAAATCAAGGTTCGATATACAGTGTACTTTGTTATGATCAGCATTTTCTAAGAACTTATATTTTTTAAATGCTGATTTCACAGGAGGAGCCGCAATCGATAAATAAAACGAAGAAGACTCCAAAGAAGCCATGGCCAGTGATGGATTATACCCTCCCCAGTGAAAGAGGCAAAGATGTTAGTCATCACTTATATTTTTAAAATTGTTTTTTTTAGTGCACACTCAAGCTTCACAAAATTCAAATTAAAAAAAAAAACTATTTTAGAGTCGCGAGGAACGGAAGCTGAAAGCTGAGTGCGAACGCATTGAGAGACAGAGTAAGATGAGTGGATCGAAGACCAGAGGGAGACCTCCTGCCTCAAGTTATGGATCTACCAAGGAAAAAAAGAAAGGAAAAGAGAGAGATGAGAAGATTACATCGAGTGGACGAGGGAAAAGAAGTGAGAATTAATTCATTGGATGAACTAAGTGTTAATGTTAATGATTACAGAGGCTGATAGTGAGGATGAAGATGGTGGTACTGAGTGTATCCCTGCTATGACACCAACTCCCATTCATTCATCTAGGAAGAGATTGACTACATTTGAAGGAA
>LS487772.1:36738-47504 GCA_900490705.1 Pristionchus arcanus
ACTCATGGCAGATCTCTTCCGACGAGTGGAAAGAAGAAATTGCTTCTCAGATATCAAGAGGTGAGCAGAGCATTGGTTATTACGGGGATATCCAATATTTTGGTACCAAGAATACAATTGATTGAAAATTTGACCATGACCACCGATTGTGAGTGTGTGATCTGTGTGAGGGATGTCTATTGATTGGAAGATGGGATGGGAAATGAGGATAATATAATTGTAGGCAGAGAAGGAGAAGGCGGCGGCATTGGAGAGATGTAGAGTGGAAGTTCCTTCTACCACTCCCACTCGATGGAATAGATTGAATAAGGAGGAAAAAGGAGACAAGGGGAATAGAAAAGAAATTATTGAGAAAGGAAAAGGAAATCGACACGAAATGAGGAAACATGCTATTTATTTGAGAGATACGCTATCTCCATCTATATTCTCAATTGGAGATATGAGTGAAGAAGGAAGAGGAAGAGGAAGAGAAATTCCTTGCATAGGCACTCCCTCTACTCACTCTACTCACTCTACACTTGTCACTCCATCCCACCCTTCATCTTCCATTATGTCTCCCTCATCTACTCCTGTTCCTTGTGTTTCCATCCCGATAGAGAATGAGAAGACTGTGAAGAAGAGTGGTGGTGCAGTTTCATACGAGGAATATAAGAAGAGGAAGAGAGGAGAGATTACAAGTGGAGAAGAGAAAACAGACAAGCACGATAAAAAGGAAGAAGTTGCCAAGAAAAGCTTCATGCCTCGTGTTGATTCATCGGTGAGTAATGTAAAGCTTTTGATCTCGAAAAAATAAAATGGAATTGGCTCCCTCTCACTAGCATTTCCAATAACGAGCGAGAACAATGGGGGTGCTAATTAGAAAGTGACCATTTATTGGAGTTCCAATAACTTTTAGAATTGACTTCACAAAACAAAAAAAAAAGTCTTTTTGGAATTGAAATGAAGAGAGAGATATACCTCTTTGTTAGCACTATTGGAATCGTGGATTAAAATTCAATATTTAGGTTTACGTGCCTCCTTCACTCCCCAATGTGACACTGCCTGGATTGGACGAGCATGTGGGATTGGATGAACTAAAAAGGAGAGTATATGACGATGTAGGTTCATTTTGAGATCATATAAATATGAAACACGTCTTCTGTTATTTCGTAGGTAGCAAGAACTAATCATGCATAACTACGGGTTCAACTTCCAGTTGTTATATGCTCCGAAATGTAAAAACAACTTTTTTAAACCTTTAAATTATGACCGCTACAATTTTGGAGTAGTTGCTGATTACTCGGAGATCAAATATGCCCGAGTACTGCAATGAATCATTTTCGGTTTTACGGCTTCGACACTGGAACGCAAAAGTATATAAATCAGTGATCGAAAAGTATGTCAACATTAACGCCCGACGAAGTCGAGCAAAATTTTCGTCTAGGTGCCCGAAACGTTGAAGTTTTAAGTGTTCTAACCAAGTGTGCAGGCATTTTTTGGTCATTTTTAGGTCTATGTGCCCGAAAACATCCGAAAATATAGGCATAGGTGCCCGACGGCAAAATCCAGTTGACATGACTTTTCGACCACTGATATAAATTAATATTTTGTCAAATGATTATAACAAATTCATGCCCCCCCCCCCTTAAGAAGATGTATGATAAGATAATATATTGGATGAAGTGAGCACGAATTAATTGCAGACGCCTCGGAGGGGAGGACCATCGTCATCCATTTCTGCTATCGGGAAAAGCGACCCCACGCCGAAGAGACAGAGTATCAATGATAGACTCAAGAATGAATTCTCGCTTCCTATGGTGAGTAGTATTATCCATACAGCCATACTCGACTTTTTATTATTCATCAATTATTTTAAATGCATGATGCCTCTCCTAATATTAGATATGGTTCCATGGAGTGCGTGGTAGAAATGGGAATATGTTTAGATGATAAGAAATTAATGGAGTGATTGTGTATGGTGTGCGTGATTCCTCACGGATATTTTTTTGGCATGTTGTGCACTGTTGCGCCCTCTTTCGAATAAGTACCTTGCACAAAATATAAATTAATCCTGAGGTACCTTCCACCCCTTCGAAAACTTTCTAATAATTTGAAATTATTTCAATAGCGGAATGGAGGAATTGTCGTTCATTTCTCACGAAACGGAAATGGAGTGAGCGTTGTCTAATTGAATTTATTGTTTAAAAATCATTTCAAACGATTAGAAAATTTCTGAGTGGCTGGAAGGCACCTCAGGATTTAATTATATACAAAAATAACCGTGACGAATCCTACACTTGTGAATCATTTCGTAGTTTTGCTCGGTTCAGAAGCATTTTTCGAATTTCTAATCGGCACAGATCTATATGCTCGGAAAAATAGGCGGGGTTGCTCTCACAGAAATGTTTCTTTAAAATGCTCTAGAACCGAGATAATCGTGGCTAAAGTTGGGGCGCCCGAACCGACCCGGAGTAGGCGACCTCAAAATGATTACTGTACAATTTGAAACTACTTCTCATTTTGCTGTCATAATCAGTTATTGCTTTAGAAACGAGAAAAAAAAACAAAATGTCTTGCTTGAAAAAAGATGCGAAAGTGGCGAAAAAAACGGGCGATAGATTGGACCGGGAAATTATGTTCCGTGGTATGTGACTTTTCGTGCATCTGTAATACTAACTCATTATACAGATTCCGCCTCACTCCCATTCTCTTGTGACAAGCGTGATATGCAGTGGTTAACGAGATAGTCGATAATTCGAAAAGATGTGCGGTGCCCAATTGATCGTTGCTTGATCCTTACGTAAACGGGCTCTTGTTAGATAAATAATAATTTGACTCGCCTTTCTTTAACTGCTTCTACTGATTTGCTTTATTCTCACCCCCCCCCCCCCCCCCCCCCCGCTACTCAAATAATTGTAAGGGAATGCTGAGAAATTGATATAGAATTTCCTTGCCGAAAGCTAGCAAGATCGAAAGCGGGGAAAATCCTAAGAACATCTTTGTTGCCCAAATCTGCTTAATGCTTCTGTGTATTTCTGGGCTATTGTTTTTTTTTGGCATTTCTGGGATATAGCCGTATAATTCGGTGCTCCCCCATACAATATCCCAGATCAAACATGTAAAAGTTATGTGACAAAATCCTATGAAACCGGGGTATGTTTATGAAAAATACCTTGGAAACCGACTAATTCTATGAAAGCGGGGAATATTTGCGAATCGTAGGTAACATGCCTTGTCTACGAAAACCTCAAAAGCGGGCTATGTTTTCAAATTCCATGTAGTTTTATACTAGCTTTTTCATGTATGGGCCCAGATATTCTCGAATGCATTGAACAGATTTGAATAGCAAGTTCTTATAATTTTCTCCCGCTGCTAATTCTCGTTTGGAAAGTCGATATCGATATCGCGACCTTCCATTGTAAGAAAGCTTTTCACTTACATAAATTCTTGTATAGACTTGGTTTGTAGCTGAGCACTCCTCCTCCGTCTTCTTCCACTACACTTATATCGGCTTCAACTACATTGAGTACCATATCCATGCCATCTCTTGCCAATGAAGATCTTCTTACTCCCACTGGTGGAAGAGTTCATAAGAATCGATTATCGGATGCAAAGGCACCTAATGTGCGCCCGCCTGGTGAGGATGGTATACGATTGATTGAATGTGATGGACTATGATGGTATGGCATGAGTCGCTTCTCGGCAGCCCCTTCCTTCTTTCAACCTGAACTAACCGTACCTCACTTTATCGTTTAATACAGAATAGCAAATGACATTTGTGATTGCAGGTCTGATGACGGAATGCCCTCGTCCGATATCACTCGATTCCCCTTCAATAACTTCCTCTACATCCGTCATGCAATCCACTGCATCCTCGACTTTCTTCTATTCATAGCTCTAAATGATTAATCATAATAACTCACTTTTCTTCACACATCTCTTTGTTTGGTCTCTTTTTCTAAAAATACTTATCCACTTTTTAGCATTATTCATGTTTCTATTGAATTTTCTTCATAGTTATCCAAATTAATGACACTCCTACTTCTCAGAAGTACTATCCTTACCTCATTCATTTCCCTCGTATGTCATAGCTTCCTCTTTTGTATAGTTACGGCAGGCCCTTTTTCTGTACATGATAGGATTCACACAATATTCGGCTTTCTCAGTCCAACTGCTTTATGTTTAGCGAGCTGGTTAGCCCCTCCTCATGTTTTGTCTTGCTCTGGGAAATCATCCCCCTATCTTCTCGGTTTTCCAAAATCTCACATTTCTACCCTTTTTTTAAATTTCGAAATTTTTTTTCTGTTTGCTAAGCAGTATTCTGCCTCCCCCTTCCCATTCTTCTGACCTATATTTTTCTAAATTTTATCCTCGAATAAAAAACCTATTGTATCCACTTCAATCAACTTGCTTTTTCCTCAACTTGATCATCTCCTTCGTAGTTCTGAAAACACAGATTGTATGCGTGCCCCCCCCCCCCTCGTTGCCTCCGTTTTTCTTTTTTATTAGGGCTCTCGCTGTTTTCTTATCACCTCCCCTCTCTTCCTACCGACCTCATTCGCATTCTTATTCCTCATACAAATGATTTTATGATTCTTCATTAAATCCTTCCACGTTTGCTGCATAGTTGTCTCTACTTTTTCCATCGTTTCTCCCCTTTTCTAAAATCCCTTCCTTCACAGCGTTCATTGTACATGCATATGTCCCACAATCACCTTTTTCAAACTTTTTTTTAGATTCACCATGTTCCAATTTCTGCTCCTTGTTCACACTCCTCGCTATAGCATTTCTTCATTTTTTTCAGTGTCTTATAGCACCATCACGATCCTCAATTCCAGACACTACTCGAGTCTCATCCGCCTAATATTCATTCAAAATGACCTTTGTTTTGTCAATTCACTAATTTGTTAAATCTAAACTGCCTTATCAATTCCCTCAGTCTCCCTTCAATTGGTGCTACCGAAAAATAATGATTGAATTCAGGTTATGAATCTGCGATCATAAGTAGTAGAAGCCGTAACAATCAAAGGCTCACATTGAATTTTCTCCGTGGGATGAATTTCGGTAGTGATTTTGTGCTTAAGATACTCAATTATTCCCATCCGGTGTTTTGGTGGTTGGTCTTTGATCAACCAAAGGAGTTACAATTAAGTTAGCTACTCCCCCCCCCTCTCTCTTTTGCCCCATCATGAACTCATGATTGTTGTTTGCTTCCTTGATTACCATACTCCCTATGGTCTCTAATAAACATCACTTACCTTTTTTGTTCAATATAACTTCCCATATTACCTCATCCATCCTATGTCGCAAGCCCCCCCCCCCCCCCCACGTCCTACCAAGTTTCTGTATATAGTTTCATCCCTCTCCTAGCTAGCATTTATTGGATATTGTTCAACCCGACTCTAAACTACTGCTATTCGTTACACTATCTCGTTCGCAAGTATTGTCGCCCGAAATATACAAATAGCTTTTGAAATAAATAATGAACAAAAAGGCTAAACTGTGTTACACGCTGAATTCGCGGGTGGTAAAAACAGAAAGTCTGTCACAGGAAATTCTACGGCCTTTCTAATGGCTTGTTCATCTCTATAAGCGGAAGACTCATACGCGTGGAGGCAATAAGTTTGAACGGATACTCAGTTGGGCCGTAGCCAGTGTTTAGTCGGGGATTCCTGCGCATTGATTACGGTGTTTAATCGTTATTGATCGGTGGGCGCTATGCAGCAGCCAATCAGGAAAAAGGGGCTGAGTCTTTCTTTTGTATTGACCCCAAATTCCGTGCTCTGGGAGCAATCTCCGAATAATGCAGAAAATTGTTTAAAAAAATCAGTAGTTGATTGCACATTCGACCAGTACAGTACTTTCGATTTAGCGAGACGGCAAAGAGAGAATGATCGGACGAGCCATCACTAATCAGTTCTCCGTGTGTTGGTAAAACGGTTTAATATAGCCGAATATAATACATGATAATACGAAATGGACAATTACAAGAAAACTTATTAACTTATTATCTTATTCAGTTATCAAGGAAATGTATCTGACATTTAACAAGAGATGGTGCCAAAGGATATAGAACGTTGCATGCCCTGAATATATATATTCACCTCTCCTCCCTTATACTCCCCTCCCCTCTCCCTCTCCCTCTCTCTCTCTCTACCCCTCTCTCGTTCCTCTCCGTACCAGCTGATTCTCTGCCCCCCCCCCCTCTCTCCCCTAATACTTTTCTCTCTATCTCTGCTGTCCACTCTTCTCCCTCCTCTCTCTCTCTTCCTCCCTTCGCTGTCCCATTCTTCTTTTCCTCTCCCCACTCCTCACTATTTATTAACCCTTTCATTCAATATCAAAATGATCGAAATGCAATCGTTTGGGTGTTGCATCCTCCATCATTTTCTATATATCAGTAAAAGCGCCAATTGATCTTCTGGTTCAGTTAAATTCTTTATTCTAATATTTTGGTTTCCACAATATTTGTGTTTATTTTCTGCTTGGTTTCAACGAGCAAACACGAGATGATCTTCATAATTACTCAGTGAATTCTCTTCTAAAAATAACTCCAAAATTTGATCCGTAAACAGATTTATTTTAAAGAATTTTCCAATTTTTGATGATGCTATACTATGGCGCGTGTCCGTTCATATTTATATATATGTGATCAAGTAATATATAATTTGTAATTTAATTTTTATCTCAGGAGAGGAACTACTATTGATAAGGAATCAAATATGGATGCAGATGATTGGATGGGAGGAGGGAATGATGAAGGAGAAAGAGAGAGGGATAATTATTCGTATGAGGTATATCCTTTATTTTACTTTTATGCATTTCTCCTTTTGAAAGAAAAGATAAGCCTATAACTTGAAGAATTGTAATATATACAGGGTGTCCCAAAAATATGGTGACAAACATTTTTCTTGATATCTCACTGATAAATGTAAACCATGACCCCCAATCTTGACTGAGAATTCGTAAATACTACGTCTTCTAACTTTGAGATTTTGGTCCACATATAATCCCTTTGAGGGTTTTTAGGTAGTGACTTTCGACGACGGAAAATGTGTCTCCACGCCGTTTGTCAGGATGGTGATTCCGGCCCTTCACAATCAAACTAGGAAACAATCATTAAAGTTTAATCGCGGATTATTTAGCACACTTATAGCGCTTTATAATGTACTTTTTCACCTCTAAAACCAAGTCTCCTTTTAAATAGCTTGCGACCTAGAGATGTCTTTCAACCTTTCAGATACTACCGTACTACCTTCCTCCAGGCCAAAGAATTCGAGTGGAATGGAAAATGTACTCAGGATTAAATAGTTTAAGCTTTTATTATTTTACAAACCGCCGACAACTTGATATCATTCCCTTATACCGAGTCCAGTTATGATCAGTGGCTCTATGTTAAGCCTGGGAACATTTCAACATACTTGTGAGCCGGCATCTTCGGATGAGTTGATATTCATATTCATTGTTATCTCCCTGTCACTCCACCTCCGTGCCAGATTAGGCAAATTTCGTGAACATCACTGAAAACAGTTCTTACTGGAGGTTCTCGCACATCCCTTCTCCTCCCTTTCCTCCTCTATTCTTCGTCTATTGTAGGGCTGGATGATGACGAATATCATCATTCTTCTTCTCATCTTGACTCTCGCACTGGGATTACTTGTTGAAGCTGCTCCAGCAGCTACAACCAGAGAGGTATATTTTTCTTCTATATTCGTGCAGAGCGCTTTAGCGCCATCTTGGAAGAAGTGACAGGAATAAATAGAACGTATTAATATAATTCAGAAGCGTCAGTGTTTTGACTGCTATGGTCCTCCTCCATTCTACGGTCCTGGTTACGGCCCTGGCTTCGGATACGGATACAGCCCCGGATTAGGTAAGCGAGATGATGAATTTTCTTACAATTTGAATAATGACGGCAATGCCGTTCAAATTATAGATCTTGCCGCAGGCATCACTGGACTGGTTCTTAATGGCATCGGTGGATTCCTCTCATTTTTCGGATAAGTCAAAGCCGAAAAAAGACTAAATAAAGTATTTGTTATTTGAGATTTCCCTAGTTGTTTGCCCTTACTAATCCGTTTATCATCTATTTTCGGCTGACAGACTTTCGTAAGTCGATTCTCGCTTCCCGGCATGTTGCTTATCAACGTTCTTCTGTTCTGCATTGGGTTCTTCTATCAAGATAAAGTTTATCAAGAGTACTACTATTCTCACAAAGGACACGGACATAACACACATATTGGTCCAATTCCAATTTTTACATATGTCTCGGCTATCCTCACAACTTGAAGTGATCGATGTGAAATTGGTATACCCTTCCTCTATTTTAGGAAGATTCTCATTGATGGCTTAGTGACATCTACAGGGTGTCCCAAAAATATGGTGACAAACATTTTTCTTGATATCTCACTGATAAATGTAAACCATGACCCCCAATCTTGACTGAGAATTCGTAAATACTACGTCTTCTAACTTTGAGATTTTGGTCCACATATAATCCCTTTGAGGGTTTTTAGGTAGTGACTTTCGACGACGGAAAATGTGTCTCCACGCCGTTTGTCAGGATGGTGATTCCGGCCCTTCACAATCAAACTAGGAAACAATCATTAAAGTTCAAACGCGGATTATTTAGTACACTTATGGCGCTTTATAATGTATATGTCAAATCGAATATCGATTACCGCTTAAGTGAGAAATCGGTAATTGAAGCGAGACATGTCGAGTAAAAAATCAAATGTTCAAAATCCCGTAATCCGAGAAATCAATTCCAACGAAGCGTTATCTCAATATAAACGTAAAATATAATTGATTAGGTAAAATAATAATTTTTGAGATGGTCATCTTGAATTGAAAGCGCTGTTTAATGCACATTCCATTAGGCAGGATTTATAACAAAATCGTGCACTTTGCGAACTTCATTAGAATATAGTGCAACGGAATAAGCCTTCAGTACAAATTCAACTACACTACAAATAAGTCTGATGGTTGTACAACTTAGAAAAAATAGGAAGAACACTCGACCTCAATTTTTAATTGAGCACGGCAACATTTAGTCGCAAATAAATTTTGCACGCCGTTTGTGAGGACTCATTAAAAAAATCTTTAAAAATAAAAAAATAATTAAAAATTAAAAAAAAATAAATAAATAAAAATAAAAAAAAATAAATTAACTAAACATAGCCGCAATATGGGAAAAATATAATTTCGTTATATTCCTTTCCTCATAGACACGATGATTAGTAGAACAAATAGAAAAATTGAGAGGAGGCGGAGCCACCTAACAGATTAATATTTCAAATATTCGTAGCTTCCTAACTGTGAAGATTTAAACTCCGCTTTCTGTACCACTATTATCCCGGTGTCTTAGCTACATGCACCATAAATCAATGAATGATTGATCAACTTAGTGTGGAATTATGATTGGAATACTTTGTCACCATAATTTTGGGACACCCTGTACAGTATCGACGGAAAGTATTTGGCCTTTTTTTGTTCAGCTTTTCTCTTTATTTCGGTAGTAGATGTCTCTAATTACGAGATTGTATCAGGATTCGGAACAATTCGATGAAGATGATATGTGTTCAATGGCGACAGATGAAGGAGGTTCGAGAAAGGATGATTGGGATGGATGGGAAGGAGAAAGAGAAAGAAGAGAAGATATCCAATTGAATGCGTCCTTAGGTCAGTTCAATTCATTCACACCAAGTATTTTGTACTTATTTGTGGGCTTTAAACGTGTCGGACATCCGCAAAATATGTAAGAGCTTCCTCTTATGTAAATATTGGTACATTAATAATGAGTCCGGTTGCATAAGACGTTGTCCGATTCTTACGCAACCGGCCTCATATGCAACTTTAGTTTTGACACCTTTTAAACCCCACCAGCTTTTGTAGGTTTAAATTTTCTCAATCATTGCCTTTGAATGGTGTTGATGAAATTGGTTGTAGATGATCTCCCTTCTACATCTGGATTGGATGCAGCAACAATGGCTTCTTTCCATCTTTCTCACGCACATAACGGTATTCATAATATGATTAATACGGTTTAACGATTATAAATAAGAAAATAACGAAATATCCTGCGTGAAAGACGATATGAAAGTAGAGGAGAGGGTTTTAAGATTTTCGTGCATCAGTAATCCCAAAATGAGTGGATAGGGCCATAGGCATAAGGAAACTGTGAGTTGATCGCGCATGCACTGCTTATGAGTATGTTAATTGATTGGGATTACAGTAGATTCGACTCGTATTAATCGTTGTAAGGAAGGGAAGGAAGGAAGGACATCATCTGCTGCATCCACACTAACATTAACTCCTTCGATTGGAGGAAAAGGAATGAAGGGGATACAATCATCATCATTTCCTTCTCTTCGCTCAATCGCTATCAAGTAAGCATTTACAATTTATTCTCTTTACAATCCTGTGCTGATAATCCGAATAGTTAAAGCAACTCAGATTGATTGTCTAATTTTAACTTAATTTAACGGATATATCGTACATCGCTCCCATTACCGAACAAACGGCCTTTTCTACCTTTTCTACCTTTTTTTCATTTCGCGAATTCGCGTTTACCCGTCCTAATTTTTGTTTCACATTTTTTGTTGACCCCGATAAGTGGATGAATACAAAAATTGGCCGGTGAAATATTATTTTAAATAGGCGAAAAATGAGAGCCGTTATCCAGTGAAATACGGCTCTACCGTACTCATTTGTCATCATGCCATCAGAGCCGTATTTTAAGTAAAAATAGGGGCAACGGCTCTCATTTTTCACCTATTTAAAATAAT
>LS487772.1:89431-110872 GCA_900490705.1 Pristionchus arcanus
ATGGGGGGGGGGAAGAGAAATAGATTGGGATACATACCTCCAACCTTGGTGAAGTTATCCGGAAGGAATGCCTTAAGATACTTGGCGTGCTTGTGGAGATACGTTGATTCCACTCCACGATTACGCCATTCAACCATCTGAATGAAGGGGGCGTGGTCAGGGGAGTAAGGATGAGGATGGAGGAGAGACTAGAGAATGGAGGAACTCACAATGGAGAATTGTCTGGCAGCATTTATAAGAGCGAGACTATCCTGTCCAGCTTTATCTTTCTCGTCCTCTTTTCCTTCATTCACAAACTTCTCTAGATGGAGTATCTGCGAAGAAATTAAACTCTCCGAGTCACAATCGTGCGATTTTTTTGTGTTGCGCTTTGGCAAAATAAATAATAATAATTCCGCCCTAAATTTGTGCATACTGATGGAATATAGAATAAGTGCAACTTTTCAAGTCATTTGGGCCATATTATGGCCGCCATAAAAGAAGGGAGGGGAACACAAGGATGGGAGCACCATAGACCACTACGTCGCGTCGCCCTCTTCCATATAATTATCTCAAATTCTGCAAAACAAATCATCGTTTGACAAGAGTCGTATGTCCATCTTTTTGAAAGCCTCTAAAAACCGTTTTCGATCACAACTTTTTGGTGTGCGTTCATAAGTATTATCTCAAAACAAAATATTAATAAATGTTTCTGCGTTTCCACAATTGTTGAGAGCTCGAGCAACTTTCTAAATAACCAAATATTTTTTTAAACCGTTTCGCTAATTCCTATTCCTATCAGTATTTCCCAAATTAGACTGAAGAGTATTCGGCTCAAGCTAATCTTACCAATCGTTTCATAATGGCCCGAGTAACATTGACTGATTGCGAGAAAATGAAAATTTTAGAAATGATCATTAATAAGCTAGCGAATCAAATGTTCCGTATTGTACGCTAAACACCGTATTGTCAAAGATGAGTAAATGAATTTAACAATACTGAAATTAATCAAAGATGATATAACTCGACGTAGAGTGGACCACGTAAATTTAAAAGTTGCACACGTTTTATTACTTTATACAGCTTTAGTCTCACAAACACATTTGGGCGGAATATAATTTGCCAACACAGTTCAACACGTTCCTTCATAAGGAGTGCGCATTCGTTCAGTTATAGTTGCTCGCTATTTTTTTCCCATTCCCCTCTTACTCCTCGAATAATTCGCGAAAGAGAAAGGGAGAAAAGGAGAAGGGAAGGTGATGTGAGTAACCACAGTTGAAAAGGTCCGGATAATTATCCGCACGTCATTCTTCGTACTCAAAATTTTTCATACACTTTTAAACTTTAGAGGTGTGTTCTGGGTATATTCAAGTTACTATTCTGTGAAATTCGCGTTCATAGCTTGCTTGCCTGATTTTATATGCCCCTATACATACCCTGGTATCGGACTGATGACGTCATCACCATACCCTGGTCACGTTTTCCATACCCTAGTCCTGCGAATCCCAAACACTGAGAAAATGCAAAAATGACTTAGAGGAGGTCAAGTGGGTGCCACTAGCTGATTCCATGCGAAAAAAGTGCAAAAATATTTTTCCGCATATGCTTTTCCCAGAGTATGAAACTACCCTTTTCA
Source organism: Pristionchus arcanus (assembly GCA_900490705.1). Classification (NCBI taxonomy): domain Eukaryota; kingdom Metazoa; phylum Nematoda; class Chromadorea; order Rhabditida; family Neodiplogasteridae; genus Pristionchus; species Pristionchus arcanus. The sequence goes on from LS487772.1 coordinate 91,047, forward strand.
ACTGTGCGAGTAACTCAAATTCGATCCCATAGTGTTATACCTATGTGTAGAATTGCGAACAAACATGAAAATTAGAAGTGGCTAAATATTAGAAAACCGGATATATAAACGAGAAATCCGTATAAATCTTGAACATCAGAGTCTCTTTTGGTTACATGCTTCGTGTCAACAAAACTTCAGAAACCGGGTACATTTTCTGATTTTTTTTGTTCTGTACGACTTTTTTTTTCTGATCGCCAGTTCAACTGAAGCAGACCATTGGCCGGGAATGCTATTCCATGTCTGATTCTAAGGTAAGGAAATGGGGAAAGAACTGGTACCTGATCTTTAAGATCCTCGATCTCTCCATTTAATTCCGCTGTCTTCTTTCTAAACTTGATAATAGTTTCGCTCAGTTGTTCTGAATGCTCTTCATCCTCTTTTTGTCGAAGAAGCAACTGAATCAAATTAATCAGTAGTGAAATATGAAGAAACAATCCTAAAAAAAAGTAGGCACCGCAGAGTAAAAATTCAAACTCCTTCTAAAATTCCTATTTTGCTACTGTGGGGTGATAGACGATGCCGAATCATGATAGCACTTTCAGAATTTTAAAATATTGTAATTTGACCTAGTATTTAGGTGCATTGCTAAGCCCCGCCCCCTGTGGTGTAGCGACCAAGAGTGTGCAGTTCGCTGAGTCATTATATTTCAGCGGGTCAATTACTGAAATTTTCAAATACTTTTATTATTAATTTCTAAAGTTTAATCATATAGCCCCACATGAGATGTTCAATAATTGATGAATAGAATGGTTGATTTTGTCTTCGGACATTGGTTTAGGAGCATAACCATATTCTACAGTAATCTTTACCGTATCTCAGATGTACGAATACGAGCACTGATCCACGATGGCAAAACAAATAAGACAAAGCGCGAACTTTTTTGAACTTCGAGTCCGGGAGGGTGTTGGGCTGTATCAGACTTTCACTGCGAAATCGAACAATCGCAAACTGATACGTTTTGTAAATCCTATATATTTTTAACTTCAACTTTTCATTTTCAGTAGTAGTCACGCAAAACACCCTATATATTCAAAAGTTTACGTCATAGAAATTTATGTCGGAGCATCATTCTGAGGCCCCATCTTGTTAGCTACCGTAATCCTTAACGTTCAAATAGGTAGTTCTCGAAAACCGCTACTTCTGTTGTATTCATTTTTTCCCTAAAAAATCTATCACAAGTGTGCCAATATATAACACAAATAACAGCAAGGTACACATCCTTCATCATAACGAATATTGGCACGTTCAGTTTTTCAATTGATAAAACAGCATTGTTGGCATCATGTTTAACTACTTTCGGCTAATTTTTCATTCATTATTTTGATAGAATCTGATTCTCTGGACCATAATCTACAACTATGAACACATGAATGTTTAGTACACGCATTTTCATTGTGTACCACCTTGTGATTGGCGACGTTTGTTTGTATTATGGTCTTTCCATGGATTTACCGTTGTACTCTATTTTTACTACTCATTGCCTTATCAAGTAAAAGGTAAAATTAATTAACATAATATAGGGAACTTTGTGAAAAAATAAAAACAAAAATTGGGTATGGTATACGGTATTTGAATTCACAGCGCGTAGCCCGTAAAAGCGTACTCAAAAATTAGCGCCTCCGTCCTACCGCGGACATTGGAATTTGAATTTTTTACTGTGCATGAAAATGTGCAAGGCGGAGGGAATTTTGAAAATCAATGGAGTCAGCAAGACATTAGGCGTGCTGGGGGTCGAACCAGCGACCTAGTGAGCAATGGACAGGCCTCTTATCGACTGAGCTAAGCTCTAGATGGTGAAGGATGGCCATAGCTCCACCTAGATACTCATTGCGCGTGCGCTATACCATGGCAAATGTCCCCTCTTGAAACGCCGTGCACCTCATATATCACGATCTTTAGCCGGTAAGAGAATACGAGAAATTAAGCGATGATAACTCGTATTTGGAAAAGGGGGCAAATGAGACGGTGGTATCTAAATGAATTGATTAACTGACCTCATTGATGGATACTTGCAATCCTTCCATATCTGTCCTTAATGTCTTCTCCACTTCCTTTTGTTCCTCAGCAATCTGTTCATCCATATCCCTCATCACTTCCAAATCTTCCTTATCCAATTCCAGCGCCCTTAAGTATAGTTTACACTCTTTCCCAATCTCAAAATCATAGTGACTGAAAAGTGATTAAAAAATAATGGAGACTGACCGTATTTTCTCTTCCATATCAAGATTTTTGTCAGTAAGATGCTGAATAACTTGTTCAGACGCGAGATAGGCATCCACCTTCAATCAAATATTTTCACGAGATAGGTATGCTAATATCAATTACACGTTCATTCACTCGTTCGCTTCCAAAACAAGGATGGCATTTAAAGTTACCCAACCAGGACAAATTATCGTTTGAATGCGCGCGAAAGCCGCAACCGGAAAGCAACGAGTGACTATATTTTAAATGAATTGAATAATTTATTGAATTCTGTTTATTGATTTATAGTTACGCAATTATTGAAACCGGAAAGAAAAATGAACCGCAAATGAACCGCAGAAAGTGAAAGAGACACAACGATAAACAATTAAGTCTCCCCATATTTCAGTTTGAATCGCACGCGGTTGCCTGGCTCAGGGCCGGACCACACCCGGTGTTCCAGTCCGTTTTTCAGGATTATTATCGATTTTCTGACTTTTTTAATGCACGAGCAATACCAATTCGATCATTCTCTATCGATTGATCAAATAAAAATAGGGGGTCAAAATCGTCCTGGTTGGGTAACTTTAACGTTAAATAATTCCGTTCAAAAAATCGGTTAAATTCGTTAACAGAATTAATGACTGTCAAGTAGATTAAAAGAAATTGACTATGACAGTAAAAAAAAACAAGCTTGTTTTTTTTGCGGCTTTAGTGACTCTGTTTTGTATATTGTGTGGTAAGGTTGCAAGTTCGAGATCAATACTCTCGCACCAGTGCGGGAGTCTCGCAAGGGTGTATACCTCGAGAAATGATACCGCAGTCTCTTCATTTCACACTGTCTCTCGTCTACCGACCGGGCGAGAGAGTGTGCAAAATGAAGAGACGGCGGTATCATTTCTAGAGGTCTACAAGGGTGCGAGACTCCCGCAGTCCCTTCCAATAGAAGACGGTAGGCAAATAGCCTCCCAACTAGTTGCTGACTACTTGCTAACAACTAGTCAGCAGCCAACTGATCAGCAACTAGTCAGACTATTAATTTACTACTAGTCAGCTCAGACTCCGCTCACCCCAACTAATTTACTACTAGTCACGAGAAACCAGAGTCAGTGCGAGAGTCTCGCAAGTGCGGGACTCCCGATCTCGGTCTCGAACCGGCAACCCTATTGTGTGGATATTGCTTCGTTACCTGTTCCTTCAGATTCATAATGGAATCTTCACATTCGACCGCTTTTCTCTTCCATTGCTCACCTTGATAAATCTGTATGAGATTATCTTTATTTATCACAACGAACCCATTCGAAGAAGTTCCACATTCTCATTTCTCAATCGCTCAACTTCTCTTTCCACATTAGTCTTTTCTTCCATTGCATTTCCATTCGCGTCTCTCAATCTGTAATTAATAATTTCATATTTCGCCCTAATTCAAAATAACCAACTTTATAAGTGCTTCTCTTAATCTCTCATTCTGACTCATAATCTGTTTCATTTGTACACTGTTTCCATCTCCAATCCCTTCTCCTCCTCCTCCACTTTCCATTTCTTCTCGAAGAATTCCCATATTCACTTCTAATTCTTCTACCTTCGTTCTTAGTTCCTCAACCTGCAAGAGAGACGCTAGAATTGGATAAAAAGTAGCAGGTAGGAATTTCAAATCAGCCTGCGAGGCGAGAGGTAAAGCAGGCACAATACAACTCATACATGCTACACCACAGTTGAAAAGGCTCCTACGATCAATATAACATAGTTTGGCCAATCACTGTGATGTAATCTGACCTGTACATACTCACCGTATCTTGTAATTGTTCAGCCCTTTCTTCGGCCATTTCTTTATCGAGAGTCAACATTTCCATTTCTTCATTTGAATTCCTCAGTTCTTCACTCTTTGACTCCTTCCACTCTCGTAATCCATCTAATTCCTGCAATAATATTAATTTCAATCTTCCATAATCACATTCCTACTTCTCGTTTCCGAGTACGATGGGGTAAACGCGCTAACGCGTCCTTCTCACACGTCGCGGATCAAATTAAGAATGGACCAATTAATTAATGACTATGCCTATCACGTGAGCTCGCGTGTCGCCTAAGAATTGAACTAACTTTAGCACAACGGAAAAAAAGAGCTGATGGTCAAAGCGTTTTTGAACAGGTACCCGACAGGGAGATTCTACCGAACGAGATCCAATTTGAACAGGTACCCGACAGGGAGATTCTACCGAACGAGATCCAATTTGAACAGGTACCCGACAGGGAGATTCTACCGAACGAGATCCAATTTGAACAGGTACCCGACAGGGAGATTCTACCGAACGAGATCCAATTTGAACAGGTACCCGACAGGGAGATTCTACCGAACGAGATCCAATTTGAACAGGTACCCGACAGGGAGATTCTACCGAACGAGATCCAATTTGAACAGGTACCCGACAGGGAGATTCTACCGAACGAGATCCAATTTGAACAGGTACCCGACAGGGAGATTCTACCGAACGAGATCCAATTTGAACAGGTACCCGACAGGGAGATTCTACCGAACGAGATCCAATTTGAACAGGTACCCGACAGGGAGATTCTACCGAACGAGATCCAATTTGAACAGGTACCCGACAGGGAGATTCTACCGAACGAGATCCAATTTGAACAGGTACCCGACAGGGAGATTCTACCGAACGAGATCCAATTTGAACAGGTACCCGACAGGGAGATTCTACCGAACGAGATCCAATTTGAACAGGTACCCGACAGGGAGATTCTACCGAACGAGATCCAATTTGAACAGGTACCCGACAGGGAGATTCTACCGAACGAGATCCAATTTGAACAGGTACCCGACAGGGAGATTCTACCGAACGAGATCCAATTTGAACAGGTACCCGACAGGGAGATTCTACCGAACGAGATCCAATTTGAACAGGTACCCGACAGGGAGATTCTACCGAACGAGATCCAATTTGAACAGGTACCCGACAGGGAGATTCTACCGAACGAGATCCAATTTGAACAGGTACCCGACAGGGAGATTCTACCGAACGAGATCCAATTTGAACAGGTACCCGACAGGGAGATTCTACCGAACGAGATCCAATTTGAACAGGTACCCGACAGGGAGATTCTACCGAACGAGATCCAATTTGAACAGGTACCCGACAGGGAGATTCTACCGAACGAGATCCAATTTGAACAGGTACCCGACAGGGAGATTCTACCGAACGAGATCCAATTTGAACAGGTACCCGACAGGGAGATTCTACCGAACGAGATCCAATTTGAACAGGTACCCGACAGGGAGATTCTACCGAACGAGATCCAATTTGAACAGGTACCCGACAGGGAGATTCTACCGAACGAGATCCAATTTGAACAGGTACCCGACAGGGAGATTCTACCGAACGAGATCCAATTTGAACAGGTACCCGACAGGGAGATTCTACCGAACGAGATCCAATTTGAACAGGTACCCGACAGGGAGATTCTACCGAACGAGATCCAATTTGAACAGGTACCCGACAGGGAGATTCTACCGAACGAGATCCAATTTGAACAGGTACCCGACAGGGAGATTCTACCGAACGAGATCCAATTTGAACAGGTACCCGACAGGGAGATTCTACCGAACGAGATCCAATTTGAACAGGTACCCGACAGGGAGATTCTACCGAACGAGATCCAATTTGAACAGGTACCCGACAGGGAGATTCTACCGAACGAGATCCAATTTGAACAGGTACCCGACAGGGAGATTCTACCGAACGAGATCCAATTTGAACAGGTACCCGACAGGGAGATTCTACCGAACGAGATCCAATTTGAACAGGTACCCGACAGGGAGATTCTACCGAACGAGATCCAATTTGAACAGGTACCCGACACGGAGATTCTACCGAACGAGATCCAATTTGAACAGGTACCCGACACGGAGATTCTACCGAACGAGATCCAATTTTCCACATTTGTCTGTACCATATTCTTACTCAATCGGCTTCATATCCCATTTAATAACTTCTCAACCAGAGGTCAAATACTGACATGACAGATCATGACAGACATGACAGACAGATCAAATACTGACAGATCATGGTAGTCCAAAATGTGGTATGCTATTTCACATTTTTAAAAACTATGAGACTAGCGGTTAGGTTTCCGGTCATCATCTCTTTGGGGAACTGTGTTATGATTTTCACCGATTTTGTTTATCAAAACCCCAAAAACAGTTTGGCCTTCAATACATACTTGTGCCACCGTAATATAAAGGTAAAAGTACATCCCATTAATCCAAGACGACGATATCACTTGTTTCTACCGTAATATAACAAGTATTAATAATGTAAAAGTGTCAAACCTGTTCCTTCTCTCTCAGTTTTCTCTCCAGATCAACTCTTACATCATGAGCTATATTCTTGTATTCGCTGAGGGCGTGTAGTTGTACTTTCATTCTTTCGTATTCAACTAATTTCTCTCGATCTTCTTTCCTCTTCAACCTGTCAATGCAATTTGATCCCAATACAAATGATTAGTTACTAAAAGTTTACCTTAGCGTCTCCAATTTCTCAGAGAGATCCTTAACTTGCACTCTCATGAATTCCAACTCTGTTCCCTCATCCATTCTTTGTGGAGCGGTCACTGTTGGACCAGAGGAGGAGAGAGAGATCGGAATATCCTCCAATATAAATATCATTACTACAAAGTATGAATAGGAGAAAGGAGTATGCTACACAACTCGTAGTCGAAAGTGAAAGAAAGTAGAATACAAAATATTTATAATAACAATACCTCTTCCATTTTTTTCACCCTTGATAAAACATTGGGTGTACCAGGAGATGTGTGAGTACTTTCATTATCCGTTGCCTGTCTTTCTTCATTCTTTTCCGACTTCAAAGGACTATTCCCACTCTTCGACGGCCCTTTCATAGAAGACTGCAATGTGAGCATCATTTCCATTATTTCGTGTCACCATTCTCGAAAAGCCCGGTCGCGTAAAAGTTGGACACATTAGAACAATACTTATTGGGTTGCTGCGAAAGTTCCTGAGTGTAACAGGCAGCGGGAATATGTTTTCCAAATTCAACGGCGGTTGCATTGGGATACCACAACATCTGCCATATATACTATCTGTCACGTTCGACCAAAATTCCAAGTGTTCAAAATAAACAGACTGGCGAAACGTAGCGGTTAACAACGGTCTGTAGCGGTGTCGCTTCCCTTTTCCCTTCAAGTAGAGGTACTTATACGCACAACCTTTCCTCATACTCTGGTTTCTCCCATCCACTGGATAACCATTACCTGAGCTAGGGTGCATCCAAACCAGTGGCTGAGGTAATGGTTACCCAGTGGATGGAGTAATGGATATCCAGTGGATGAGGGTTTTGGTTTTCCAATCAGGGGTCAACTTGTACGTTAATTTTAACTTATCGTACCCGCAAATTCTAATTTTGGACATAAAACGTACCCGCCGAAGGCGGGCCGACTCTGAAAAAATAGGGGTAAAAATGGTAAAAATTTGAGATTTTGTCAAAAGGTGCCCGTCTTTTCGCCATTGGATTGAAAAACATGCCCGCCTTAAACAATTGTTTTTACATCGGTAATTGATCCCTGTTTCCAATGGATGGCAGAGTACGGTAGATGGGCATAGTTAATTGATAAGTGTATGAGCCGTCGCCATACAGTAACCAACACACACGTGGTGAGACCACGAGTGGTTAGTCACATTCAAAATGCGATCCTCCAAGTGATCGCAGGTAAGACAACACTCGAATGCGAGGCCGTCCGATGAAGGACGGCTGGAAGGGACCTTATAGGCAAGGTGTGTGCTAGCGTCGACGGGTAAGCACTGGGCGCTCTAATGGTTTACCAGTGGATGGAGTACTGGTTTTCCAGTGGATGGAATGCTAGTGGATATCCAGTGGATGTGGTAATGGATATCCAGTGGATAGCCCAAACTCCGCCCACTTTTACTGGCTTTCCAGTGGATGGGAGAAACCAGAGTAGATCCGATATGCGATTTTACACTCTTCTGTGTTGTTATTGCTTCGCCTTGTAGTTTCTGTGTGTGATATCAATTTTTCCGGCGGAAATGAATACTCCTAAATTCGCTCAACCCACTCCTGACCCAGTACTGATCTGTTATCACATTCATTCATTCATGCACTATCAATATTTACCGCGCCGGGTCAGTTACGCGAGTTTGTGTGCTGTGCCCGAGTTAGGATGATCCATGAATCATTACATTTTGCACGTTTCACGCTGTTTTGAATGCGACGCTCACGAGTTTTCGTGCCTGCGATGAATGGAATATATTGTTACTATCAGTGCCCTCTATTCAGTTTATAAGTCTATATTTCAGCAACGTCCCAAGTTCACAGAAACTTTCTCAGAAAAGTTCTCAGAAACTATACGGTACCAACTAAAATCAAAGTCAACTTCACAAAAATCACCACGACAAGAGGCTGAAGAAGAAGTTCCCAATCTTAATTCGATAACCAACCATGGATTTATCCTCCTCAAACTGTCCCCCAGCAGTTCTGTACTGTGCAGCGTAGAGCGAGGCGCCTGGGACGTCCTGCCATTCGACGGTTCGGGTTCCTGGAAAAATAATTCTTTATTTTCATTTCCGAGAGTTCACAATTTCGTTCGAATATGTTTCACCAGCAGTTTAATAGCGGTTGTGTGCGCTGTCAATCGTTCATGGAACTGCTTGCATAAGAATATAAAATTACTAAAATAATTGGACGATTTTCCGAATTAAATTTATTTTTTCCCTACTATTCTATGCTCATTTTATTTGGATTGAGGAGATAAGAGAAAGCAATAAGCGAATCAAGGAATCCTCACCATTGCTGTAATCCGTATGCACATTTGTTGGCTGCTGCAATTGCCCCGCCTCGCCGAGATTCCCGCACACCGACCAGCACCCCGCGTCCTCGGGGTCCTGAAGGGAAGTTATTGATTATTGCTCGAGGGTTACGGTGGCTTTTTCTTTAAAGTTAAAAAAGGTAACGGTATATCTAACTACGTCAAGCGATGTTACAGTCGCAAGACAGCGCTGGGTCCTCCGATAAGGCCGTCTAGGAGAAGTTTCTATTATTGATTGAGGGTTCTGCGGCTGGCTCTATTTGACGATGACCGTTATGTCATGAAAATAATGTACAAGAAGAACATATCGATTTTCCATTGACCTCTCCTGTCTATATTTCCAATTTACGTGTACTACGTGTGCATGAGAAACAGAATGTCGACGTGAAATTCGACGCCGGGAGATCAAACACGAATGTGATGAGTCATAGATCAATGGATTGACTGGCGAGGGAGCTCACTATCGGGAAAGTTACCACCTAATAGTTCATAGTTCGTTCTAGTAAACGCTTAACAGTTAGAAAACAAATAATAATAATGCGAGACTTACACAAAAGTTGACTTTCTCGTACGGCTCGCAGAATGATCGGCAGGGAGTAAGAGAGGTGCCGTGAGTGAACTTACTGAAGGAACTCCGCCACTTCCTGATCCTCCCAATGATTTCTTTCCAGTAGATTGGGCCATCCGAGAGAGATTCTCTCGAGATGCAGAAGGGCTCATGGCAGGACTTGACTCAAATAAGCGAATATAAGTGAAATTTCGGCATTTCCGAAATAAAGTGATTGATCAACCCTCGTAGAAATTTTTTTAATAGGCATTGTCTTTCTCAAAGAGACTGCTGTCAAAAATAAGGTTGTAAAGAAAAAATTTCAAAGATCTTGGCGTTCACTTTGCACCCACCCTTTCTTTTCTCCCACCATATTTCAAAAGTTGTTTCTAACAATATGGCTCGTTCAAAGGTAAACCTTGTGTTAAAAGCGTTTCATAGAAAATACCCCCACTTCGTGTAAATTTTGATTGAAAAAAATAATGATTTACCCCTGTGGAAAGTCTGGAAGAAGATCCCTGGACAGAATCTTTTCTCAGATTAGCAGAAGGAGCTTTAAGTGCAGATGCAGGATTTTTTCCACGAGTAGATTCCACTTTCAACTGTAAACCGTTCATAAATTGTATTAGGTTCATGAAAACGGGTCCAAAGTACCTGACTGGGTCGAATGAAAAGTCCATAATTTTGTTCGCAGGAGAAGTATGTTTCTCCATTTATGATTCCATTGTTCTTTCCTTTTTGGTCGTCCAATATAACTCCAATCCATTCTCCCTCTGCGAATTGTGTCGTCCCCACGAAGGCAACCTTCCCCTTTCCATTCTTCTCTGCAATATACTTTTACATCTTCTTTACGTTCAATTACCGGACGTCATCACCTTTTCACAGGGGTATAGAATTTATGTACCTAGGGACTAGATTTTTCAACATTACCACTAGGGTTGGCATTTCGGGGGTAACGGTCCGCTACGAGAGAGGGAGAGGGTAGCGGCCCGCTACCCCCCGCTACGTTTCGGGGAAGGGAGCTTTTCCACTTAGTCTTCAATAAAGTGCGCGCACTAACCTAGACGGGTTAGGGAAGGCAGGCGGAGCGGAGTGAGAGGGGGCGGAGCTTCCCGCTCTCCTCTCCTCCCGAAACGTAGGGGGGGGGGGGGGTAGCGGTACGCTACCCTCCACCACACACACACCATACATTTTCATTACCTACCGGGAACCACAAATATATTGTAGGTCCACCACACACACACCATACATTTTCATTACCTACCGGGAACCACAAATATATTGTGGTCTGATACTGGACACACCATACATTTTCATTACCTACCGGGAACCACAAATATATTGTAGGTCCACCACACACACACCATACATTTTCATTACCTACCGGGAACCACAAATATATTGTAGGTCCACCACACACACACCATACATTTTCATTACCTACCGGGAACCACAAATATATTGTAGGTCCACCACACACACACCATACATTTTCATTACCTACCGGGAACCACAAATATATTGTAGGTCCACCACACACACACCATACATTTTCATTACCTACCGGGAACCACAAATATATTGTAGGTCCACCACACACACACCATACATTTTCATTACCTACCGGGAACCACAAATATATTGTAGGTCCACCACACACACACCATACATTTTCATTACCTACCGGGAACCACAAATATATTGTAGGTCCACCACACACACACCATACATTTTCATTACCTACCGGGAACCACAAATATATTGTAGGTCCACCACACACACACCATACATTTTCATTACCTACCGGGAACCACAAATATATTGTAGGTCCACCACACACACACCATACATTTTCATTACCTACCGGGAACCACAAATATATTGTAGGTCCACCACACACACACCATACATTTTCATTACCTACCGGGAACCACAAATATATTGTAGGTCCACCACACACACACCATACATTTTCATTACCTACCGGGAACCACAAATATATTGTAGGTCCACCACACACACACCATACATTTTCATTACCTACCGGGAACCACAAATATATTGTAGGTCCACCACACACACACCATACATTTTCATTACCTACCGGGAACCACAAATATATTGTAGGTCCACCACACACACACCATACATTTTCATTACCTACCGGGAACCACAAATATATTGTAGGTCCACCACACACACACCATACATTTTCATTACCTACCGGGAACCACAAATATATTGTAGGTCCACCACACACACACCATACATTTTCATTACCTACCGGGAACCACAAATATATTGTAGGTCCACCACACACACACCATACATTTTCATTACCTACCGGGAACCACAAATATATTGTAGGTCCACCACACACACACCATACATTTTCATTACCTACCGGGAACCACAAATATATTGTAGGTCCACCACACACACACCATACATTTTCATTACCTACCGGGAACCACAAATATATTGTAGGTCCACCACACACACACCATACATTTTCATTACCTACCGGGAACCACAAATATATTGTAGGTCCACCACACACACACCATACATTTTCATTACCTACCGGGAACCACAAATATATTGTAGGTCCACCACACACACACCATACATTTTCATTACCTACCGGGAACCACAAATATATTGTAGGTCCACCACACACACACCATACATTTTCATTACCTACCGGGAACCACAAATATATTGTAGGTCCACCACACACACACCATACATTTTCATTACCTACCGGGAACCACAAATATATTGTAGGTCCACCACACACACACCATACATTTTCATTACCTACCGGGAACCACAAATATATTGTAGGTCCACCACACACACACCATACATTTTCATTACCTACCGGGAACCACAAATATATTGTAGGTCCACCACACACACACCATACATTTTCATTACCTACCGGGAACCACAAATATATTGTAGGTCCACCACACACACACCATACATTTTCATTACCTACCGGGAACCACAAATATATTGTAGGTCCACCACACACACACCATACATTTTCATTACCTACCGGGAACCACAAATATATTGTAGGTCCACCACACACACACCATACATTTTCATTACCTACCGGGAACCACAAATATATTGTAGGTCCACCACACACACACCATACATTTTCATTACCTACCGGGAACCACAAATATATTGTAGGTCCACCACACACACACCATACATTTTCATTACCTACCGGGAACCACAAATATATTGTAGGTCCACCACACACACACCATACATTTTCATTACCTACCGGGAACCACAAATATATTGTAGGTCCACCACACACACACCATACATTTTCATTACCTACCGGGAACCACAAATATATTGTAGGTCCACCACACACACACCATACATTTTCATTACCTACCGGGAACCACAAATATATTGTAGGTCCACCACACACACACCATACATTTTCATTACCTACCGGGAACCACAAATATATTGTAGGTCCACCACACACACACCATACATTTTCATTACCTACCGGGAACCACAAATATATTGTAGGTCCACCACACACACACCATACATTTTCATTACCTACCGGGAACCACAAATATATTGTAGGTCCACCACACACACACCATACATTTTCATTACCTACCGGGAACCACAAATATATTGTAGGTCCACCACACACACACCATACATTTTCATTACCTACCGGGAACCACAAATATATTGTAGGTCCACCACACACACACCATACATTTTCATTACCTACCGGGAACCACAAATATATTGTAGGTCCACCACACACACACCATACATTTTCATTACCTACCGGGAACCACAAATATATTGTAGGTCCACCACACACACACCATACATTTTCATTACCTACCGGGAACCACAAATATATTGTAGGTCCACCACACACACACCATACATTTTCATTACCTACCGGGAACCACAAATATATTGTAGGTCCACCACACACACACCATACATTTTCATTACCTACCGGGAACCACAAATATATTGTAGGTCCACGGGGGGGGGGGTGATCTAGAGGTTAATTAACATAACTGGTCGGTTAGTTAACCTCGATTAACACCAATTGGTGAGTATGGATCTGGGGTATTTAATCATAGGTCCACAAAGTTAGTGAGGATAGTTTCTGCCTTAAGCCAAAGCTCTTTTTCTGGGATATCAGGTCGTCCATATAGAAAGAAATAACGAAAATGGAACGAGGCGAACCTTTACTTTCATGAAATTTCATAACACCACTAACCTGCGTCGCCGGTTAGCTTGGTGTGTCCATAGCGTGGTGGTGTACCGCAATGGTGTACCGGTGCATATTATATATATCGGACCAAGGGGGTTTAACTCCTAGCACGAGACGCCTGTTGTCGAAAGGCCCTGAAAAATCTCCCCCCCCCCTTCCCCTTCCAACCGGGTCGATAGTTCTTAGGCTCTCGATTCTTTGTTTCAAGTTTTTTGCTTAATGTTTTCGTATGCTCCTAATTATGCTCTGCATCAGCTTGCTCGGTCAAGCGTGCTCAATTATGCTAATCTGCTCCTGCCATGAATGGCGTCATGTTAAGATATTTGTTCATATTTGTTAAGTTGTCATCTGTAAACTTACAAAGCTAGAATGCCATTCAGTATCCACTAAGGTTGTGCGGAAAAAGGATATCGGAAAACGTTAATCTCCGGTTTTTAAAACCGAAAAAAATAACGGAAACTTCTCAAATTCGCAGAATTGAGACGTATATACGCGTATTTTTTTGTTTTTTATCCATCAAATATAAATTAATTTATAATTATACATCGTCTAATGATTTTACCTGAGTCTCAATTTCCAGAATCAATTTAGTCGTATTTTTCACACAATTTTATAAAGCTTAAATTTTTGAATATTTTTAACGAAAATCATCCGAAAATGCTCATAACGTCTAGTACAAATTAGGCTTGGCTAAAACGATTCCGGCACCGGAATCGGGAGAGGTCAATGACGGCACCGTAATGAGAGAAGGGAATAACCCTCATCGGCGAGGAAAAACAAGAGACGTCTTCCCTGCGCTCGTCATGGCACTTTAATGATCATTCCGGTACCGATATCCTCCCCTCCCCCCCCCCAACCTATCTCATTCCGGTGCCGGAATGCGATCTACCTCTATTACAGCATCGTAAAGGCCGTAGTTTCCAACACCGAATAGTACCGGAATAACTGGAAAAGATTTGAGGCCGGAGGTTTTCCGCACAGCCATGGTATCCACGTGTTTTAAAATTCCTCCGATGGTATTCATTTTGCCCATCCTATCCCCGTTCACAATCAGCCTAATTTTAATTTTATTTTTTGCTGTTCAACCATCCGTCGATTTTAGAGAAAGTAGTTATTCTTAAATATATTATTTATCAGAATTGTGATGACACAGGATTCTCCGTCTTTAGATTTTCACACGTTTAGTTATCCTTCGTTTTCTACATTCAATTTTTTTAATTGAAAATTATTTATAGAAAACCGTTTCTTAACGTATTTTCTGCTCGCCGTCGTCTGACAAAATGTCCTGCAGTAGCGACGATCAATCTGATAAAGAGGTGAAAATTTAATATCTATATTTTACATTTTTAGTATAACATAAAAAGTCTATCAGATTGAAACAAAAATATTACGCTACAGTGTCCCCTCTGCATGGAACAGCTCGAAATCGATGATTGGAATTTCTACCCGTGTAAATGCGAGTATCAGGTATCCTTATTCCGTATTTCTGTATTTAAAAGAGCAATAGATTTGTCGCTTCTGCTGGCATCGGTTGCGGACAGATGAGAATGGGCTATGTCCTGCGTGCAGACAGCCCTATCCAGAGGAGCCGCTCAATTTTAAGGTGGGGTTGGAGTGTTGTTCGATTGCGAAAAAAATCACTTTAGCCTCTCTCGACGGCCGATATGGCCAAGATGAAGAGTGAGAAGAAGATGAAACAGCAGGCTGAAAAGCAACGAATTTCCGAGAGTAGGAAACATCTAGCGTCTTATCGTGTATTGCAAAAGGTACTGTCGATATATTTTTTGTCTGTACTCTTCTACTTTAGAATCTTGTGTATGTGGTCGGGTTGAGTGCCAGGGTTGCGGATCCTGAAATGCTTAAAAAACCCGAATATTTCGGGAAGTATGGTAAGATAACGAAGGTCTGTTATATACTTAAAATTGTGTTACTTATGAATGCGCAGGTGGCTGTGGGAACAACCACTTCTGGTGTTGTTGGAAGTGCCAGTCACACTGCGTATGTCACGTATATGAGAGTTGAAGAAGCGCTTCGTGCGGTCCAGGTTTGTATATCCGCTTTGAGTTGTTGCTAATCTCTCCCTTTCAGGGCGTCCAAAATGCTCTGGTTGATGGCAGAGTGGTCAAAGCCTCATTAGGCACTACAAAGTACTGCTCGAGCTTCCTGCGAAGTCAATCTTGCTATAAACCAGTGAGCTTTTTGACACTTGGTTAATTATATTAAATTTCCGGTCATTGGTAGAACTTCATTGGGGAGAAAGAGGCAGATGATGAGAACTTTTATGTACTAGCAGGTTGATTCATAACTCTTATCCGATTTTCATGTGTATCTTTGGACCTCAGAGGATAGGAAAGAACCTTATAGGAAAGAACCTTAACAGTTTGATTCGGTTAGTAAAAAAGTCTGAATCAACTAGGGAAGCATATTTCAGCTCACTATTGAAAATGAGTTCTTGCTACCGAACAATTAACCACAAAAATGAAATTACGACACGCTTTTGTGAGAAGTCTAGGCAATTGATTGCGGTCTCGAACGGGAAATAGATGAAGGGGTATAACCATTTTTTTTCACATAGTTTTGGTTTATAAAAAAATAGCATTACCTTTTTTGCATTAAAAAAAATCTGCTGCTGTGGCAACAGTATATGAGTGTAAGGTGAAATTCTAAATAGGCGATCTAACTGAATCTATCCTCCAAAGGCCGATTGAATCACTTGAAAAGTTCCCGGAAGGCGACGAAAATGTATGATGAGTATGAAAAGCCCTTAAATAACGCGTTGTATGGTCGCTGGTTTCTAAATTGTTCTTCCCAGGAGTGCATGTATCTGCACGATATGGCAGATGCGGATATCTCCTTCACTAAGGAAGATATGCATGCTGGAAAGCATGCAGACTATGAGAAGCGGCTGATGGACACTCTTTTGAAATGCACTGTTTCTCATACCCCTGCTCCTCAATCAATTGCTCCTTCTCAACTACTTATCAGCAGTACACTTACGAGCACACTCCCTGCTGTTACGAGGTTATACTTTAAGTAACATAATTTCAATATAATAATCCATTATGGACATAATTTTCTTATCATCCTTTAACCAAAAATTATTGGATACTTTCAATCTTCGGCGTGTAGATTTATAAAGATTTTCGGTGGTTTGATGGTCACTATGACAACTTCCGGAAACTGAGGATTCCATCCCTCACCAGTCCTTACACACTCCAAAGATACGATTTCGGATTCGTTTCCGTCGCTGTTTCCCATTCCCTTGTGAGGGGATGGCGTCTCAGGGGGTTGTAGTGGATTTGCCTCGAAAATTTCTTTGGCTAGCGTTAGTATTAGCGTTCATTGCACCAATTCTTTGATTATTGTTCTAGAGTACGTTCTGTTTCTTTCTATCCTGAGGCGTTTCGAAGGAGGAGGGCGTGACAAAAACGCCAATTATGAGATTTTTAAAATTAAATAAAGTAAAAACACATAAAATAACCCATTAAATTGGCACATACACGTAAAATCCAGTAATTTAGTTTTTAATTACTTCAGAAAGAAGACAGACGTGAATGGAACAGTAAAGGACATAAAGTCACTGGAAGAAGATGATATAAAGTTGGAAGATGAGTTCCCACCTGTTTCGGCAGCCGTCCGTCAGAATGTACATCCACCCGTATCCATCCCCTCCAATCCTGTGCCATCTACTGTATCATCGGTCGCGAAATCGAACGGGAAAGCGAAAAAGGCGAGTATACTTATTACCTCCTTATCTTGCAGAGGGCACGGTACACGGAAAGATCAGTGGTGAATACGAGAGAACAAGAGAGCACAGAGAAAAAAAAGAGGTCAACTCTCGCACTAAACATAGGGGAAACAAAAGTTGAACTATAGTATGCGAATACGCTTAATTAATTAAAACGAGTATTTGCAAATGGTAGATCTCATGATTATCGAATTTAATAGTTGGTTGGAGCACATATTCGGAAGCATAATGCAGAATTACGGGCGAAAAATTATTGCTACTGTGTTTAGTACAACAAAAAATTGAATGAGGGCCTAAAAATTACGCTGATTATCACTGTTTGCTGTGTTTTTGCGTTACTTTTTGCAGCAAAATTAGCCCCGCCCACCAGTTTCGAATTCACCATTCTGTGTAGTGTGCCCTTTTCGTGGGTAAAAAAAAATGTCACGAGCCCGACTCGGCCCGCCCCAAAATCCACTCAAAACCAACGGGACTAAGAAGTGCCGGAAATTGTGAAAACCACATTTAAAAAATTCGCGTCCACGGGCGATTTTGCCCCACACACCGAAGATCTCGGGAGCGAACTTTAATTTGTGGCTCATGGTACTCAAAAAAAAGCGTATCTAGCAACAAAATTGATTTTCACTCAATTCACTCAGTTCATTTACAACTCTCCTCTCACTTTCTGTCAATTGTGGCTCCATTACGGAATGAATGAAATGTGGGGGCAGGGACTGCCTTATTCCGTTTCCCGTTTAGCCACTCTTAATTCTGAGTATGCAGCAATTTAGATAGGGGAGGAGAGAGGAGAGTTAATTTGCGTGGCTGTGACTTTTTATACCCTCAGCCGCATTCAGTCGCGTTGAGACCGTTTTAGACAGAAAGAAGTTTTTGAACTCAAAATCTAAAATTACTGAAGAAATGGCCATGTAAATGAAGTTTGAAAGAAAACTCATATACGCCACGCCTTTATACAATATCATCTTTGCTTCTGTATCTTTTCATACTCTCTTTTTTTTTGGTTATGCAAAATAAAAATAATAGGCATATATTTTAAAAATACAACGCAAAAAGGTAAACGAAATTTACCAAAAGATTACGGTAGATTCAAAATGAAAACGTCGGAAGGTGTACTCCGTACACAGAAATTCGCGTAGCCATCCCTATCCGGCAGCGGGTATTTTTTCAATTTTGATCAAATTCTTTAGCTACATTAGTATAAGCGATAAAACCAGTTTCTTGACCAGTTTCCTTCTCTTGGGTCTTTTTCGCTATAGAGCCGTACGATGAATTAAATATCAGCAAAATCGTGACGGATAAACGTACATATGAAGAGAGAGAGGGATACGGGGGATGGTTTGTTTGTTATTAAAGGAATAATATATTTGAATTTTAGAATGAGGAAAAGCCGAATGGAATGACGAAGAGTGCTATTGCAAAGAAAGAAAAGAAGGAAAAGACAGTAATGCCATCTAGCACATCAACAAGAATACCCCGAGACGTACTGACATTGCCTCGAGAATTGTCTGCGAGTCCACCAGGTACTTTTTAACGAGGTTGTTTGTATGAGGAACTAAGGAGTTTAGATCCTCTGCACGCGCAGTTGCCCTCTAACATGGAACCCATGATACATCCTTGAGTTTAGCGCTGAGCAGATACAACAAAATTTGGTTGGGGGGGGGCGTCTCATTTGCAATTGGAAGTCAGAATTATACCAGAACCGAAATAATGGCGCTCAAGTATTTTACCGTGTGAAAATATTTGTTGAGATGATTGGACTTCCCGAGACGACGGTCCCTCGTGCTCTCCACCTCCCGGTCTTCCCGCGCCTCCTCATTTAGTAGCTGCCAATTCATCTACCACTATGACTCCTCCATCCGAGTCGAGGTACTAATTATCCGAGTTATCTCAATCATTTAAAAATTCTCGAATACTGAAATTAGTATTGTTTATTATAATACCATGTTGATTTTGTGATGGGTTTCTAAAACGCGGTCCGCATAAGAGCGTCGGGATCCGGAGGGGATATGGCACAGTAGCTCAAAATGGTCTCCGGGGGTTCATACTTGGTGGTTAGACTCCCTAGGGGTGGGATACACTTCAGCCAAAAAATTGACACCAAAAGTTGATCTTTGATCTTTGATCTCGGAAAATTTCATCTTCATTTTACCCCATCATGGGACACACCATTC
>LS487772.1:121472-136191 GCA_900490705.1 Pristionchus arcanus
TCGATTGTACATTTGATTAATGATAAGTAATGCATGGAAGCATTATAGGTACTGAATATGTGAATCAAATGCACCTATGGAAGCCTAGCCATCTCTATTTATGTTCTATCAAATACTGTAGCTGCATACAATCAAACGATAGCAGCGCAGGAAACGAAAAAAGTGCGGTTAATTTTGCTAATATAATATGCAAGTGATGCAAGATAAATCCTCAGGGCATTTCCAAAACCAGAAATAGCTTTAAAAATGTAGGGATAACGATAGTAACGAGTTCATGATAAACTGTGTACCAGTGATCGGAGAAGCAGAGAAAAAAATCATAACCATATAGAATCAATAGTTCATGCAGCCCTAATAAGTGCTGAATACAGAAAAGCTATCAACATTTAAAAATAAGCTGATAGGATCGAGTTTTAATATAGAAATCATAAGTCTGACCTAAGATGTGCTCTAACTCCACAAAAATTCTACAATCGACTTTAACCAAGTAGAGCATTCCAGAGTTATGTTTTCCATCATTTTCACATTTAATATAATAAAAGGAGGCTATAGACCCATCGATTAGAAACAAAGAAATGTTCGCAATAATTTTTTGAAACGACACGCTGCGGTCCCTAGGCTTGACCCTCCCTAAAAAATATTGGCGCCACTCTTTGATCAAACGAATCATATCACTGTATTATTCTGATATACATTTCAGTACAAGGGGACAGCAGCAAGATCAACCGGAATATAACTTAAAAAACGAAGCAAATGAATGATGAAAAACAAAAAAAACAATGAATAACAGAAAACAACAGCAACAATAATTTTGTTCTTCCTTTAATTTTTATGAATTCCTTAACTGTGTGTAGAGCATTGTGAATGTACGATCAGCATCCTGCAGAATAAAAGATATTATAACCACCTCTTTATAAAGTCTCGCCTTTCCACTGAGAGTTGATAGACTGCTCAACATCTGTTCAGAGAAATCACCAGGAAAATTAGAAGATATGAGGGAGGTCACGAGAATGGGTCGTTGTACGAAACAATCATGAATGGTACATCGAACTTCGTGTAATACCTATAATTATTAAGTAAGAATCGACTCAACTTTAATTGTCCATTAGTACAATGAAAAATTCGAAAATGTTTCATTTCAATGGCGAGACCTTTCATATCGGGCCGCAAAATCAAGTTGTTTCAGAGTGAAACTCCACTAAATGCATAGATCACTCTGCTTTTCAAAAGCAAGTGCAATTAATTCGACTCGTCAATTTTAATTTCGACTAAAATTCGAATACTGATATAATTCGACTAGTAGAATTGAAATGATTCGACTAGTCGTTTGTTTTCGACACTATTTGTGGCCCTGTATCGTGGCTCTACTTATCTATAGATGGAGAAGTAAAATGATCCAAATTTTATGAAGATTACCCCAGCGCGATGGAGATATATCACGGCATCTGACAGTTGTCCCAAAGACGCCTTCGCTTACCCTCCCCCCTCCTCCTCCAGTTCCCATTGCGGCGACATCAAATACATCTAAGGAAGCACCGGGAAAAATACCAGAGACGGTAACACCTGATCAAGAACTCGGTTTTTACGCGCAGCCGTTACCGTAGCATCCGACGCGTTTTTTTTTTTGCGAACCCGCAGCGAATATCAGTGAGTAAATGTACAGGTTGTTTAACCATAAGCCCCGGGACCTGGCCTAAAAAAGGGTAGCCTGCATACCGACCAATTGTGATGCAGCGTCTTTGAAAGAGAAATTAGGAGTGAGTGGAAGCGAGAGTAGAGTGGATAATACTTGTTCCATAACTTCATCTCCTCCTCCTACTATCATTCGAGAAAGTACTGTAACAGCAGTCTTCTGAGTCGTTGAATCAGAATCTCTCGAAAGAAGACGAGCCAATTGGAAGAGACGTGAACCAACATCAGCTAAAAATAATACTATTACTTCACTTCGATACCTTACAACAAGCTCAACAAACTCAATATTTACTAAAGCATATCCCTAAGAGGGGAGGGGTGGCACAAGGGTAAAAAAATGCGGTTTTTAAAAAGTTTAACAAATCATAATAATTATAATGGTCCGCGTTTTTAAAATGGTCCCCAAAACATAATAATGGTTTAAAAAATAACATGTACATTGTTTTTTTTAAAAGATGGTCCCAAATTGGACCATTAGAAATCTCATGAAAATTATTAATACCCATAAATAATCCAGCTCGATTGGAGCATTCCGAAACATTATGCCACCCCCTGTGAGGGCTGTCCCGTTCTTACAGAAAAGGCGTTTTAATAATACTTTATAATGAACTAACCATGAAAATGAACTAACCATAAACAATCCTCTCGAATAGTTCAGTTGTAAGAAGACTGAGGACCAGAGTGAGAAATGATCGCTTTAAATACATAAGAGATCTGCCAGTATGATCATTTAACAACTGAGGATTAGATTCCGTTGCAAGACGAAATGAAGCCTCGAGAATGGATGAAATATCGATTGATGAGGAGAGAAGACCTCCCTACAATCAAGGCATTCTAATATGAGAAAGGAGAGAGAGAGAGAGAAATAATTATTATACCTTGTGCTTCTGAACGATATTGTTAGTAAGAATGAGTAGATGGAGCATAGAATCGGCATCGATAGCAAGAGAAGAGAGAGAAGAAAGAAGAAGAGAAAGAGAGGGAAAGAGTTCATCTTCTAGACAGAGTACTAATCGACCTGATAAACAAAGGAAATCAAAAAGGGTAGATACACATAATCAAATTAACCTGCTAATTGTCGAGTTGATTCGGCAAGGAAAGAACGAGAGAAGGAAAGTGAGCAAGTGAATAACTAAAAACATGTTTCATCATTCAGGAGATTACTTTTATTTATCTTAACTTAGTGTTAGTGAAAAATAACAGCTAACAATAAGGTATTATTTAAAATTCGAGTTATTCAACGCTCCTAACTCTCTCTTTTGCGCTCCTAAAAATTCCTATAGCTCTTACTCCGAAAAAACGGGGGGGGGGAATCAAAATATAGATTTCGAACTAGGGACAACCACAACTTTTTCATTACCTAGGGAAACGTTAAATAATTCGATGTCCTGAATAAGATAAGACTAATTTTTAATTTATTCGTCAATAATAAGTTGAGAAGCAGAAACTTACATTTAGTAATTCGATAAAGATTCCCGCACATCCACACTCTTTCATGTTTTTTTCCTTACCAGACAGGCCGAAAGCCTTCGTTAACTTTCTGAAATAATATAACAGTCTGTTTTACTACAATTTAATATTTTACTATTTAAGTCGTCTAAAGTCAAAATGAAATTACCCGTCGTTTTTTTGAGTGCCTCAAAACCTAGAGTTTCATGAAATCCATATGTGTACTTCCGAATTCCTTACAATTTGTCAGGCTCTATTTTTTAATTTTTTTAAACCCAATTTCTAACTCCCGGTCATCCTTCCAGATCCCACTATAAATTTCTGTCCGTTTTATAAATCCCACTGTTACTCTGGTTTCTCCCATCCACTGGAAATCCATTACCTGATCCACTGGCCAGGGTGCATCCAAACCAGTGGATGGGGGGGGGGGGTTATGGTTTACGACGACAAATACGAAATACGATCTCCCAAGTGATCGAAGGTAAGACAGCACTCGAATTAGAGGCCACCAAATGAAGGGGCCGGGGGGAGGGGGGTTCTTATTAAGGATGACAAATCGGAATGCGGCCTCAAGTCTTATTGGTCGATTTGCATGCGAGAGGGCTTGTCGAGTCTCTCAACCCGGCCACAGACACAGACACCAAGCCGGCTTCTGCTTGGTGGTTCGCCGGCAATTTGAGGCGATTTCCATAATAATTGATCCCGCTAACTGAGTTCAAGTGCAAGAATCGAGGCCGGCTTCAACCCGGCCTGTAAAGGTAGAGAGGCGCCGAAGCCGGTTTGGCTCAATTTTCATGTCTGGCCCAGCCGGCTTCAATCAATTAGCGCGCCATTCAAGAAAATTCGCCGTGTTCCGAGGCCGATTTACCGTCCCTTGTCCTTATAGGCAAGGTGTATGCTAGTGACACCGGGTACGAATAGCCCATCTAATGGTTTACCAGTGCGTGGAGTACTGGTTTTCCAGTGGATGGAATGCGAGTGGATATCCAGTAGATGTGCTAATGAATATCCAGTGGATAGCTCAAACTCCGTCCACTTTTACTTGCTGTCCAGTGGATGGGAGAAACCAGAGTATAGTTGTTACGCGTGATATATACTTACATGGTGTATGAAACATTGGCAGGCAATGACTCTTCGAGAAAATGTTTGGCCTTTCCATCCAATTGGCCTCTCGATTCCATATCTCCCATCCATTCGAGTTGCTTTTTAAACCGATTACCGATGGTAGACGCCAGTTCAGCCATATATTGAGCCTGTATATTCAGCCATTATTGTTTGTAGCCTCCCTTTCAAGAAACTTGTATTACCTTAACGCTGGCCTCAATATCACTGAAAACAATAAGAGTGGCAGTTGCTTCCAGGAGATATCCGTGATCTTGATGAGAAAGAAGAGATGATGAGAGATCATCTTGAGATGAAACAAGCGGGGCCACACGCATAATAACCTATAGAGCACGAGATAAATAATTAGACATTATATATCTAAATAGGAACCCGTGATATGATAAATAAATATTATGAAATAAATTTAACCCCCCCCCCTCCTATGTATGCATGGGACATATCACGCGTTTCGCCTAAAAACGTAGACAAATAGTGATATTCAGGTACAGCAAAAAAAATCATGGTGTGAGATTTCAACTGTTTTGGATTGCATATTGGTAGGAGAAATCCCAAAAAAAATTTCAGACCGATTGCATCACTCTCGGCTGTGCAGCGCAGCATTCAAAGCCCGATTTTTCGACCCCAGATTTCTGCCGGTTGCAGATGTTTTCATGAAAAGTACAAAAGAGAAACTATGTTTTATTTTTGATGGTCTCGAAGGCGTTCAACTTTTCAAGAGGGCTTGATGCCCGGAATTTGCATATACTGTTGTTTTGACTCACTTTTTTCGCAATAAAACACGTCTTTCTAGACCTCTACCGATTTTTTTGTATTCATTCGATGAAGAATCGTATGCTGAATCGAGCTGCAAAAGGAATTCTCATAACTCGTGAGCTTTTTTTGAGATACAATCAATTTAAGCACGCGAACTCCATAATTCCACTCATTCCCTTCCCTCCCTCCTCTCTCATTTCATTTCATTCGTCGCGACTCGCGAGCTGCGCGCGGGAGCGGTGTGATCGAGTGGAATGAAGGAGTTCGCGTGCTTAAATTGATTGTATCTCAAAAAAGCTCACGAGTAATGAGGATTCCTTTTGCAGGTCGATTCGGCATGTGAGGCCGTTTGCGAAAGAATCGAGCAGTGTCCGGCACAGGCCAAAAATATAAATTCTCTGAAACTTTTAGATTTGGGCTCCCGCGCGCAGCTCGCGAGTCGCGACGAATGAAATGAAATGAGAGAGGAGGGAGGGAAGGGAATGAGTGGAATGAAGGAGTTCGCGTGCTTAAATTGATTGTATCTCAAAAAAGCTCACGAGTAATGAGGATTCCTTTTGCAGGTCGATTCGGCATATGAGGCCGTTTGCGAAAGAATCGAGCAGTGTCCGGCACAGGCCAAAAATATAAATTCTCTGAAACTTTTAGATTTGGGGTTCTTGAGTGTGCTGATACGATGGGCACATTCGTTTTCCACGTCGAGCCCCCGTTGGCTCCAGATGACGTCACGTCGAAATCAGATTTTGCCCAATGTCTCAGCACTTATTTTAGCTAAAATTAAGTGAGTGTGGTTCCCAGGGTAGAATTTCATGCTGATCACGCCTGTCTACTTTATTTTTCATATATTGTTAAAATAAATTGTAAAAATGTAACTTTTGATCCAGCCAAGTGCAAATTGTGCAACTTACACAGATCGGACCGGAATGACGAGTTGATTCAGATCCCTAAATTTCATCTAATTTCCGCATTCCCTATTCGAGAAAATCAACTTATAGTGAACCTGGCTTGTAAGTAAATCTAACGTACTTCCTCTTCCTGGCTTCAGATCTTTTGATCTACCCGAGTCTCTCTACCTTGACCTCTTCCCAGTCTCTGCGCTCTCTCAATTCCCCATGCTCTCTCGCCTCCATCGGGAAGGCGACTCCGATCGATACGAGGAAGGAAGTAAACAAGAGGAAGTATCGTTAGATTTACTTACAAGCCAGGTTCACTATAAGGGAATGCGGAAATTGGTTGAAATTTAGGGATCTGAATCAACTCGTCATTCCGGTTCGATCTGTGTAAGTTGCACAATTTGCACTTGGCTGGATCAAAAGTTACATTTTTACAATTTATTTTAACAATATATGAAAAATAAAGTAGACAGGCGTGATCAGCATGAAATTCTACCCTGGGAACCACACTCACTTAATTTAAGCTAAAATAAGTGCTGAGATATTGGGCAAAATCTGATTTCGACGTGACGTCGTCTGGAGCCAACGGGGGCTCGACGTGAAAAACGAATGTGCCCATCGTTATCAGCAGACTTAAGAACCCCAAATCACAAAGTTTCAGAGAATTGACATTTTTGACCTGTGCCAGACCCATCCGAATTTGCTCGATTCTTACACAAACGGCCTCATGTGATTCTCCATCGAATGAATACAAAAAAATCGGTAGAGGTCTAGAAAGACGTGTTTTATTGTGAAAAAAGTGAGTCAAAACAACAGTATATGCAAATTCAGGGCATCAAGTCTTCTTGAAAAGTTGACAGCCTTCGAGACCATCAAAAATAAGACATAGTTTCTCATTTGTACTTTTCATGAAAACATCTGCAACCGGCAGAAATCTGGGGTCGAAAAATCGGGCTTTGAATGCTGCACAGTCGAGAGTGATGCAATCGGTCTGAAATTTTTTTAGGGATGTCCTCTACCAATATGCAATCCAATACAGTTGAAATCTCATACCATGATTTTTGTGCTGTACCAAGATTGTGTACGTTTTTACGCGAAACGCGTGATATATTTTTTGGGCCCGGTCTACAACCGCTCTGAATGTGAAGGGGGTAGGGAATGAGAATGATAGGGAGGGAATACTCTGCGAGGCTGGGCAAACAAACAGAGAACAACGAAAATGGGTTAGTAGGTCACGGTGAGTCAAGCCCAAGTACCATACCCAATCGAACCTACAGTTTCCCAAATTTCCCTAAACGGCTACCGTAATGTTCAGTTATCACGAACTGATTTTTTTGTTTTTACCCATGTATCCGGGTTATGGTGAAGTACTGGTCTTGGGATATGCTGGAACTCATCCCTCAAGCATATCTCAATGTGTTCTACAGTATGCCATTATTGATTTTGGCAGCCGTAACCCCGTTTAGTGTACCAACCATTTCAGCATTGGGTCTAACTTTTTCCTATCTGAAATCGATAAGGAATTGATTCTACCGTAATCTATAGTAGCTTCGCGAGCTGATTTTGTTCGACTTTTTCCTTAAAAATATAATTAGGTCATAAGTCTCGATACAACGCTTATTTGGATAATGCAGAGTCTTGATCAATTGATTTCAAAATCATACAATTTCGTAACTACCGGGCCGGAAATCAGACCACTATATATTTAATAGAATTTGTCATCAGACCACAACATATCCGCTATCGAATCAGAGTTTGAGCCATTAAACCTATGATATTAGTGTCAGTCCACTATATATTTTCGGTCCCCGGTTGACAATGAAAATATATGTTTCAAAATCCCTCTTAGTATTATAAAGCCAAGCAGTGATATTTTAGAGTAGAGGTTGTTAATTAATTTTAAGCAAAGTAAAATAATTTTCAAAACACCCAGGAGTTCAGGAGATCGTGAGAAGAACCATTTTCGATGTTTGAATGTCAAATCCAGTTTCGGAAAATCAAACACTTTAAGGGACATTTTGGCAACTGTCCGTTCGTTAAGGACGCGTCCGACCGCACCAACCTTTACATTACTTTTTCAAGTATTTCATACCTCAGGGACTGCCGCTGCTAAGAGAGTTTTCTGGCTCTTTACAAATCGAGAGAAGAGGTAGATTACTCTCGATCGGACCTGAAATAGATCTTTATAGAACTGGGAAGGTGCAAGAGGTTTTCAAAAATAATTCGAAAACGAGTAAAATGAGCACTCGAATTCACTGCTGTGTTATATGAGGCCGTTCTCATAAGATTAAATAAGGGTCGGGAACATGCCAAAAATAAAATGCTGAGAAAAGTTGGCCCTAGGGAGTTATTTTTGTGGTGATAAGGCAAAGAAAAAAATTACACAAAGAAAATTCGGAAACGGATATTTCTACAAAAACTGCTTCGACAACGAAACTGTTCATATTTAATTTCGCCTAATTTTACTGTCATAGTATTCTTTTAGTCTTTCTGAACTGAAATTGATATAAAATAATGAAAAAATAATGGAATCATGCGGAAATAGCATTCAAAGTGATGGCGCATACGCTCATCGAAATTTGTGGAAATGCCCGTTTCCGAATTTTCTTCTTTCGTAATATGCCCACTTTTCGCTTCAGGGGAGGGGGGCACCCCCTCATTAAGCCAAAAAAACGCGTTTATCGATTTTTTTGCTTCGAAAATTGGTCAC
Organism: Pristionchus arcanus; assembly: GCA_900490705.1. Classification (NCBI taxonomy): domain Eukaryota; kingdom Metazoa; phylum Nematoda; class Chromadorea; order Rhabditida; family Neodiplogasteridae; genus Pristionchus; species Pristionchus arcanus. The sequence continues at coordinate 130,095 of LS487772.1, forward strand.
GATGGTCCAAAATTTCGCTTGTACTAGCAGAATGTTGATCTCCATCTAGTGGTGCTATTGAAGAGCTACGATTTTTTTTCTTTTTTTGCGAAAAGGTCGATTTTAGGCCCAGAGGATGTGCCCGAATAAGCCGCTCAGAGTTGGTAGAGGATAATTTTGGTATATTGGACATAGGTTTTTAATTTACATTTTGATGTTTTGGCAGCAGATCGTAAATGAGACATTTTTTTAGCAAATAATACCCCCCATGTATGTTCTCATTTTGTAGAGCTCGTTGAAGTGATTATCTGCAATCTCGTGAAAAGGGTAAATTTGATCAATTAAATGCTTAAGAAAACAGTTAACAAGAAAAATTGGAAAATATTAACAAGAAAAGAAATTCACAAAAATATCAGTTTGCTCTTCAAAATAAGCACAAACACCGGGGCATTAGCGAAAATTGTTGTTGTGTCCCATTTTCGCTCCGCCCCCAAAACATCAACATTTAAATTAAAAACTATGTCAAATATACCAAAATGCTCAGTTGACCCTCCTCTATTCCAGATACACAAAAAGCTGTAACACACCACGGAATATAACGCTCCGTTCCAATCTGTCATGCATTTTTTTCGTCGCTTCCGCATCATTTTTCACGCAGGATGATTTTTTTCTCATATTTCTAAAGTGATAACCGATTATAATAGCATGATTAGAAGTGAATTAAAAAAATCGCTTCATTAAATTCGAATTTTAACGAGCTGCTCGTATTATGAAGGAGCTTACAATTAGGGTGAAATCTAATCCCGTCCCACTATCAAATTTCAGTTTAAAAATGAAGGGACATTTTTTTATACCATTGCAATATTGAAATATACGATCAATGAGAAAAATAGTACCATACAAAAAGAAGAACTCATGTTTTCAACCTTACAGTTGGATTGTTGTTTCCCAGTCCATAATCAGATATGAAATGAGGAACGAGAGATATAATCACTGCAGAATCCCTGCACATCAGCCTCTCATATCTGAAAAAGGGTGAAAACGATTTGATTGATTTAAAACGCATTATCTGTATGTAAAGTAAATATGCGATCAAGCTACGTTTACGCCGGGTCGTGTATTTTATAGTAAATATATGTCCTATCGTAGATGGACGTGTACGATAAGTTAGTGCAGAATTATGAGAAAAAAACGAAAGCTTTTTCCTTTCAATATTTTACATCAATGTCAGTTCAAAAAGAGTAAAAGAATCGGACAATGACGGTAAACTTAAGTAAAATAAAATATGAACAACTTCATTGTCGACCTGTCTTATCACCTTTTAGACCATAAAAAAAACGAAAAAAATAGCAAAATTCATTGTTGCTTAACCTCGTCTAAAATGGCCTCGAAAATAAATCATGCGAAACGGGTTACGGTAGGACTCAGATCGAGCCTATAATCGATTTGTTTCTTTAAGAGAGGGGATCGGAAATTTTCGACCACCCCGTGGCCACGGCCCCCCGGAATGAGAACCTTCCGCCCATTTTTCGTACATGTATACCCCTTACCCTCACATTTACCAAAGTACCATTCAAATCCTAATTTCAGCTTGCGCTAGTAAAATATAAGGTGACAAAGTTGAAAAATCGTAAAATCATAATTTTTGAACGCGATAAGCTAGACTCAAAATCTCTTTTGCAGTGTCCTAGACATGACTAAAAAACAAAAATGAGCCATCCCGATCAATCCCCGTTTAATTGTAGACCCGATTTTGAGGTCTAATTTTTGACTTTTCCTACTTTTTCTCCCCAACAAAGAGAGAGCGCAAGCTCATTCCTTCAGATAAATAATCTTTTATGAATCCTTCTGTGAACCCTCATCATTTGGTGACCAAGAATTTGTGCGAAAATGAGGTTACAAAAAGATGTATGTGCCAAATACAGGTCGCAAGCGTGTTTTCTGGAAGCCTCGTCTTGCTCTGTATGAGATTTCCCCATAAAATGGCGCAAATAGTAAAGTTAGGACATTTTGTGAATAATCATCACCATAGAAGTCTATTTCAAAAATAAAAATTTTCCGGATTTTTTTGGACCATGACCCGGGGTTCATGCCTCCGAAATGGCTCATCACCATGAACCCGGGGTCATGGTCCAAAATTCATCCGAAATTTCATGATTGAGAATTTTCAAGTACTGTATGTCATTACATACTACAGTACCCCAACAATATATCGTAACCCGAAATACCGTATATCAGTAATCGCAAAGTAACTTTATTCCCAATTTATTTTGAAAAGTCAGTTCACGATTCCAGGAAAGGTGGATTACGGTATTTCGGGTTACGATATATTGTTGGGGTACTGTAGCATGTATTGACATACAGTACTTGAAAATTCTCGATCATGAAATTTCGGATGAATTTTGGAAGGGTTCATGGTGATGAGCCATTTCGGAGGCATGAACCCCGGGTCATGGTCCAAAAAAATCCGGAAAATTTTTATTTTTGAAATAGACTTCTATGGTGATGATTATTCACAAAATGTCCTAACTTTACTATTTGCGCCATTTTATGGGGAAATCTCATACAGAGCAAGACGAGGCTTCCAGAAAACACGCTTGCGACCTGTATTTGGCACATACATCTTTTTGTAACCTCATTTTCGCACAAATTCTTGGTCACCAAATGATGAGGGTTCACAGAAGGATTCATAAAAGTTTATTTATCTGAAGGAATGAGCTTGCGCTCTCTCTTTGTTGGGGAGAAAAAGTAGGAAAATTCAAAAATTAGACCTCAAAATCGGGTCTACAATGAAACGGGGATTGATCGGGATGGCTCATTTTTGTTTTTTAGTCATGCCTAGGACACTGCAAAAGAGATTTTGAGTCTAGCTTATCGCGTTCAAAAATTATGATTTTACGATTTTTCAACTTTGTCACCTTATATTTTACTAGCGCAAGCTGAAATTTGGATTTGAATGGTACTTTGGTAAATGTGAGGGTAAGGGGTACACATGTACGAAAAATGGGCGGAAGGTTCTCATTCCGGGGGGCCGTGGCCACGGGGTGGTCGAAAATGGTCGAAGCTTACCGATCCGCTCTCTTAAACTGCACTTCGAAAATTTGAATATCCGTTTTTATTTTCGTGTTACGACAGATCAAAGATCAAATATTAGGTTGGTGCATAAGTTTCTTTACGCTGCATTTTCATATTTTCTACTATAACCATACATTTAAATTGACTCACAGCTGCTTAGTATTTGAGGAGAAAAATCGGAAACATGACATTTTGGGTATGTTCATTCACATCGAATTAATTTCAAAACTAGTGATCCCTGAATTCTCACCAATTTCAGAGGGATTGGGGAAGGGTTACTGGTTGACAGGGCAGTGAAATATCAGGCTCATCAAAGTCATACGAAATTCTGGATCGTTAAAAGTGGCTATTTCGATCTTCGGGTTACCACACTCAAGTTTCGAAAACATTATGAGATATTGAGATTGAGCATTTCGATCATCTCCAAAACAAAATTGTGAGTCAGGTAGGCTTCCTTATTTTGCAACACACTTGATATTTCAAAAAAAAAATTAAAAATTAATACTTGAATTTCCAATATGACTGATTAGTGAGCTGCCCTACCTTTCGAATTTTATGAAGGCTGATTGTGGTAGAGTTCCCACTTCAGTTGTGACATATTATCGAAGCACTACGCGTCAATGCCTAATTTTTTGAGTCTATCTCAGTTCTCCATGAAACACTGGAACGATTCAAAGTGTGAAATAATCGCATAACGTTGACTTTGATTAGATCTCGTTACGGCCTCAATTATCAAATAGGGATTCCAACATGCTGGGTATAAAGAGTATTCAAGGGGCCATCGATTGTGGAACACCGTAAATGGAATGATCAAAGAACAAGGAAGGGACAAGCGAGAAACTAACGAGACTTTTTTGTGAAGAAACTTTTGCACCAGCCTGATAAATAAATTAAAAATCGGAGGTAAAAGCTCTATTTTCGTTTATCGGCTCGAGGACGAATTTTCAAGAGCTCCATTTCAAGCCAGTATGAAAATGAAGAAAGAGTACTTTCTTTTCAAATTAATACCATCCACTATCCAAGGTGGGGAAAAGGTCTTTAATGTTTTAATGCATGATAGGTAGGGTTGAGAGAAAGGTATCGGTATCGAGAGAACGGCACCCCCTTCCCTCCATCTCCCTCTCACCTAGCGAATTCGCTGTTTTGGAGGGAAGGAGGGGAGAGAAGAGAGACAAGGCAAGAGAGTGTGGGGAATCCAGAGAGTCTCTTCCCTCCTCTGGGACGAATTCGTTGGGAACTAGCGAATTTGCTAGCTCTTCCCTCTCTATCGCGAATTCGCGTGAGGAGAGGGAGAGGGAAGGGAAGAGGGCGCGAATTCGCGATACCGAACTCGCATCCCTTATGATTGGTTTTGTATTCCGCCACGTAGCCTCGAAAATGAGTTATTCTCTCGCGATTCGTCTCATATAATTTATGCTTCAGACACCGGCTCGATAAGATTCGATGTCCGGCCCTACCTGGAGAATTACTGAGCCATTGTCTTAATGAAAACCATCCCAGTAATCGAATTTATCATGAACAACGAAGAACAAATAGTAAACGCAAAATAATGTTAATCTCAGACCATTTTTTTCGCGCGGTAATTTTTTTTAGGAATTCTGTACGTGCATATCATGTTGAAAATATGATGTTATTCCCTTATAAGCGGATGATTGCCAACATGAAATCACCTGGAAACGATCTCGAAGTAGAGAAGGGTGAGTGTAGTAGAAGGAGAATGAGGTGATAGAATGGAAAGTGCCGCCAACGGAAGACGGCCTCCTCTTTCTAACCATCCTACAATACACTTTATAAAGTAGCGCCGGAAAGGAATTGTCCATTTTTTCTTTGTGGCGTTATTTATTTTACCATCCAAGGAAACTAGCCGATTTTTGGACTGGGGGATAGTAAATCCATAGAGGAATACTGCTGTTGTTGATTTTCCATGAAAAAATTATTTGTAGCCGCGAGGTGATCAATGTGTACATTTTTGATAAATCATATATAATCGAAAATATATTGTGTGTCTCGCCGTGTGTCTCTAGCAATCTCTTTGAGGAAGTCATCAAAGTGCTTCCCTCGCTCGACCTCCCTATATCATATCCAATGCAGCACCTGCATTGTACAACGGCTCCCGGAAAGCACTAGGTAAAGGTGTCAGACTCTATTGTCTATGGCACTTCTGAAAGGATGCCCTTCTCGATTTAGGATTTTTTTATTTAGGAGCAGTAGCTCAATATTAATAAGGGTTTTGAATAAAAATCGATATTTGAAATCTGATTTTCAGATTGTTCGAGAACACGCACATCGTAAAGAGAAAACCCCTATCGGAAAAGGAGAGAGTAGGGAGGTATGGGGAGTGAGCGCGTGCTAGTCCCGACGGGTAGGAGCGTCAGCCTCGCATTCTCTATTAGTCTCTCACCCGCGGCTCTACTTCTAATCTCGCAAAAGACAGGTGGGAAGGAGGGAGGAGCGCATGTGGAAAGGGGGGTGGATGGGCGGGGCCAAGTGTGGAACTTGAAGTGCCAAGAATTAACCGGTAATAAAAGAGGAACCTCCTTTGGCATTGAGTAGCCCATTTGGAAGTAGTTCAGATAGTGAGTATACCAAATGAAGAGTTGCTTCTGTCTTCTTCAATCCAACTCCCTTCTCCTTCATTTCCCTCATTCTTACTTCCAAGGGCTCTACAATCAGTTCTGGTCTCTGAAATAAAAACTAGAGTGGGGGAGGCACAATCCAGGAATTTCGAAATCGGAGAAGGGCTGCGACCGGAATAAATTAAGAGTTCTATATTTGACAGTAATAGTAAATAGGTAGAAGATTTGTATGTAGGGACGGCGATGCGAATTTTTGATCACGGAATATTGGATACAAATTCCGACGCTTTTCTTTTCAATCTACAGTAATATGTCTTGCAAATTGTTTCACTTTATAAATATCTCTCCTCATTTCACTATTTCGAAAGCGCGCGCGACATGTTTTGACGTGTTTACACTTTCGTGACCTCTCGACTTGTTTACATCGAGACTTGTTTACGTGACTTTCGCAATAGTGGACAAACATA
>LS487772.1:158049-170497 GCA_900490705.1 Pristionchus arcanus
GGAAACGTTTCTTGGACAAAATCAGAAGAAAACGTATCTCGAAGTGTTTTACTTTGTTCCCAATGAAGACTAGTTTGAGGGTTAGTGATTGTTAAAACGCAAGTGATTAAAATGGAACTGCTCATGACGGGCTGCGGGATGAGAAGTGAGGGGGGGGGGGTCGTTTCTCTGCTTTACAAAGAAAGGAAACAAGAGAAGGAGTATAGTAAAATGTGGGAAACGTTTCTCGTTTCCGATTATGAGCCCGTTCGCGTAAGAATCGGACAAATATTGACAAGATCGGCACAGTCAAAAAATTTCAAATCCCTCAAACTTTGGGTTTCGGGGTTCTTGAGGGTGCTGAAGACGATGGACACATTGTTTTTTGTTGTCTGGCCTCCGTTGGCTCCAGACGACGTCACGTCGATATCGGTATTTCCAATTTTTCTCGGCTCCAAAAAATGATAATATTCTGAAAGTTTGGTACCCGGACCAGAATTTTATGGCGATTATGCCTGTTTACTTCATTTTTCATAATTTCTTAAAATAAATTTTCCAAATCGGTTTTTTGACTCTTTGAATTGCAGGCTTAACTTTTTACATGGTTCGAACCGCACTGATGAGAGGATTCGAAATCTATAATTTGAGCCAAATCGGCCCAGCCAGTTTTGGGGGTGTTCGCGATTTGTGCAGAAAAAATGGTCTGAGAACTACGCTCCGTCCCTTGATCCACCCTCTTCCCATGTGACCTCTCCCCTTTCTCTGCGCGCCCTCTCGCTTCTACACACTCTCTCGCCTAGCTTCGGACGAGGTCACGGAGAAAGAGGGTAGATCAACGGACGGAGCGTCGTTCTCAGACCATTTTTTTCTGCACAAATCGCGAACACCCCCAAAACTGGCTGGGCCGATTTGGCTCAAATTATAGATTTCGAATCCTCTCATCAGTGCGGTTCGAACCATGTAAAAAGTTAAGCCTGCAATTCAAAGAGTGAAAAAACCGATTTGGAAAATTTATTTTAAGAAATTATGAAAAATGAAGTAAACAGGCATAATCGCCATAAAATTCTGGTCCGAGTACTAAACTTTCAGAATATTATCATTTTTTGGAGCCGAGAAAAATTGGAAATACCGATATCGACGTGACGTCGTCTGGAGCCAACGGAGGCCAGACAACAAAAAACAATGTGTCCATCGTCTTCAGCACCCTCAAGAACCCCGAAACCCAAAGTTTGAGGGATTTGAAATTTTTTGACTGTGCCGATCTTGTCAATATTTGTCCGATTCTTACGCGAACGGGCTCATAATCGGAAACGAGAAACGTTTCCCACATTTTACTATACTCCTTCTCTTGTTTCCTTTCTTTGTAAAGCAGAGAAACGACCCCCCCCCCTCACTTCTCATCCCGCAGCCCGTCATGAGCAGTTCCATTTTAATCACTTGCGTTTTAACAATCACTAACCCTCAAACTAGTCTTCATTGGGAACAAAGTAAAACACTTCGAGAAACGTTTCCTTCTGATTTTGACCAAGAAACGTTTCCGACGGAAACACGATTAAAGGAAATGAGTTGTTCAATTTGCGTTTCTGTTTCGGAGTGTTTAACTTGCGGATCCCTATTTACTTTCCCCAAGTATTTCATATCTCAATATATTGATATTGAACGGGAACTTCTTCTATTTTTGGTCCAAGCTATATCCGCTCCAAATGTGGAGGGGGTGGGGAATGAGAATGGTAAGGAGGGAATACTCTGCGAGAAAAGGCAGGGCCAAAAAGAAGAAGTGCCGTAGAACCTACACAAAAAAATTCAAAAATTTTCGCTTGGAGGGCTCTCGGTCATGCTGAATCACGATATCACGACCAGAACTTCACAATATTTCAATTTAAGCAACAACCAGAGCATAATCATTTCTAAGGCAGAGGTCGAATAGATTTCCAAAATAATGGTCTTGCTTTTTTTTTACGATTTGTAAAGATTCGGTCTTAAAAATTGGGCACTGCTTTTCTTGTGGGGCGAGCCCAGAAGGACCAAAGTTGGGGCTATACATTTATTCTGAAAACACGAGTGCTCAGCACCAGTAACTAAAAACGGCGCTCGAAAAAAAAACTTTTTATTTCGCGCACTACAGTATGCCACTATCTGAAATAAGCATCAGAAGGAGGAGCGAGCCTATATTGCGCATCAAAAGGGAGCTAGGTATACACCTGCGCGCGATCTAGTCTCGACAGGTAAGAAACAGGCGAGCGAGGAGAAGGGAGGTGGAGTAAGGATCTGGGGTAATCGTAGGCCCGCTAAGTTAGTGGGGATAGTTTCTGCCTAAATTTGAGCCTAAGCTCTTTTAGGGAGGACCAAGCCGGAAAGTCCATTAAATTGACCGGTGATTTTCCTGTGACAGACTTTCTGCTTTTACCAGCCGCGAATTCAAATACCAACGTTATTTTAGTTTTCGATGTTGCTTGAGAATACCATAGAATGCGGTTCTTCGATTTTACACATATTATCAAATTAAGATTCAAGGTAATTGAAAGTGAAAAAAAATTTTTTTTATCACAGTAGCAAACATGTTTTATTCTGGTGCAATGTTGAGATGTAACTTTTTTTCCGGAACAGCCTTTTTATTCCGAGAAAAATATTCTCAATTTGCGGTTCCCGACCGATCCATTCCGAGACGAATGATCCAAAATGAAAGTTCTATTTTTCATTTTCCGAAATGAAAGGTTTTAGAAAAATAGTTACATCTCAACAGTGCACCTTTATTCTGACCGTGAAATATGATGAAATCAGTCTTTATCGTCTGGAAATCGTTTTACAGCATGCGGTTTCTCAATTTATTTTGTAATCGATTTTGCCATCATAAATGATGCGTTAGCCTCAAAAAAAGAAAAATTCACAGAAGCAAACGTTGTCAAATATGGATTCGAAGTATTCGTACTTTATTGTAGTCCGAATACATTGTTAACATGTTCTGTTAAGTTCACGCATGCATTGTTTCCTATCAATAGACGTCACTGCATGATTTACATATAAACTTAACCATATATAACTTAACCTACTAGGTCTAGCTACTGAATACGGTAGACTCATTAAACTCATATAAACAATGAACGATGCTGATAATGACGATTAAAAATGTCAATTATTGTGCTAGCGGTACTACGCTATTTAACTGATTAAGAAAAAATCAGGGGAAAATATGTTTGAAAATTCTAATAATTGACACGCTGAAAAAACTTGACCAATCGAAATTTACACTTCCTATCACCACACCACGATGGGCGGGGTTTGGAGTTATTGGTTATTTCTAGGTGATATTGTAATTTTGTTCGAATATTATGGTGTGATTGCGATTCTGCAGCATCAATTACCCCAAAGCAGGCAAAAACATAATTTTAGGACGAATTTAAAAATTTGCTTGGTCCTCCCTAAAGCTCTTTTTCTAGGACGTCATACTTATGCTCTAGGCTCCATCAAGAAAGAAATAATGATAATCGGATTGAAAATCTTGAAAATGTACTCCACGCTCATAATATTCATCCCACTAACTTAGTGGTATTCAAGGTTATAATTTACATCTCACTAACTTAGTGGGCATATATTCTTTAGCCCACTAATTTAGCGGCCTAAGATTAGCTCAGATCCTTAATGTTGTAGGCGCGCGCCGCTTTGAACCGCCGTGGAAAATTGTGCATTTATCGAAGTCTAATCTCGGTCCAAACATGCTGAAGTATTTTGCCCCCCCCCCCCTTCTTGTTCTTCCAGATAACACATTATATAATACCTGAGATTGCTTTGGCGTTTGTCTGCTCGTATGTCTGAGTGATAGCATTAGCTACCAATTCACGGAACTGTTCAGTGGATTGAATCGTGTTTTCAGAGATGTCTCTGTGTATTCTCATACCTGGATTAGCAGCTTGGGACCGTGTCCCATGGTTCCGAGTGCCGGAGGCATCGGTTGGGGATACCATCTTCGATTGTTGAAGGCTGAAGCTGGAGACTGAAGGCTTGGAAGCTGAAGGTTGAAGAGAGGCGAGCCGAGACTGGCTGGGTGAAGTCTTACTGAAATCATCCTTGTTATATACCCTTGGTATTGGGCGGGGACTTCAAATGAGGCGGGCTCACATCTAGGAGGCGGGCTAGAATTTAAGAGGCGGGATAAAACATAGGAGGCGGGCATCCTTTTCGGAGGCGGTCACTAGCTTTTCGCACGTTTTCAGTTATCTAAGTCTTCAGAATAGACTCTAGGTTGGTCATCGCCTATTGATCATCGAGCTATTGCTCAACGATTCGCTTGATTACGCAATCTATCACGGGTTTCTCTGACTGGAAGGGGAATCTCTAGCCTCATCCCTTCCTATGCAATCGATGTCAGTTCCCTACTGATTCACTCTTGCACTAGTCTAACACGGGATCCTCTCTCTACAGTATCCTAGATGACAGGAGGGAGAGAATCTTGCCTGATCTCTTCCTACGCATTCAACATCAGTCGCTTGTTGAATCATCCGATTGCGAAAGTCTGTGAGGCTAACAGTTACCGTAACCCAGATAAGTATCTGGCCTATCCTTTCTACCCACTCACTTGGCCTTTCCGATGCGTGGGCTGATTCACCGGCCTGGTCAGGCGCTTCTCTCCATCGCCCGTGACATTTCCATCGGAGAGAGGAGATGGCTTATCTCTTGCCTGAATTGTGGTTTCGCAATCACTATTCTCACTCAGTGCCTATCGATTGCATGGGAGAATCTCTTGGTTAGCGTCATCTGACAAGATACATGGATAATGACCATAATATGGCCTAATCAGCTCAAATATTCACGTTGAGGATTGTGCCTGATTTCTCCCTCACCTGAAGTACCTATTCTACTTGAGCTTCTTGCTCTCTTTTCCTGGAGGATCAAAGTTTGCCATCTAATTCAAAAATTTGCCTAGTTCACTTAGCGTTATGGGTGCCAAATTCATTGTTTCACTATGATCAGACCTTGACTGGCTTCAAAATTCGACTTACTTGGGGCTCATGCATGATTTCTGCTTGATCTTCGACTTCGCGACTTGACTTCGATTGATGGGAAAATGGCTCGACACGGCATTGAATTGGCTTGACTCGAAAGTTGGCGGGAAAATGGAGGGCATATAAGAAGAAACGCCGACTCTTTAGGTGTGAATGGCACTAGGCTTAACAATATGAATCTCATTGAGTTAGTGTGAGAAACGAGAAACACGGACTGAGACACTCTCACAAAGGAACGCGTGAAGACATAAAAACACGCGAAAGTCAACAAAGACCATCAACATAGGTCTGTACCCCTTTAACCCGGATGGCTAATGTATCCGTAACTAGATACTCCTTCAAATGTTCATTGCTCATTTTGAATATTGCTCAACACCTTTTCCTGATTTCGGATGAATAACTTGCAGTTTCTCCTACTGCGATAGAGGATGACCGTAACCTGGTCCGAATGCTATTTTAGTCTGATGAAATCTAGTGATGGTACCATGGAATTATTCTCAATTCTTATTTGCCCACAGCGATGTAGTGGTTCCTGATAGTCCAGATATTGACTTACGCCCTTGAAACAGTGGATAGGATCTCTTCTTCCTTTGTATCGATCTCAATACTCAGTGCATATTCGAGGTTCTTTATCGCCTCCTTGATCTTAGCATTCTTGTCCATGCTCAAAATCTGCATTCACATTTTCATTCACTGATTTCACGCAGTATAATCATAGTTACATCAACTGAGACTTATAGACGTCACTAGTCCAACATCATGAAAGCTTTCGTAATCAATCGGAACCTGCTGTCTACAGCATTGATCCCAATCCGGATCAACAGACGCAATGACAAGATCGACATCGTTATAGCTGGCCAGGCGTATATGAATGATCGAGAACAGTGTCATTGGTCATAAACATGTGAGCATTCGCCACACCATTACAGAAAACGCGCGCGCAAGAGCCAACCGTAAGCGGGCATCCACAAAACGGGAGAGTCGCCAAAATACAAGGAAAAGAGAAGGAGGGAAAGGACAGGGGATGAGTCACGTATACGGTGAGGAGGGAAAAGAGTGGCTTACAAAGATGTGGATTTGAATTGCGGAGGTTAACTTGAGTTCCAGGGCCTTCATGGATCGATTCTTGATGCATTTGCATCAGTTATGAATCGCTGCTACCAATGATAAGCGTCACACATCCGCGTTACTGGATTGCCCATAGCTTATTCCTTCAGCTAACATTAATTTCGATATAGATGAGCAAACTTAAAATATTTGTAATTTAGTTATAACTTTAATAATAATAATAATAATAATAATAATAATAAACGTGGAAAATGTCAGTCTAGAATTCACTGGATCCTAGAACCCGAACGATCCTTGCGCTCATTTGTAGTTTGTAGTCAAATTTTGACTTTTTTATACCGTATTCGTCTTTTCACTCTATTTTTCTTTTTTTTTCACAACTTGCTGACATTGCGAGTACTTATAATTATTCTAACAACTATTGTATTATTTATTAAAATACATTTATTACTTATCAATACATATCACATTATGGCATTCTACGAAATAGTAATGATTGTTGAAGCTACCATTTTATTCACGACTTCGCGTACGTGGAAGCGGTGTGCAACGCTTCCCTAAGCCGGCGTCTTTGCCTAAGCCGAAGCGGGCCTAAGCGATGTTTTGGGATGACGCTTTATGATAACCATAAGAACTTTATGATAATCATAGCAGGCGATTTGCGCAGACTTCAGAGTTGTACCTGGTCATATTAGTATGAATTGCAATGATATATTTCTTTCAACGTTATGGTGGACAAGACTTATTTCGAATTTAGCAATGAAATAAAAAAGTGGATGAACACTACATTGATAAATAACAAAATTTATTTTAATAAATAATAAAAAAGGTAGTTAGAATAATTATAGACACCCAGCAATGTTGTGAAATTCAGTTAAACTTCTGAAAAAAAATGAAAAAAGAGCGAAAAGACGAATACGGTAAGAAAAAAATCAAAAAGTTGACTACAAACTACAAATGAGCGCAAGGATCGTTCGGGTTCTAGGATCCAGTCTAGAATTCCGCTGACTGCTATAATGTGCACCTCTTGAAACCGGGCCTGCATTTCTGAGTGTGCGGTGTGCGTGAGTGTGAAATACGCATTGGGTACAGTACGCACATTTTTTTTCCATTTATAGAAACTGGAAAAAATATATTTCTTGAAGACATGCTTTTTGTGATCTAATCGATTTAATCCATGTTAAATGTTTAGATCTTTGCAAAGCTTTGATTTTACCAAACATCTTATGCCTCTCTTGCTAATTAAGAATCTTGACATGTGACATGCTGATTAATTTTTTTTGTTGTCACTCGTGATCACTTTAATTTATTTTCGCTCTGCTATGTCTACTACGGATATATCCGCGTATTTTTCAGTTTGTGATAATTTCTTTGTTTAGATGGCCAAGTCACTTCGTTCTAAGTTTAAGAGAAAGATGAGAACCCTCAAAAGGGAGAAGAATGCAGGAAAAACAGACAAGATGTTAGCTACTGTTGTAGCAAAAATGGCTGAACACGAAGGAGGCCAAGATGCGATTATGAGAGAAGAATGCTCGAACACTGTTGACAAGGTACGATTATGTCCTTTACTCATAGCCTAGATATTCGGGCACGTCTAGATGTTCATACGACTAATTTCCACCGCAACTTCTGGGGTAACGTATGTATATATACATATATGTGCGATATAATGCTTCTAGCTTCTTAAAGAACTAGTTATAGTTTTTTTTTGCCGTAGAATCGAGCAAAATGGAACGGTTTAAAAAGTGATGACCTTAACTTTGCCTTTCGGGGTTCTCGAGTATGCTAATGAAGATGACCAAGGCACTTTTATAGAATGCGGAGCCAGAGGTACTGTATGTCGATCAATTTCAAACCTCGTTTGGTAATATTGTGGGGGGGGGATACTCGAGTTTTTTCAAGCTTAAATTGGAATCGAGTTGAAAATGTTTGAATCGCAAGAAATTAATGTTTATTTATGGGTAGTGAATCAAACTATCAGGTTGGTGCAAAAATTTCCGAGGTTTTTCTTAGGAATGCCCTATCTGACGCACATGAGAACGCATGAATATCACTGCGTAGAAAGCTACTGTGAAAAATCAACGTGGGCGGAGTCGACAAAAGTGCACAGGCTTTAAAAAATTTATATATTTTCAAAGGACAAAGCTAATGCCAAAATAACTTTTCTGATTTAAAGAGATTGTTGAGCACTCATGCTGGTTAGTAAACATTTTTATTGAGACAGAGAATCAATTTCTATTTTTGGAGATATGATTTTTTGAACGTGTACTTCTAAATTTGGGCGGAGTTTTTAGTACATCATGCAACCCCCTGCTTTCTAGGCACTTTGAAAACGGGATTTTAAATGCTTATCCGAGTCAGGCACCATTCCCTATTGATGTTTTGACGGGCAAAGCTTGGGGATAACTAGTATTCATGGGAACATTTGATATTACAAACCTTAAAAAGTCACGATAATTGCAATTCATCGCATGTACTCTAATATAAAAATATTCTCTCGCATACTAAACTTAGATCCAATTCAATATGACGATGGTAAAGGCCAACTATCCTCCAAAAATTTGCCATGAAAGATTTTAGTACTGACGAAACTGATATGCCGATACTGAAGCAAAAGAAAGTATAGGCTATCTGCCTGGTTTGAGTTTCTCAAGTAGCTCCTTATTTTTTTCTCAACTATATCGTACAACTAAACGCTAACTTTTAGATGGAGTCTGGAGGAAAAAGTTCTTTGAATCTGAAGACAATGAAGAAAGCCGATGGAAATTATCCATCGTGGATGAGCGCTAAAAAGAAACGAGAGGTATTTCCAAACATTCCAGATCTGATTATATATTGTGTTGTCAATTTAATAATAAATATAATCCCGTTATACCGAAGTTTGAGACGTGAAGCCTGACGAGCCTCAGCCATGTCACTGATAACACCCCCCCCCCCCCCCCCATAGGGTGGATTTGAAAGCTTTTTTTCCTCTCTTCAGTTGCTCAAATGGCTTTAGATAGGCAGTAGTTAGAAATCTATGTAGAACAATAGCTTATATCAAATCATGTCGCGTTCAGTGTTGAGCGGCCCTCCAACTTTGGTATGCACCCCGCGATTGGACCCGAACATTAGGTGAAATTATTGATTTTTCATACTTGAGCCCCCGCAAAATCTGTCGTTTGTGTTTCGCGTTCAACACTGGTCGTGACAGCTTCAGCCAGCTTCGAAAAATTAGCTCCTCTTTCAAGGAAAAATGGCCGAATTCCAATGCCGATCGATTTGTCATTCCTAGTATACCATATCTTTATTATCTTGCTATCTTTGCAGCTTGCAAAGAAAGTACGCGTGGAGAAATCGAAAAAGAAACAGCTCGCGGCAAAGAAGAAGAGACACTGATGATGTTGCGATACCATATTTGTTGTTTGCCTGTATTTGTTAATTTGTCTGTTTTCTGTGTTGTTTATGATTAAATTCGGTATTCTCAGAAATCTAGAAGTGTTCAGCTCAGCAGTTTCAGCTAGGGACGGCGACGCGAATTTTTGAGTACGGAATAACGGAGTACGCCTTCCGACGCTTTTCTTTTCAATCTACCGTAATCTTTCTTGTACATTTTCTCGTTATAGAAATATTTATTTTTTATAAATTTCCAGGCAAAATTTAATATTTTTATTTGCTTAGATTAATAAGTTAGCATACTGAGTAAACACGAAGCAAGATAATATCGAATATAATGCATGCACAAGCCCACACATAGACTGTAAAAAATATTGGGTTTACAGAATTTCTAATTGAGACTTGTATTTCTCAGAATCTATAGATTATGGGACACCGAAATTCAAAACTATTCGATTCCAGTCGAAACATCCAACATTATAGTATCTGAATAATTTTATGGAACCACTGATATGTCATATTCACTTACCGACACTTATCTTGATTATCATCAAATGCCTTCGATTCATTCGATACCGTATACCAATCAACGTTCTCATCAAATTGATTTGCAATTGCACGCCATCCCTTTAAAATTTCAATGAATCAGGTGAATCGAATATAACATACTAACCGAGTTGAGTACCCAATCGGCCCAATTCGATGCGGCGGTTGACTTCTCACTGTTCATTGTCTGAAGGAATAGGGATAAAATTGAAGAATAATGAAAATAGTGAAAGCAGAAAGAGCGTGAATTTAACGAACTTTAATAACGAAGGAAGTTCCTATTATACGGAGTGAAAGAGTGAAGAAACGCCTGAAAATGATGTGGAAATTGTGAGTCAGGTTGTGTAACCATAGGCTACGTTACGGACAAATGCATCGATAGGTTAATGTTGTAGTTGCACTGACTCATAAAGAATTTAATTATTGCTTTTGCTAAACACTATTCCGAGAATTTAGAAACAATATTTTAATATTTTATTGGTGAAAGTTATGAATGAATCCAGTCAGATTATGCAATCATAGCTAGTTCTGACTCATGAAGCAATTATGAATGTGACACAATGCGATTTGCGATGGTTACTGTACAAAAAAGTTTGACGCTCTTTTCAAATCACCAAGTAGGGACATTCACATAAAAATTCAAACTCTATCCAAAATTCCTATTTTTCTGCTGTGGGGGTCTCGGCCATGCAGAATCTCGATAGCACTTCCAGAATTTCAAAATATTTTAATTTAAGCGAGAACCAGACACCCATTCTTAGCCCCGCCCCCTGTGGTGTAGTGCCAGCGAGTGCATGTTCGCTGTGTCATTTCTTTTCGGCCTGTCAACTTTTATGATTTTCAAATAAATTTTCACTGTATTTTTTTGCTCAATTTTGTAGAGCATTTTCAGAATATCAATAATTGATCAAAGAAAATGTGGTTTTGAATACATGTCGTTAACAATAAGCCAAAATCACTTCAAGGTATACGGTATCTGCGAAAGTTTCACAGAACGCGCACTCAAAGTACTAAAACATTGCATAAATCTGTGTTTAGCATACGCTACCTGACTCGCTGAATGGAATTATATGGATAAAATAAAGATAATAATTCCAATTGTTTGACACTAACGCGTTAACTGCTCGACCATTCACTAACTTCTGCATCGATTTTTGAAGGTCCGATGAATTGAATTTTTCTAATTTTTGCTTGAAGCATTGCTCTGATGCGGAACAATATGCCTTGAACGAAATTGGGGAGGTGCACTTCCTAAAATTCTCACTGGACGATTTATTTCAAAAATAGGCCGATTTTCAAAAATTCAACACTTGATTATATCTTTCCGATGAAGTGAATATTTTCTATTTTTTTACTGTAATTTATGTTGGACGGCTTCTTTATAATAACAGTAAAATTGGAGAGGTGCACCTTCTAATATTCGAATAATCTCAAAGAACATGTTTTTCCACACAAATTTGAATTCCCGCATTACGAGGCTTACCAGTAGTGGCACATACCTTCCTCCGGCTCTCAACTTTTATTTCCCGGTTTGCATGTCCCTAGTGCGGTGTCAACCGAATTTTCGTAGGGGCCTGGTACGCCATGGTAAAGCCTCGGAACGTTTACTTCAATATCCGGCCTTGTAGGGGGTACTTCAATATCCGGACTGTCGCAGAGTAATCACAGAAGACAGTCTCTTATTCACACCATTCAGTATGCTTTCGAATCATCCTTTCCGCGGATAATTACTTTTCCGATATTTGCAGCCACCAAGAAGACAGTTTTTTTTTGTGTCAACCAGGATCTTCTGAACTGGTCGCTTGTATGCTGTAGCTCACAAATAACCATTGTGGTTCTTGAGCTTCGTGGTTCTGAGGGATACTCATTTCCGCAGCGAGGCAGAGGTACAAGTCGAAAAAGTGCCCCACAAGCTGGAATCGCTATCTTCCGAGTTGAATCTCTTAACCGCTCATTAGAGACATTATCGAGCACCGTACATCCTAACAATAAACGATTCATTTGTGCGTTGGTCACGTGATGAGAGCGTTTCGTAATTTATTTTTGGTGTTATAAAATAGTTTAAGCTGTGAAACTTAGGCATTTTCAACAAAAACTGTGATTATAAGGCTGTACGAGGCGTGGGGAGCTCATTTCCACATTGCGAACACTGGAGCCGGGATCTTAAGCCGGGTAATGGACATTTGCGTTTCTCAGAATGCAGAATTCACTAGTAGCGGTACTTTCCATTTTTTCGCGCTCTCTGTTTGAAGCCAACCAGCCCACGAAAAGGGCACACTACACAGAATGGTGAATTCGAAAAGGATGTGCAATTCGAGGGGGGGAAATTGGCAAATTTCCAATCACAACATTTTGCAGCATTTCGCATCTGCTAAACATGAACTGTTGTGTTTTCGTCATATATTTCTGCATTTCGCATTCGGATATTTGCTCCAACCAACTATAGTATACAATAATGAAGTGCTCTATCGTTTGCAGTT
>LS487776.1:12066-59587 GCA_900490705.1 Pristionchus arcanus
TTCGTAGGTAAACTGGCAGTACAGGCCGATTGGCACCTTGATGATTCCCCAAATTTTAAAGCTCTAGCTCAATTCTGAAGCGAGATACAAGTGTTTAAAGTTTCTACAGGGCTCAGGGAAAATCAAGATGCGCGGTGCAAAATGGGAGGGGAAGCGATTCCCATCCTCTTCCCTCTCACAATTTGCATGTTGATCTACCTTTTGCTCCGCGCATCTTGATTTTCCCTGAGCCCTGTAGAAACTTTAAACACTTGTATCTCGCTTCAGAATTGAGCTAGAGCTTTAAAATTTGGGGAATCATCAAGGTGCCAATCGGCCTGTACTGCCAGTTTACCTACGAAAACTTTGACTTTCGCCCTCCTTTAACCGGTGCATGAGAACGAATGTACGATACGTTTTCACGTTTTTTTTTTTTTACAAATACATTTCTCCCTCGATCCTTCCTCTCAAATTGGATCAACATCATCGTCCGTCTCAAATCTATCGTAATTTCATGTGCATTAACTTGACGGAATTTTATGATGAATGAATGAATCGCCAGAACATCACCAGAGGGGATTGTTACCGCCACAGGTCGCCTCCCCCCCCCCAGTTCCTCCTATGTACAATAGATCGGGCGCCTACGACCCCAACGCTGGACGCAACCAGCCTTCACACTTTCTACTCCCTCCTTGCCCGTCGAAATCAGTCACTCGTTTACACACGTCGAAGATGCCTCGCACTGCGCAGAAGTCTCGTATGGCAAAGATGATCAAGGCTCCAGCCAAGGTAGTGTAGCTTTTATATTTTCCATAATTATGAATTGGCCTTGAATATTCACTTAGCAGTGATCTCCCGTAGGATGCAAATGTCTGGTTTGACGGGATGATTTTGTTTTACAATTTTGTGTTAGTTAGATATCCACTCAATTCAATTTCACACGCTCACTCCACACTAATGTTAGCAAATATTAACCATTTTTCGCTCAGATCATTCGCAAGCCGGTTCGTCCGAAGAGAAGGGAAATCAAGAAGAGTCTCGCCGCTCCTTCAACGACCATTCTGTCCCTACCAAGCGAGATTCTGCAACTGATCTTCAGCAATCTCACCTCTCAAGAGAGGGCTCCGCTCGGACGAGTTTGCAAGCAGTTTAGACACGCAGACTTTGAGGTGCCAGGAAGAGAGTTTACGAGGGTGGACGTGCGATGGGTGAGTGTACACTTGATTCAGAATTGATCTATGGTTTTTCTTTTTTCTCTAGTCTATGGACTAGCTTTCTTCGAATGCTAATTCCTGCGGAAGGCGGCGCCGTAAGCGGCGCGCGACGAAGAATGAATGAGCGAATTCAATTAATTCCGCCATATTGAGAAATGGGTGCCAGAATTCGAAATGCGTCTAATTATAAGGGGGATTCTCGTATAACGATAAGGTTTTATTTCAGTATGAAATAAGCGTGATCTAGTTGGTCAACTGCTCTTGAAGAATTTTTCTGAATCCTACTAATGATCTATTTCAGCATAACAAAATGCAATTCATTGCGAGCTGGAACACGGACTATATTATTCGTGGGAGCAAAGATCATCCGATTCAAGCAACGCATCACAATCGAAGATTGTTCAGAAAAGCAAACACGGAGATACTGAGTATCGATGTCAGTGGTTTATTCATTTTGATTGTTTCAATTTTTTACACGAAAACAATCAATTTTTATAACGCCACCACTTATTTAAAAAACCAAAATTCAATGTTTTCAGTACGTCAAAGATGTGGGAAACGTAAAAGCGGATTTCCAAGTTATCAGTGCACTTTTCGAGTCGATAACATTCGAGAAATTGCGCGTTATTATTAACAGCGATGCCGTTTGCTCGGACAAGTAAGATTTTAGAAATAATATAAAAACAAATCAATCAATTTGCAGCTTCATCCCAGCTCTCATGGCCAAGCGCAATTTGACAAGCGCGCAAGTTTTCATCAAGTTCGTGATTGAATCAAACGATCAACCCGCGATTTCTGCAACGAGGAAAATGCTGATCGAATTGCCAAGAGTGAAGAACTTTCGACTGGATTGGCTGATAGGGACGGTAAGGCTTGATGAAATTGAGAACATATCTGTTATTTGGCCGAGAAAACAGCATCTCTGAATGCGGAGGCGGAAAGTAATGCGAATGGGCCAAAAAACAGAGAAGAGCCGAATCTTAAAACAGTGTAAGAGCATTAAATATCTAGAAAAATTCTGTAGAGAAACTCTGATGAGCAGCTGGATGAGTTACTGGATGATGAAACTCTTCTCCACATCGTTTCAAATACAGACCATGCCGAGTTAAGCCGAGGCGAATTCACCGCTGAAGGATTGCTTGACGTATTTGAGGTGTGAATTTGAATTGCTTGACGCATTTGATGAAACATAACAAAATCTAACTAATAGTTGTATTTCAGGTCGTATGCGCGTCGCCGCTCTCCAACAAATATGTCAAATTTTACGCATCTCAGAAATGCAAGCCCGTTCAAGTTCTTTTTCAGCAATTTTGGAAGGATTGGCATTGGGGCCTCGTTCGGTCTCGACTGGCGGACCAGTGAGCATTTCAACATTATTAATTTTAAAAAAATCATATCACGTCACATCTCGTCATCACATCATTTCAATTAGCATCATTTTCACATCATTATAAATATATTTTCAGGGATCGTCAGTCTCTATTCACCATCACTCAAGTACACGACACATTTCTTATTGAAATGAGCAAAATGAATTCGAATGGGGGAGGAAGGGACGTAATATGCTGGTGATAAGGGGAAATCTACCCCAATCTACCCTCGAGAAAAAAAAAGATCTTTTGTTACAAACCCTTCGTCCTTTTAATTCATCTGTCGTACGATAACGTATGCCCTTATTCAATAAAGTTGTTGTTTACTGACGTTCATGCAAGTTGAACAATCCAATACTCAACTCAGGTTAACGCTCTTGGCATGTCCTGAATAAATTTTGGATCAATCAGACAACGGTGATAAATCTTGCACATTATGATCCACATTACGTAAATTTATTGACGATTACAAAATTATTATTGATTGTTTTCGTGTTTGCAGGAAACATGATTGAATCTGGTGAATGTTTCTTCGCTTCAGTCTTCTGGTTTTATCTTGTTTGGAAATGTTCTGTAAATTACATTTTCCAGGGCGAAACCTTGTATTTTAAGCATACCTTAATGTGCATACCCCCCCCCCACAATGTATTCCAGAGGCTAATATATTTAAAAAATCGCAAATCCATGCCAGAGGCTACTATTGCGTTATTGATTGGACGTTATTGCTATTGACACTATTGTTATTGAGCGTTATTGCTTGTAAAAAATCGCAAATCCATGCCAGAAGGTATTATTTCGTTCGTTACGGAAGAGTTCTGTCCATGTCGGACGCCTCCAGTCTCCACATTCTTTCTTTTCGCAACTGAACTCCGTCATTCGCTATTTCCATCGCTAGGATGCATGGTCTGGCCAAGAATTCGATGTTCAGCGCAAAATCGATCACGCCTAAGGTAATTAGATTTAGATTTATGAAACAACTACTGATTTTTTTTAAAATTCAGAATTTTGTTCGTTCGAAGGAAGAAGAACAGAGTTCTATCCACTCACTACCTAATGAAATGCTAGGAGAAGTATTCAGCAACCTAACAGACGAGGAAAGAGCGCCGCTTAGATCGGTGTGCAGGAGGTTCAGAAGTGCCGATTTCGACATTGGCGGAAAAACGTTCGACTGTCTGCACGTTATTTTGGTTTGTGGCTTTCATTTGAAGCATCAATCCTAGTTCCGATATTTGCAAAATTTATTTTTACGAATTTCAGAATGCCAGTTGCCTGGGCGTGTTGGCTACTTCGCCAAATTCTATTCTAACGGTCATGGATGTGTTTACGGAACCGATTCAAGATAGACGATACTCTTTCAGAATGTTCAGAAACGCAAAGGCCGCGACTCTTTATATTACGGTGAATATTATAATTATTTTGTTATTTCATGATTTGATTAAAAAGAAATTTTTGTCTTAAATTTTTACGATTTCAGTTTGTTAATAATATGGAAGAGTTTGATTTCAACCATATTATTGACTTGCTCAAGACTGCTAAATTCGAAGAATTGATCTTGACTGTCAAAACAGATGCGGAATCTCCCTTTTGCAAGTAAGTGGATGCGGATTTGAGCTACATTGTAAGCATTATTTTCGAAAATATGCGAGAAACTATAGAGGCATTAGCGATGTGCATTACTGTGTCCAACATTTTTAGTATCGGTTACAATAATTTTTGTAGGTTCATGGCTACACTTTTCGACGATTGGGATCTGCAGAATGCTGTTGTAGATTTAACATTCGAAAGCCAACATGATGTGTCACCAGACGTTCATAACAGACGGCAAATTTTGATGAATTTGCCACAGATTGGCAACTTGAGTGTGAGAATTGACGATGTATCCAACGATACTGTGAGTAATCAATAAAATTTTCAGAATTAGACGCAATATGTTTGAAATACTGTGTTAACGGATGGCTTTTGTCGACATTTCCCGATTATTTGGAATCAATGTTTTAATGTACCTATTTTTTTCTATTCCGCTTTGCGAGGAAAAATTTCAAACTATATTTGCCTTTTACCTGCAAACTTCCAAAATATATATAAAAATCGCAATTTTCAGCCGCCCGTCTCCAGCCCCGATAGAGACATGCTCGATGATGCTATCCTCGTGCACATCACTTCAATCACAAAACGCGCTGATTTGTGTGGAGGAGCGTGCACTACTCAAGGAATTCTCCAAGCTTTTGAGGTAGCCTTTCCCCCTTTCTCCAGAAATAACAACTTTCAGGTTGTGTGCTCATCAGTCATTGATAAGTACATACGACTAACTGTGAACAAGTCTTCCTCCGTTATCGCAGAACTGTTGTCCCTTCCGGATCTGCATTTTCAGAGGTTTCGAGCGAATCACGAACTTGTTGACAGGTACACAAACTTTGAGCCTGAAAGATCTCAGCGAATATGCAGATTACGATATTCATTTAACATAGCTAATTTAAAAAATGAAATTATTTAACAGGGCTCGCAGTGCCGCTCTGCATATATCCTCGAGGAATGAAGAATACCGAATTGAAATGGGGAAACTTGATAAGCGTGGAAACATGAAAATACGTATTTGAAAAAAACATCGAGTTTTCATCGACAATCATTTCAATAATTCTAACCGGCGTTATCTCAATTACTGATGCTAATTACGGTAACTATAGAACATGGTTATTGTCACTTGAGATGCAAATCTGTTCAGCCTCACAATTGTTCTCAAATATTTCAGTGATGTGTAATAAAAAAATATTCGAAAAGCTGCACGCATTCCTTCCTCTTGTGTACATTGTATCTAACAATAAGCATTTCCAGAGGGCCCACAAAAATCAGAAAATTAATTTTGAAAGTATTACACAGATTTTATTTCAATCAGACGCTTACAATTTCTTAGTCATTATCCATATAATGTTAGAAGGATTTTACGCTTTTGTTCCACCATTGTTCTCAACTTATTTTTCTTTTACTATCATTCTCATTCTGTATCCGTTCAGAAAGGTAGTTGTCCAGGTCAAATAGCAAAAATGTTCTTAGACTTTCGCTCTACACTTTTCCAACTGAAATGCCTCCGCCACTGAAGAAAACACGAGATAATTCAGTCAGCCATCCTCAGGTTTTGATCCATTTCTTCTCCAAAAATTGAATATTGTTCAGAATGAAGAGCGAAAGACGACCATTCTTTCTCTTCCGGAAGAGATAATTCACTTAATCTTCAGCGAATTATCCACAAAAGATCGTGCGCCGCTCGGTTTAGTGTGCAAGCGATTCAGAAATGCCGATTTCGAACTGGCCGGGAAGTCATTCAATTACATCAAAGTTGATTGGGTAGGATAATATTCAATAAGCTGTATTTTAATATGGTTTCAGTTTGGTTTATTATTGACGCTCCCATTTTAGTATGCACACTGTCAGCGCATTGTTGCGCATTCAACATGTAACACCACGTATTACCAAGTGATTGGGAATCATCGAGGAATCCAAGCAACTCCACACAATCTGAGACTATTTAGACGAGCTAAGACAACTGTTTTGAACGTTCACGTGAGATAATTAACGATATTATCTGTCTAGGCGTTGAGCTCAGCGAAATCTGAACTGAATTCAATTAAGTTATACCGAACTGCACAATCCGATCACGCTATTCATGTCATTTCTGAAATTTGCAAGACTATTAAATATGAGACGCTTCGCATACGTTCCTATATCAGCGCGGATTGCTCAGGAAAGTTAGTTCGTTGTTTTTATAATTATTAAATTTACATTTCACAGTTTTATTCCCGGGCTCATAGCCAATCGTGATCTGACTAACACGCATATCTCTTTGGCATATGATTGTGACAAGGAGCGTCGAGACATTCGAAAAGCAAGAAAAATGCTGATGCAATTGCCTCGGATGGACAATTTCAAGATGACATGGGTAAGCTGGCTCGAAATTTGCATGAGACAGGAAATAACTATTTGCATTTTATTGTGGAACACCTGGGTTATACGAATGGGTTTTCCTCAGGGCGGTTTCAACAACGAAGAAAAGGTTCTGGATGGCGAGACTTTGGTCCATATCACTTCTTCTACTAATTATGCGCATCTTCCATTAGCAGAAATCACTCCTCATGGATTATTCAATGCTTTTGAGGTTAGAAAGCAAATACAGCAAAAGAAAATTGAATTTTTTTCCAGATCTTTTGCAAGTCATCCAACAACAGTAAGGTGCAAAAATATCTATCATTTGTTGTACCGGACAATTTCCCTTCAATGGCCGATCTCGACCAAATGTCGGATCACAAATATCGATTGGTTCAAGATGTAGATTCTCTCGTTCTCTGTCGATTAGTTGACAGGTAGGATAAGTATCTAGCTTTTGAAGGTCTGCGTAAATTAAGTGCTATTACTTTAATTGCTTGATATAGACACTCAAGAAAGGTGTACAGAAAGTTTCTTGGCAATTTTATAATTTTAAAATGTATTTATAATTTTAATTATAAACATTTAATTTTGTATTTTTACAGGAAAAGTGGTACGACTCTTTTGTCCTTTTGTAATAGAATGACAATGCATTCTCGAGACTTTTGGAATGTGTATACCCCTACTCTCTATAATTTTTAATTATTAAATTTATTTATACTGTTATTCATATGATGTTTGCTAATTGCTATAAATTGCATTTTTGTTTTTATTCTCTTTTTATTACGATCCGTAAAACTTGGACAAATAAAGGGGTCGTAGTGTATCTATCCGATGTTAGTATGTTTTGGCGTCATTTGATTTGTTTCACGCGGAGCAAAAAATCTTTTCGTACTCGTCATTTCTTTTTTTTCAATCATTTTTAATCATGGTGTACCATTGAGATTGAGGCATGCCCAGAAGGCAATGATAAATCGCGAGAATGCATACTGCAATCAGACGCTTAGATTTTCTTACTTCTTCGACATTCCTACTAGCCGAGATTCACTCTGCAATGTCTCCGCCTCTCAAGAAACCACGACATGACAATCATTCAGACAGCGATCCTCTGGTTTTGGTATATTTTTACTTCTAAAATTGAATAGAAATATTTAGATTGTCGATGGAGAGACATCCATTCATTCACTCCCGGAAGAAATACTTTTCTCGATCTTTAGCGAATTGAACACCGAGGAGAGGCAGCCTCTGGGATTGGTTTGCAAGCGATTCAGAAATGCTGATTTTGAACTGGGCGGAAAGTCATTCGATTATATCGAAGTTCTCTGGGTATGTTATTGCGAAATAGTTTATTAATGGTTACTAAGCTTGATTTATGATCACTTTACAGTATCCATACTGCCAGAGAATTTTCGCACATTCAACATGCGACACGAAGTATCGGGTATCTGGCGATAATCTATCACCAATTGAAGCAACACCACACCATTTGAGACTGTTTAGAAAAGCGAAGACAAAGGTTTTCAATGTTCATGTGAGTATTGTTACCTTTTCCATGTTTCATTATTCTTAAATGAATTCTTAAGCGCTAAGGTCATTTCAGTATCATCCTAAAGAAGAAGCGGATGCTGATATTGAAGTTATTTCTGAAATCTTCAAGACGGTCACATACGAGAAACTTCGCATCCGTTCTGATATCAAGTCAGTTTCTATTTTTATCCATTTATTTAATCAATTTTATTTTTTTTTCCATTCCAGTTTCTTTCCCGGGCTTATAGTCAATCGGGATCTAGCAAATACACATATTTCCTTCAATTATCATCGCAAAAATGAGCATCCCGATATTCCAAAGGCAAGACAAATGCTGTTGCAATTGACCATGATGGACAACTTCAAGTTGGATTGGGCGAGTAGTCACTTAAAATAAGGCATCGTGAGAATATTTCCCATTGCACACGTAGTTGACCTTTGACGAACTGAGCTGAGGGAGGAGGGAGGAAGAGGCCGAGAGGAGGCTAGTGATCTACCTGCTCCTACCTCTTCCCTTCCTCTCTCCCAGACAATCATTAGCTCGCTAACCAGCCAACTGAGGTTGCTGAGCATTTGAAGCGCACGATAAGATAATTTGTAAAACAATTGCATTATCTGTTTATAATTCTCATTGTCAGCAGGGTTGGCGAAACGGGACCGAAAAGATTCTTGATGATGCGACTCTTGTTCATCTCGCTTTATCTATAAATTACGCAGAACTGCCTCATGGAGAGATAACTAGCCGTGGAATATTGAATGCTTTTGAGGTTACATCAAAAAACAATAATATTCATGAAGAAAACAATATTATTCAGGTCGTTTGCAAAGCGTCTACCGATAAGGTGTACAAATATCTATCATTTCCTGTACCGGACAATTGCGCATCGCTCACTCTACTGTCTCAAGAATCGGATTACAAATATGACGTAGTTGATAGTGGCTGGCGACTCACAGACAGGTACTAGAATCATGAAACCGAAAGAGTTGTCCACTTTATAGTGGGCACGGAAATAATTAATCGCTTAACGAAAATAGATGTCAGAATGTATTGCAATTAATTTTTTACTGATTGTTTATTTTGCTTATTTAATATTTTTCAAAGTAATATTTTGCAGAAAGAGCGGGGCCAGCCTTACGGTCTACAGCCGTCAAGTGAGAATGTATACGTTTGAGTATTGGAAACAAAGAAGCACTGCTCCGTATAGTTGGTAATATTTAATAAATTTAGATCAATTTAGCCATTATTTTTTTCGTTATTTTTAACTAAGTTATTGCACTATCTGTATTGATATATTGTTTCTTGAAAATTATTGCTGTATGTTGCGTCGTTAATTCTTCATAATATAACAATAATCAATATATATCCGCAATTTATTGGACTCTGTATCGGGTTCGACGGCATTGGAAACATAAAACCCAAATGAAAACACGCACACCATTGATAGTTGAATCTCTTTTATCATCACATGTACCACCAACACCAGTCTACACCATTTTTGATGATATATTTGCACATCGACTCTGTCTTGCACAGTCGGAATTCCGTCGAGTAATTTTCGTAATTATCGAGATTCAGGTCGAGTTTAACGTGCGAATCGGTCCAAGTATCGCCGAGTGCCTTGCAATAGCATCGTCCTGAAGCACAATATTAATTGTTTGAGTAACATTTCATGTTAAGAGTTCGGATTCAGGACTAAGATCCACAAGCAGATTTTTTTCTATTTTTGTCGATCCGGTCTCTTGATAGTGTGAAGCTCGGACTAGATTAACCTTTCTCATCTCCACACGTATGATAGAGAATCATCATTGGCTCAACATATTGTTCCGGAAATCTATCGTATGCCTAAATAGAGTCATAGGCAGGAAAATGGAGATTCTATTCCAAACCTTTCCAGTGAGGTTCATTGTGTGAGAGGTTTTCGGTATAGCCCACGATCCCCAATTGACGTCCGTAGAGATGACATCTTGCGAACAATTGTCTATTTCCTGAACAAAAATGTGTTAAAAATGTTTTTTCACTTCTTTACTTTAGTGCCCAAGACCGCTCTGTAACTTATTGACAGCGAAAAATGAAGTGAGAGTGAGTAATCGAATGAATAAGGGAGAAAATGACGTTCTACTTGTAAGCACTAAAGTGAAGAAGTGTCATTGTTTTGAGAGATATCATAAAAATAATAATCTGCAAAAAATCGTACATAAGTGCGAATGTAATGATAGAACGGATGGCTGCAATTGAGCGTTCCCTCGACCGTGACTTGCACTTCGACCTGAACAATAGAGTTCGAAATACGGGTAATCGTCTCTTCATTTCACACACTCTCTCTCGCCTCTCTGACCGGTGAGATATTGTAGGAAAGCAATGCAATATTTTGCAAATTGAAGGCGCTCAAATCGAGAACCAATAGTCGAATTGTCAGCACTAGTCCATAAACGTACAGCGAAAATGCCGCCGACAGCCAGCATCGAAATCAGAAGAGCCAGCTTCATCGTTGACATCTGGAAAAAGTAAGGACCAAGAAGGAAAAGGAGGATGAACCAACCTCCTCCGACGAGCGCGAGAGGCGAGAATGAGAAGATCAAATATGAATGAAAAATAATTGTATTATTAGCATAATTGTATTTTTCAAAATTCCTATTGTGTGTTTATTTGCCTTCGCCCTCATTCTCGCCTCTCGCGCTCGTCGGAGGAGGTTGGTTGCTCTCTTTTTTTCATTTTTTTAGTTCATTCCTGAGGGTTTTTTTCAGATATACACGATGAAGCTCGCCCTTCTGATTTCGATGCTGGCTGTCGGCGGCTCTTTCGCTGTTCGTTTCTATATTCTTATCTTATAGAAACGGTGATTTATTGCAGATAACAGTGCCAGTTACGGTCGAGGGGACGCTCAATTGCAGTCGCCCCTTTCATCACTTTGTCGCGACTTATGTGAGAACCGGGATTTTCGTTTTCAGGATCGGGATTTTCGTTTCCAGGACCGGGATTTAGGACCGGGATCTTTGTCGCCACTGATGTGGGTGACATCGAAAGCAACGTCGTTAACTAAGATTTACTCTAGGAACTCGATGGCTTTTATCATCCGGAAATCGATAAGAATATTGACAAGGGAAACAGCTCCATTCACAACTACAAATTGTCCGGAACGGTATGTATATAATTGTGCATTCATTTGTATTATAATTTTTATTGCGCTCCAACAAATTTAAAAAAAATAGTAGGTAAACAAACATACAAACCCACAGAGGGAGGCGCTTACAAAAAGAAAGAGATAATTGTTAAATGCTGCATGGTTTCATTCAGGCGAATGACTGGTGGCCGGAACAATATGTGGAGCCAGTTATGATTCTCTGGCACAATTGCGATGCTCCCAGAAAAAGTAAGGAGTGCAAATTTTAAATGCAATTTTTTCTAAAAAAATATTTGTTCAGACCAGTGCTTCTGCAAGGAATTGGGCAATATCTGGCAAGATTTGCACGTGAAAGTCGACCTGAACCTCGATCACTATGACAATTACTCGAACGAGTTCCAACCGTGTCTTGGTGAAAGTGGTTGTTGGTCCATAATGGACGGAGCGATAGGTTTCCATTACCCTTGAAGTGAATAAAGATTATTCTGATTGTATTTCATGTGTGTTATTTTGTTATTTTCGCACACTATTGTTGTGCCACTCTAGGGATGCTAGGGAAGAACAATTAATCAAAATAGAAATTTCGATGTTGCTTTGCTATTGTTTTTCCACAGCTATAAAATTATAGGGAACAATATGACAATTGGGCGTATATGAATTCGTTATGATATAATAATTCAAACAAACAATTATATTGTGAATTGCCAATCATGAATCATATCAGATCTCGAAAAAAACGATGTTCGCATTGTATCGGTGTGAACTGAGACTGAACACAAACAATTTTGTTGTTGTTGCAATTTTGTTATTTTTGTTTTCAAACGGTTTTCGTCTTACTGATACGTGGTATCAATATATCGAATCAATCGTGAATATCAGAAATTGAAAAAAAAACGATGCGCTCTTTGAAGGAAACAATCTTTATTCATACTATTCACTTTCGGAACATTCTGTCTCCTGTGAGCACGTATTCACAGTCACATCTTTTGAAATCCTTCCGATAATTGGTGAAATTATCGAGATTTAGGTCGAATTTCACATGTAAATCCTGCCAAATGTCACCGAGATTCTTGCAGAAGCATTCATCTGAACGAGAGAGATGGAGAGGAAAGAATACCATTCCCGCAACGCTAGCCTCAAGTACTCACTCTCTATCGAAGGTTCGCAATTGTGCCACAGATACATCCTCGGCTCCACGTATTGTTCCGGCCAGCCGTCATATGCCTGAGTAGAATAATCATGAAAACCAATAATTTTAATTAAAAACCAAATTATTAAAATCACAAAAAAAAACAAAATAGTCACCTTTCCAGTAGCTTTGAACGTGTGTACGGTTCGGTCACTATAGTCATCATGATACCCGATGCGGTCGTGAACAAATTTGTCCATTTCCTGAGCAAAACAGTGATATAAGGAAAAACGCATAAACTCCAAGCACACTTACATAAATGAAGATACGATGATGAAACGGACGACTGCACTTGAGCGTTCCCTCGACCGTAACTTGCACTTCTCTCTGTAAATTGGCAATTTTCTTTGAACAAATCAAAAACGCACAGCGAAAATACCGCCGACTGCAAGCATCGAAATCAGAAGAGCCAACTTCATCGTTGATATCTGGAAACATCGAAACAGGGAAGAAAAAATAGAGCAACCAACCTCCTCCGACGAGCGCGAAAGGCGAAAATGAGTGAGAATGAGAAGAAAAAAACGAGTGAAATAATGAAAATTGAAATAATGTAAATATAATTGTTTACTTTCTTGTTTATTACTTCTCGTTCTTCCTCATTTTCCGTCTCTCGCGCTTGTCTCAAGAGGTTGGTTCACCTTCGTTTTCATCAGATTACCCCTATTCTTCCAGATATCAACGATGAAGGTTGGATCTTCTGATTTCGATGCTGGCTGTCGGCGGCATTTTCGCTGTACGATTTTGATAGATTTGTTCAACAAAAATGGCACCTGTTATGGCAGAGAACATGTTGCGAAACAGTTCTCATCCGGCCTAGTATCACAAAAACTGTCAATTTGTAGAGAGAAGTGCAAGTAACCGTCGATGGAACGCTCAAGTGCACTAGCCCGTTTCACCATCGTATCTTCACTTATGTGAGAACCGGGTTTTCCTTTTCCCGGAACGGGGTTTAGGCTCTATTTGGTGATTGCATTCGTCTCTTCAGGAAATCGACAAGATTTTTCATGATCTCATTGGATACCATGATGACTACAGCAACCGAAGTGTCCACACGTTCAAGGCTACTGGAAAGGTGACTATTTTGTTATTTATGTAATTTTAATAATTTGGTTATTAATTAAATTTATTGGTTTTCATGATTATTCTACTCAGGCATATGACGGCTGGCCGGAACAATACGTGGAGCCGAGGATGTATCTGTGGCACAATTGTGACGGGACTAACGAGAGTCAGTAAAGCCTTGCTGGTTCAGTATCGGACTGACTCAAGTTTTTACTCGCCATCTCTCTCACTTTTGCGATGTATTTCTTGTCAGTAAAAGAAGCGATAGTTGCAAATATTACCGATACCGAACGTGCACCACAAGTCCACAAATATTCTGATTGTTAAAAACGGCTTGTTCAGATGAATGCTTCTACAAGGAGCTCGGAGATATTTGGCAGGATTCGCATGCGAAATTCGATCTCAATCTCGATAATTTCACCAATTACTCGAATGAGTTCACAAGAGGCGGGAGTGTTGAATGTTGGGCAGTACTTGGTGGATTCAGACATTTTTGATCGTTGCCAGGACGAATAAAGATAAATTAAATGATCGAATGTGCTGTATTTCATGTTTACAGTTATTATTTGTTTTCCTAACATACGCCTTGCATCAATATTATTGAAGATTGTGATATTTTATCCCTCGTTTCTTGACAATCGACGACATTTGACTTTGATGAATTGTTATCAAACGAACGTAAACATTCTCGACATTCTTCTCATTTTGTAATCAAAGTACTTAGCAAAAACAGCTAGATCAACATTTATTCGTTTCAGGGATAACGGAAAACTGTCGCTCCACCCATTACAGTGCCGCAACCAACTACACCAAGACACGGTTTGAAGTCGCTTGAATAATAGTCATAGTGGTCGAGATTCAGGTCGACTTTCACGTGCAAATCCTGCCAGATATCGCCCAATTCTTTGCAGAAGCACTGGTCTGGAAAATATGTTTATAAAGGTGAAAGTGCATCCGATTTTGCAGCCGTAAGTAAAGCCGGTTGTTAGACGGAAAGATGTTATAGTGTAGGTTACAATATAATATATTAATAGAAAAATGAAGTTTCAAAAATATTTACTTGTTCTGGGAGCATCGCAATTGTGCCAGAGTATCATAACCGGCTCCACATACTGCTCCGGCCACCAGTCATTCGCCTGAATGAAACAATACAGCATTTATCAAATTATGTTTTTGATAAAGCGCAGTAGCCTCCCTTTATGTGTTTGTAAGTTTTCTCCCCAAGTATTGTGAAATGATTTGAAGGAAGGCAATAATAAAATAAAATACGTATAAATAAAATAGAGATACATACCGTTCCGGATACATTGTAGTTGTGAGTGGAGCTGTTTCCCTTGTCAATATTCTTACCGATCAGAGCATGGTAGAGACCGTCGAGTTCCTAGATGAAGTCGTTTTTAATGCGAGTAATATGCCCAAAATGAGAAAAGCGAAATCCCTCTCTAGTTTTCAAAGCTCAACTTCAGATTAGTGGCGACACATTGTTGCAAAATGTTCTCCTTAACCCCGGTTCTGAAAACGAAAACCCCGGTTCTCACATAAGTGGCGATAAAATGCTGAAATGGACGAGTGCACTTGAGCGTTCCCTCGACCGTAACTCGCACAGTTCTCTGCAAAAAATTGTTTCTATTTGGGTATTTGATCGAATGCTGAAAAATAAAAGGGAACAATGAATTCCGTGCTCCGTTTAGAAATTCTTAGTTTATATCAGTTCAGCATCTAGAAACGCACAGCCAAAATGCCGCCAACAGCCAGCATCGAAATCAGAAGAGCCAGCTTCATCGTTGATATCTGGATAAACCGAAATGAAATCGATCGAGGGAGGAAATAGCGAAACCAACCCACACTGAAGAGCGCGAGAGGCCACAATGAGAGATGACGAGAAAAGGAAAACAAGCCAAAAATAAGGAAATAGAAATTACGTAAACAAGTTGTTTGCTTTCTTGTTCGTTTCGTTCTAATTTGTTCCACGACATTTTTTCTTAGCCTTTTTTTTGGAATTACTGTTAAAATCGATTTCGTTATCATTAGATCCTGTATTGCTATCAATCGTCAGTCAGCAAAGAAGCAATCTTGCCATGTCATGCGTAGATAAGACTATGAGATCACAGAGCCTTATCAATCTGCAATTGATAAGAGATAAATCAACGTTGACACGAATCTTGATAAGGTCTATCAAGGTGGATAATTCGTCTCAACCGCGTCCTGTTTCGCCAGTCAGAGTGACGAGAGAGCACGCGATTTGAAGAGAAAATAAATTTTTCGTATCTTGACAGTCCTTGAGAAGAGGCGGAGCCAGCATTGATTAGATACCAAAGCGTTCATAAGGCGGCACCGGGCCTGTAGATGACCATTGTCTCAAATTTTCACTTGTTTTTGATTTTCATTATCTCTTTTTTTTTGAATTTGAATGACTCTAATATCCCACATTTCAGACGCCTACACCGTCTCGGTAGCAGTTGCTGCGAACGATAGAAATGGAAAGGAACTAGCGGGAAGCGTACCAATGGTGAGTATTAGTGTTGGCAATTTGATTCTTCAATGATTCTCAGACACTTTTGATTCCCTCTCATTAATAACTTCCTTTAAAACCAATATTTCGATTTGAAATTTTGAGAGTGGGGAAGTGACCCCTATCCCAATACACTGTTAAAAATTCATAGCTCACTTTTGAGAAAATCATGTCCTCTTCTGGATCATTATCCTGTTCAGTATTCATCTGTTTCTCACGTTTCGAGCAAAAATACTCACTCACAAAGTTTCCATGACAAACTGATTCGATTTAGCCCTGTTTTCTCCCCTGTCCCTGTGATTTTGACAGTGAGCGAGAGTGATTGGAATGGTAATTTCTGACTTCTATAGGTGGGAAGTTTCCTTTCTATTGATTTAGAATTTAAAATTGGAAAATGGGGCTTCCTTTCGATGCAAAAATGCTGCTAAAAATGTTATTTACCACCATCTCGCGCAGAACCTCGAACATACTGCATGGGTCCTAGTTAATACATACTTTGAGTCATCTCCTTTTTGCCTTTGATAAAAATTAATCAAATATCATGCCGTCCTTCGTTTTTCGGCCCCTTGATTACTACTGATGTTTAATATTAACTTTGACTCCCTCTCCTACCATTGCAGGTTCAACGTTAAAATCGTTTAACCAACCATAATTAATTTAAACTATCTAAATTATGGCTGAAGAATTTGAATTTATCGACGCAGACGAGGAGGTCACCAAATGGCGTCTACTGGCATATCTATTTGAGAAGAAGGCAGAGCGAGACAGAGGTTAGAGGCAACTGCAACTCTCATCGACACAACAAAATTCCATTATAAATTTAGAAACCAGTCAATGGCAAGAATCCGATGAAGATGACACAACACCATGTATACCGATGCCAACATGTGAAAGAGATCGCGAAATTTCAAGTAAGATTTCAGATTTCATTATGCGAGCTCGAGAAAACAGGGAACACTTTGATTTTTTTCTCATTTTAAACTATATCTTTTCAGGACTCATTAATGAGCTTGCGACGACCAAGTAATCGTTCTCGCGACACATCCCTGACCGATCCGGAATCTCTCACTCTAGCCCTTCTGCCTCCGTCTTGCGTTTCTGACTCCACATTTTCGAGAATCAAGTGACGATGATTTTTCAAGCCCAATGCGATCACAATTTGATTTTGAAACTGAAATGTATCCTGTTGCTTGAACTCGCCATTGTCACTATATCACGAATTTGCTTTTATCATTGCAATAAATATATGCTTAATTAGCGCCTTTAGTATTGATCGTATGTGAAGAACAGACAAGTGGGCATGCTTCAATGAATGATGAGGGAAATCTTCCCCATCTCTTATCCCCCCACCCCATATTACTTCTTAATTGTCATGTGCAGTGAGCAGTTATATTGCATAAATTACAATCTATGAGTTGTGTATGCTACAGTTTGACAGTTTCGGGAACCATGGAGTAGGGGGGGGGGGGAGGGATATACGGGATATAATATTGGAGGTCACTCAACAGTTCCTTTTTGTTTGTCGAAAATCTCAGACAGAAGCTATGAAGAAAACTTGATTTCTTCAGCCTCCGCCCTGGTTTCCTGTTCAATAAAAATTAATGTCAATTACATAATTGTATTCGTGCGAAATACCAAAAGTGATGAGGAAATAAATAAAATGATAAAGCATCCAGAAAAAATTGCACGGAAACACGAAATATATTATTTGTAAAGAAAGGTGTGATTCACTTTACGCGGTTCTTCTATTTTATGGCGATTTTAAGTTTCAACGAGTTTTGTCGACAAAACAAATTTTGATGAGTGAGGCTTCTCAAACTGGCTCAACGTCTTGGCAATTTTAGTTTGACCCGTTTTATATCGTTATCATCAGATCCTGTATTGCTATCAATCGGCAGCTCAGTCAGCAAAGAAGCAATCTTGTCATGTCACCCGTAGATAAGGCTGCGAGATGACGGAGCGCTATCAATCGGCGATACGAGACAGAAATTGATAAGAGACAACTCAACCATTTACCCCGTTGGCTCGGATCTTTCAGAGTGAAGAATTCTCAACATTCCGCGTCCTGTTTCGCCGGTTAGAGTGACGAGAGAGCAGGCGGATAAAAGAGACGTATTCGTATCTTGACCCTTACTTGAGAAGGGGCGGAGCCAGCATTGATTAGATACCAACGCCTTCATATGGGGGGGGGGGCAACGGGCCAGTAGATGACCATTGCATGCACGCCTTTTCATACTCGTATATTTTCTCCCTTTTCCCTGTCGATATCGGTTTCTTGAATTTAAATGACTCTAAAAATAATGTAACATTTCAGACGCCTACACCGTCTCGGACTGGCAGCATTCGCTGCGAACGATAGAAATGGAAAGGAATTAGCAGAAAGAGTGCCAATGGTGAGTATATTTTCACGAGAGAATCGAGCTGATATGCGCTATGCTGTATCAGCTAATGCGAATATTTATCTATAAAAAAGAAACAAGGTTATGGAAATGAAAATTGAAAATACTGGGACTAGATATGAAAGACCTCCTAAAGATACTTTGTTCAAAAATTTTGCTCATGCAGAAAGAAGAGATGTCAGCAATCACACTGGACTCGGGTCGTCCCTCCTCCTCCTCCGACCGCCCAAAGTTGAGAGCGCTCGCCGCATTCGTCGACGCAAGTAATACTTTTCCCTTTTTGGCAAACACTCCGAGTTGTTCTATATTTTTCTTAATAAATTTTTATACGTCTTTTGCGCAGGGAGAAGAGATGTTAGCGATCGAGATGAATAATGATGCGAAGATTGAGAGCGACAAGAATGTGGTCGCTCTTGCTCCTCCGCCTATTGCTTATTGCCTATTGCCTATTGCTTATCGCCTTCGACGCAGGATCGCTGCATGTTCTGAAGTTACTGAAGATGGCGATATCGATGGAGTCTCCACAGACGTGAGCGATTTTAAATAATAATAATAGTTTACCATGCAATTTAACGTAAATACACATTTGAGATATAGGGCGGAAACAATTACGATGTTGCAACATGGGCAACAAAGAGAATATTTTATACATCCTCTTTTTTTCGAATCTTATTGTTTACAAAACAACTTAGTTATTATCGTTTCGAATAGGGCTTTTCGCTCGACAGCCCTGGTGTCGATATCTTAGTACGATGTACATTTATTTCATTTATTTTTGCAGGAACCTGCACGTAAGCAACGCAAGGCGAACAAGAAAAGAGATGAGGATGTATGCAAAATGAGGAGAGGCGCGTGCCGAGTCGTCATCTCTAACGAGCGCAATCAGCAATTCGTGCCAAGCCCATGTCAGTTGATGCAACCGAACACCACTTGAATAAAGACATTTCCTTTGCATTCCTTTCCATCGCGCAAAAAAACAGTTATCGATCGACTCTACAGTTTATTTGCTCTTTGTCCAGAACAATTAAAAAGACATTACGCTGAACAAAGGGCAATAATAATTCGCAATTGATGCAAATTGTTTCTTCCCTCGATCCTCCTCCCCTCATTCTCCCCTCATTTCACCCCCTTTCCCCCGTTGCGAGCAGTCAACTCTCGTACGTGTCCCCCCCCCGCATCGATGGTCGACGCAGGTTCGTGTTCTCTACACAAATTTCGCAGTTAGTAGTGGCGACTCTCTGCCAGAGTTTCAGTGTGTCTACAGTACCCCTCATAACTCAGTTGTCGATCGGCTACCATACCCCTCAATCCATTTATCGATCGTCCCCAATTCCAGGCTTCGGTTTGCTGCTGCTGTCGCTGCTGGCGGGTGCTGTAGCCGTAGCGACCATCTGCAAGAGAAGTCAGCGCTCACTTTTTCTACACATTTTTTACAATTAGTCCTTGCGACTCCCTGCACGAGTTCTCGATGGACAATTTCCTACACTGTTTTTGCAAATAGTCGATGCGACCATCTGCATCAATTCTAAAGCGATCATTTCCTACACACATTTTTCGATTAGTCGTTGCGACTATCTGTAACTATTCCCATTCAGAGAAATCGGCGACGCCCACACGCAAGGAGAAGTCGCACGTCTCGCGTCGTACCGTGTCCTCGTCCGTGCCCCGGCACACTCCCGCCGCTCCCTCGCAGAAGGTCGCGACGACTAATTGCTAAATTCATACAGAGATTTTGTCTCTGGAGAACTCTTGCAGAGAGTCGCAACGACTGATTGCAAAATTTGTGTAGATAAAGTGGTTTTAGGAGACCACCCCGCCGCCGGTTGCCTCGTCGGGTCCCGCTCCCGTAGCTGCCGCCGCTCAATCAGCCACGCCCTCGCCGCCGCAGGGCAATCCGCCGCCGCTCGTGCTCGTTAATGGTAAATTTTCAATGGGAAATTTGAAATTAGTCGCTGCGACTCTCTGCTAGAGATCGAAGATCAGAGATCAGAAAGGAAAGATCAAGGACCAAAGATCAAAGATCATCATCAGGCGACGATCTGCCGACGGCGATCGACGTGATCGAGGACCTCGTGGAGGCGGCGTGGCCGTCGAACGGCCCGAAGACGGACGGCTTCGACTCGCTCAGAGAGGTATTTTCAACAGAAAATTTCCGTTTAGTCGTTGCGACTAGCGGCATGGGTTCGAAATCTAAAAGACCTACCGTAACATGGTATCAATGATCGGGTTATGGTAGTCAATAGGGTGGATAATTGGGGTTCCACGGAAATGGACGATTAACTGCAACACCAATCTTCTGCATAGACACTGTAATACATGGGATTTCCGTACCAAAAAGACCAAAGATCAATCAATGCCCCATTTCAGGAGTACAGGAAGAAGCTGTATCGCGAGCGAGAAGAGGAGAGGACGATGACGTAAGATCAGAGATCAAAGATCAAATTCCAAAGATCAAATATCACTTTCAGGAAGGAACAACTGGAGAGAAGAAAGGCGCTGCGAGAGCAGGAGAAGAAGGAGAAGGAAGAGATGGAGAAGCGTAGTGAGGAGACACTCGAGCAGTTCAGAAATGGAACATTGGAGTTGCTGCCCAGTGATGAGGTGGGGGCAGAGATCAAAGATCAAAGACCAAAAAGATCACTCTGCGATATTTTACTTTTTCGGTTCAGTGTTTTGATGTAGGTATAAGAGTTAGGCAAATACGTATTAGTACGGCTGCGTTGCCAAGAAGTGCAATAGTCGATTTTCGAAATGGCACGCTAGAGTTGCTGCCCAGTGATGAGGTGGGAGGTAGAGATCAAAGATCAATCTTCTTTATGCGGTGAAATGGGTGAGAAAGTTGGAGTTTGGTTGGGTACGGTTGCAGAAAGTTGGGTACGGTATCAGAAAGTACTTATTCCTTGGAAGAACATCAGAATACGGCAGAGATCAAAGATCAAAACGGAATCGATTTGTTTTAGTCGTTATCGTACAATTCGATCAAACAAGGCAAGGACCCTGGAGGGGTAGGGAAGAGGGGATAGGTATTTGGAAAGGAAGCCGAACCGATGCCCTCAACTTCAGACAACAGCTTTATCAACAGAATTCGTGATACAAAGCCGTTTCCGAGGATAAGGGGCGTATCGAGGAGCGGAGAGGGGGAAGGGAGCTGACTCGAAGCCCTCATCTTCAGAAACCTCACGTAATCACATCATTTCGTGATCGGCATGGGTTTCTGAGGTCAAGGGATGTATCGAGTAGCTGGGGAAGAGAAGGGAAGGCATTAATAGAAGGTAGTTTTGATGGGAAGGGTTTTGGGAAACAAAGTAGGAAGGGAGCGGTCTAAAGGCTGGGGAAAACCAAGCCCAAGGCTTCAAAACATCCTTTTACCAAATCAATTCATGGTAAATAAAGATCGTTTTGAAGATGTATAGTAAGGGTTCCAGGGATCCTAAGGGGTACTGGGGCAGGGGAGGATCCTCCGATCCGAAGGGGTACTGGGGCAGGGGAGGGTCCTCCGATCCGAAGGGGTACTGGGGCAGGGGAGGGTCCTCCGATCCGAAGGGGTACTGGGGCAGGGGAGGGTCCTCCGATCCGAAGGGGTACTGGGGCAGGGGAGGGTCCTCCGATCCGAAGGGGTACTGGGGCAGGGGAGGGTCCTCCGATCCGAAGGGGTACTGGGGCAGGGGAGGGTCCTCCGATCCGAAGGGGTACTGGGGCAGGGGAGGGTCCTCCGATCCGAAGGGGTACTGGGGCAGGGGAGGGTCCTCCGATCCGAAGGGGTACTGGGGCAGGGGAGGGTCCTCCGATCCGAAGGGGTACTGGGGCAGGGGAGGGTCCTCCGATCCGAAGGGGTACTGGGGCAGGGGAGGGTCCTCCGATCCGAAGGGGTACTGGGGCAGGGGAGGGTCCTCCGATCCGAAGGGGTACTGGGGCAGGGGAGGGTCCTCCGATCCGAAGGGGTACTGGGGCAGGGGAGGGTCCTCCGATCCGAAGGGGTACTGGGGCAGGGGAGGGTCCTCCGATCCGAAGGGGTACTGGGGCAGGGGAGGGTCCTCCGATCCGAAGGGGTACTGGGGCAGGGGAGGGTCCTCCGATCCGAAGGGGTACTGGGGCAGGGGAGGGTCCTCCGATCCGAAGGGGTACTGGGGCAGGGGAGGGTCCTCCGATCCGAAGGGGTACTGGGGCAGGGGAGGGTCCTCCGATCCGAAGGGGTACTGGGGCAGGGGAGGGTCCTCCGATCCGAAGGGGTACTGGGGCAGGGGAGGGTCCTCCGATCCGAAGGGGTACTGGGGCAGGGGAGGGTCCTCCGATCCGAAGGGGTACTGGGGCAGGGGAGGGTCCTCCGATCCGAAGGGGTACTGGGGCAGGGGAGGGTCCTCCGATCCGAAGGGGTACTGGGGCAGGGGAGGGTCCTCCGATCCGAAGGGGTACTGGGGCAGGGGAGGGTCCTCCGATCCGAAGGGGTACTGGGGCAGGGGAGGGTCCTCCGATCCGAAGGGGTACTGGGGCAGGGGAGGGTCCTCCGATCCGAAGGGGTACTGGGGCAGGGGAGGGTCCTCCGATCCGAAGGGGTACTGGGGCAGGGGAGGGTCCTCCGATCCGAAGGGGTACTGGGGCAGGGGAGGGTCCTCCGATCCGAAGGGGTACTGGGGCAGGGGAGGGTCCTCCGATCCGAAGGGGTACTGGGGCAGGGGAGGGTCCTCCGATCCGAAGGGGTACTGGGGCAGGGGAGGGTCCTCCGATCCGAAGGGGTACTGGGGCAGGGGAGGGTCCTCCGATCCGAAGGGGTACTGGGGCAGGGGAGGGTCCTCCGATCCGAAGGGGTACTGGGGCAGGGGAGGGTCCTCCGATCCGAAGGGGTACTGGGGCAGGGGAGGGTCCTCCGATCCGAAGGGGTACTGGGGCAGGGGAGGGTCCTCCGATCCGAAGGGGTACTGGGGCAGGGGAGGGTCCTCCGATCCGAAGGGGTACTGGGGCAGGGGAGGGTCCTCCGATCCGAAGGGGTACTGGGGCAGGGGAGGGTCCTCCGATCCGAAGGGGTACTGGGGCAGGGGAGGGTCCTCCGATCCGAAGGGGTACTGGGGCAGGGGAGGGTCCTCCGATCCGAAGGGGTACTGGGGCAGGGGAGGGTCCTCCGATCCGAAGGGGTACTGGGGCAGGGGAGGGTCCTCCGATCCGAAGGCTTGGCACTACAGGGATACTGTGCCTGCTGTAGCTCGGGAAAGACGAAAAATTTGATTGAAATTTTTTGTGCCTATTAGGGTATACTGAGGGATTGGAGCGCTGTGGTTATTATGATATAAATATAAATCGTAGAATTAGTACAATAGGATTCTGGATACTGTAGCTATCGCAAATTGATTTCCGGATACTGTAACAATCCAATTTCCGGTCTAAAAGTCGTAAGAGGAAGAGCAAGGAGAAGAAGAATCCGTCCAAGAAGACGAAGAGGTGATCTTTGATCTTTGATCTTTAATATTTGAACTTCGAACTTTAACCTTTAATCTTTGATCTTTTCAGGAATGCCAAGGAATCGTCGAGAAAGCGAAAGGATAAGAAATCGGAGAGGAGCGCGAAGAGGAAGGCAAAGCAGGACACTGGTAGGGTGAACTTTAGTCTTTGATCTTTGGTCTTTAGTATGCTGCTCTTTGAACTTTGGTCGTTGGTATTTGCTCAAGAGTAGGATGATCTTTGATCTTTAATATGATCATCTTTGATCTTTGGTCTTTGATCTTCTCCACTACAGGATCGGCTCCGAATGAATCCGACAAAGTGAAGAGACCGGAGAAGCCGAGCGGGAGCAGAAAGAAGCGAAACTAGAGCGGAAGTTGAAGCCCCGCCCCTTTTCAAGCCCCGCCCCTCCTCAAACTTCAGAGAGATAAAACAATAATCGAGTGTAAATTGTGACTTACTGACCAGCGAATGTACTAATGATTTTAAAGTGGTATTCGGAAACTTTGAAACGTTTGCTTATTATTTCCTGAATTTAAGTGGCGAATTTATTTGAAAACAAATTCAATCAAGATAACATCGTTTCTTCCCAAAAATTCATTTATTCACAAATTTACAGAACAGCATGCGATGAAGAGCCACGTTCCTCCAAATAGTAGGGATTCCTGCGGACACCAGACTGCGTACTTCAGCCATCATCATACTCTCCTCTTATGAAGATTCCTGCAAGTGACAAATTGCAAAAACTGAAAGACAATTGAAAAATGAATACTTTTGAGTCAAAAGTGAAGCAAAATGCTCGAGTCTTGATTGAAATCATAGTATTCTTGAACTGCTCATACTTCTGAAGTATCCATTTGAACAGGTGTAGACTGCTGTAATGGATTTACGTGACATAATCCGACTTCGAAAACAATAAACATTGAACAAATTAAAATATTTCGAAAAAGATAACATAGAATGCCCGTCTATTTCCCTCCCACACGCTCTATCAGAGAGATGGAATGGCGCGGGTGTGAGGGCGGGGCTTCACTGCTTTGGTGGCTCAGCAACGAATTACTTCCCCTTCTCGAGTGATGCCTCTCGCCTCTCTGACCGGTGAAATTGTGCACGAAAGGAAGAGACCATTTCATGCGAAGCCATCCCTGCATCTCACATGAGATAGATTATGAGATGAAGAGTCAATTTCTCGCGAAGCCCTCCTTCTCACATTTAGAAAGGGGAAATGAGAGATGCAGCGGATTGGGGAGAAGCAATATTTCATAATTGCCGAGCCGTGCATGGGATGTGATGCGGAATAGTGATTTAGTGTGGGTGCGTTGCAGATTGACTTCTATTCCCGACTACTAGCGCACAGAGTTGGCTGTTAACGAAGGCGTCCCACGAACAGCGCGACTATGCAAAGTGAGGGATGAGAGGGCGCGCTCTCCTCATTTCGCATGCTCTCTCACTCGTTGCCTGCATTTCAGGGTCACTTGGAACGCAGCCAACTGCTCATAACTCAGTTCAAACGAAAGTTGAAAACATGGGAGTTTCGAAAGTGTTATCGGGTAACAGCGACCCACCACCTCACATCGAGAACTCAGTTAGTCAGAGATTCGTGGGACACTTTCTTTAAGGTTCCACTAAACTTGAACAGGCAATAGATCAACCACATGGGGGAAACGAAACTAGAGCTCGAGAAATGATACCGCCGTCTCTTCATTTCACACACTCTCTCGCCTCTCTGTCCGGTGAGAGAGTGTGAGGAATGAAGAGACGGCGGTATCATTTCTCGAGCTCTAAACGAAAAATAAGAAGGCGTTATTGCGAAATTGCAAATGTAGTGGTGATAGATGATATCGAGAATCATTGGTCGATGCAATTACCTTTCAAGCTGGTTTTTACTATTTCTTCACCCTGTTTGTACACTTTACCAAATGAGATATTCATTTAAACTCTCTTTTTAGCCGATAAACTATCTTTATCAATCAAACATCACTGGGGACTCATGGGCGTTGATTAACGATATTGTACTGGTACTTCGTTCTCAGAAACTCTTCATCGTAGCAGCTCGAACAGCCCTGGACACCTCCCTGAATCAGGGATGAACTTTCTCTACACAAATTTCTAATTTAGTCATTGCGACTCTCTGCGTAAGTAATATATTTTTTTATTTTACCTCAAACTTGTCCATGGTAAACGTTTCGAGGTCGATATCAATCGTTTCCTCCAGTTTGGCTCCATCCAAATATCCCCTGTCCCAATCAATGCACACGCAACAGTAATCTGCAATGGGATATATATGCATTTTATACTTTATTTATTTAAATGATTATCATAAATAAATATAATTAATAACCTTTGATGTAGGTGCAGGGTCATTTCGTTCCAAAATAGATCCTGTTCCTGAAAAAAAGCTCTTCGAAGGTGCTTCAAATTT
The DNA here is from genome assembly GCA_900490705.1 of Pristionchus arcanus. Lineage (NCBI taxonomy): Eukaryota > Metazoa > Nematoda > Chromadorea > Rhabditida > Neodiplogasteridae > Pristionchus > Pristionchus arcanus. The sequence goes on from LS487776.1 coordinate 38,214, forward strand.
AGCAAAAAACAATAGGACACGGGAGGTGTTTTTTCTAAGGAAAACTAGCGAAAATTGCCAAACAACCACGAAGGTGTTTTTGTAAACCGTTATACTTGCAACATTTGATTCCATTAAACTTGCCACGAGATAGGCCTGGTAGTGGAAGGGCTTGGAGCAGCTGAGCGTTCCCTTGATATCCACCTCTGTGGCACTCGGCTGCAAATGACATTTGTTAATTGCAAAAAGGGCGCTCTGGTCTTCTAAAATAGTGTAACGAAAAATATTGTGCATCGTTATCGGAATTTCGGCGATCTTTCACTTGTTAGTATTCAGATTTGCCTAAATTCCGATATCAAATTTAAATGCCCCGGATACGGTAACCAACCAAGCCCAGGCAGCTCGTAATCAGCACACAAAGCAGCAGAGCCAGCTTCATTTTCTTGCTTTTGACACTGAAAGATCAAAGATCAAAGATGATCATAAAAAAACGAGTGAAGAAGAGAGGAACCAACCTCCACCGACGAGCGCGAGAGGCGAGAATGAGAAAGAAAAAGAAGAGACAAACAGGTGAGAATAATGGAGAAGAACTATGAAAAACTGATTAAAATTATTTATGTGGAATTTTTAAAAATTAAAATAAAATAAACTAAAATGCCCTGTGGCCATGCTTGCGCTATTGAAAATTCGAGTAAGTCCGCATTCCATCTGCGTTTGCAACATAACATCGCATTTTGGGTATCCACAAATCACATTTTCTATTTCACAATTTATTTTCAAGAAATGTCGCTGCCTCCTCGATACGCCTTCATCACACTGGAACCCGGGCTATCGTCGCGCGAACTATTTGTCAATTTGGTATGTGCAATTCATCACAATATTTTTGCCACAATTCAATGAGTAGTTTATTGTAACCACTGCAATCATTTCCAGTCGCAATACGGTGATGTCAAGATACTGTCTAAAATTTCCGAGGTTTCGTCGCTCTTCACTGACCTTGTCAGGGAGATGGAAGCAAAGGCGGGCGGTCCGAAAACGATCTACATGTGAGTAAACCGGTATTCGATTTTCTGAAACTTTTACGTTTTTATTCTCTAAAGAATTATCCCTGTGAGATACGGCGACTAAAGTCCATAACGTGAGCCACATGAAATTCGAACAGTTATGATGAATTTTTGATTTTTTTCCACATTCATTTCAGGCCAGCCTCTGGAACCTTGAAACGACCAGTAACTGAGCAAATCGTATCCGGTCAGAGGTATCTTACATTTTAGCGAAGTGTATTCTAAAACAACCCTTTTAGACCTCCAACTGGATTTGCATCCGAACCAGCACTGAAGCTTTCTAGATTCGGATCTGCCCTTCCAGCTCACCCCATTCTCGCCACTCTCGGTACTTCTCACTCCATTCCTCAACAGTATCCATTCGAGGGCGAAGGAGTGGCATCGTTGCAGCAAGTTCCGAGGGAAGAAGGATGTTTTGACAAAACAAATGGTACTGTTTTGGCCTCAACATTTAAAAATATGATTGAATCAATATATTTTCATGTTTATCGACTACGATTCAGAAGATCATTGTCTCTTTTAGATTCTCCTTCCTCCATTCGTGGGGATTCTGGAATGAACGCATCAGATGAAAATGATTCCGATCAGAGGGACAGTAACGATGGTCCGATTGAAAGGCAGAATAAAATAAAGGAAGAGGTATCATTGCATTTTTTTCTGGGAATTGAGAGCGGTTAAAACAAGTATCATGAAAATTAACAAAACAAAAAAACATATTTTAAGAGTCGCCCTCGCCCAACACATTTATCAACGGGAAAGCTAGCTCGAAATGCAACACAGGCACAGTGTACAATTTGCAAAATTTGGGTGAAAGTCACGAAAAGGTGAGCATTTCGAAAATAACTGTTTGTTCAAAAACAATTTTAATAATAAAAAATAAAAATATATTTCAGTTACGATCGCCTCATGTCGCATGTTTTCATGCACACAAAGAAGGAGCGATTTGTCTGCCCAATTGAGGATTGTGAATACTCGAATAAAATCGAATCCAGTGTGAGTTCACCATGCAAGTTGGCATTAGACAGTAAATTATAGTTTTGCAAGCTCGGTGTAATAACTCGGTGTAAATGTTCTTAAGGAGACCGTTTTGCTAGCAATGATTTTACTGTAATTTAACGATATTTAATATTTTTATAGTGAAAAGTTATTGAAATTTCCAGGTTCGCATTCACGCTTCTTCCCACCATAAGAAGAGAGTGAACCCCATAGACACTGTGAACGATGAGCAGTGAGGATTTGTAATTAGTATTGATTTAATTTCTTTTTTTTGTTTCGTTCATTTCTTTTTAGGTTCTAAATTTATTTTCATTTGTCATTTTCTTCTTCCAGTTCTCTTCTTCTTAAAGATGAAAAATTCTTAGTAAAGCCGGGGTGGATACAAAAGAGAGGAGAGACGACAGATATTTGTCATTTTCAGATTCCACTCGCAAACGTGGTCAGCCGACCGATGCACATGGGCTCCGCGATGCTTCCCAGAGCATTTTGAGCCGGCGCCGGGAGGGGAACAACTATTCATGAAAGTGAGAGCAGAGAAATAATTGAATTTCAAAAATTTTTCATAAATTTTTTTTGGAGGAAAGAATAAATTAATCACAATGTAAAACTGCAGGTCAACGACAAGACGATTCTAAAGGATGTCGAAAAATTCTGAGCTTCATATCTGATCACAAAACATTTTATAATATTTGTTGCACATGCTTTGTATTGCGGAATAATTTAATTGAAAATAATGAATAAATAAATTTCCAAAATAACATGTATCGAATCGTTCCAATATTGTCTCGTTCTTGAAAGTTAGGTTGCTGTTCTATGAAAATGCTAACCTGTGTCAATTTTCTTTTTATGCAAAATTGTGAAAATCGGTGGCCAGAGACGCGTCACGTCATACACATAGCGTGGTAGCGACGCATAAAATGCATTCACTTTTTCTTATATTCTTCGGGGAAATCCTAGAGCAGGTCATGGAATTTTCTTCGTTCGAGACATCATTCTTCTATGTTGGAATCGCCTATTCTATCATCTCTTTTCTTGTTGTTATCTATATTGGGACGATGTATGAAATGGAAACAAAATTCCTATATCGCAAGATGTATCGGCTGTAATCAGATATATTCAAAATATCGATGCAATTATTCATACTCTGATTATGCTCGGCATATTCTTCATGAATCAACGATTATTTTTCATCATAAACTCGCCAGTTCTAATCATCAATCTAACATGGATCGATTTCCGGGTATTCGTCGGGAAAATATGCGACAAAGAATTGTGGATGGTCAAGTATAGCGCCCAAATAATCAGTATCCTGTTCACTATTATTCATGGCCACCGATTATCGAATGATCTGCGAATCTATGGCGATTTAATTAGAAAATTTATGGATTTTGATTCTTGATTTGATAAAGAAGTTCTTTAATGGATTTGCAATTTGTTTGCATAAGAATCCTCGACGAAAATAAAAAAAAATATCGCGATAAACTATATGGAAGAGAAAGAGGTTAGATTACTTGTTGTTATTTTGGTTAGTGCTGTAAAATGGTTTTGATTTTAGAAACAACTTTACCGTTAGCTTGAGGGACAAAACTCGATAGATAGACCCCCTGGCTCGCCTCGGCCTGTATTACTCTGATCTCACTGAGGTCCGATCAGAGTCTGGATGTCTTCTCCGACAGGCGCCAACCGATCTCTATGGGTATAAATATCGTCTCTATCTGTCATAAACCATCAGTATCTTAAATCCAGTCCCTTGCTACCTTCTTTCACTTGCAATCTCTACCCACCGTCTAACATTATTTTTTTCCGTTCACTTAGTAACAATATCCATCTTCATTTTACTGCGAACGCTCGGATATCGTAAATAGTCAACCGTCAACAACTATTTAAATTCATCATTATTCAAGACTCATCAACCTCAACTTATGCTCTACAATGTCGCAAAATTATCTATCTGCAATTATCGCTTTTTCTACCTTGGCTTACCGTTAATAACTTCTCAAATCCATCATTATTAAAGACTCATCAACCTCCTACTTCATCAACAACGTATCTGTTATTATCGCTTGCTGGCAACGGCTTTTCTAATTTGCATAATTCAGACTCACCAATCTCTCAGTTCCTCGACAATGTCTGCTGCTGTCATGGCCAAACTCGAGCTCTCCCTGGATGATATCATCGCCAAGAACAGGGTATGTTTATTTTTATTTTGCGTTGACAAATCGGCGCCCTCATCTCTTATTTCGAATGCTCTTTCGCTGTTCAGAGTACACATCGTTTTAGATTTTTTTCACAAATTTTAATCATCAAATTGAGTTTTCCAGGTAAACAAGAAGCCCTTCGGCAAGAGGGATTCGTTCAAGAACAACGGCGGTGGCAGACCTTCCATGAAGTCCGAAGTGAGACGAGTTGGTGGAGTAGCGAGAAGAGCAGGAGCGCTTACTGAGGTTAGTTACTTTTCAAAAAAAACTTCTCCCGCATTTCTTGATTTTTTCTCTTCCATTAAAAGTTGCTTAAAGAAGGTGTCCCACGAATATCTGGCTAACTGAGTTCTCGATGTGAGCTTGTGGGTCGTGGCTACCACTTTTGAAACTCCCATGTTTTCAATTTTTGTTTGAACTGAGTTATGATCAATTGGCTGCGTGCCAAGTGACCCTGAAAAGCAGGCAACGAGCGAGAGAGCGTGCGAAATGAGGAGAGCGCGCCCTCTCATTCCTCACTTTGCATAGTCGCCCGCGCGGTTCGTGTGACGCCTTCTTTAAATCTCACATATGTACCTCACAAATTTCGTACACTCCTCAGGTGTAGAAAATCACAATTCGATCTGCTTAATTTTAATGTTAAAACATGATTGCGTACATTCTAGAACGTCCCTTCCGGCAAGTGGAAGCGCGATCTATACACTGACGTCGATTCCCCTGCTGGCATTGAGGTGAATCATTTCTCCTTCTTTTTTCATAAACACAATTTAGAGTTAAATTTTTGAAATTGAAAAACGATTTTTAGAATGAATCTTCTGGCAAGTGGAAGCGCGACATGTTCAGTACTACCAATTCTCCCCCTGCTGTAAGTAATTTTCCATTCATTTTCGCCTTCTTCATGAATTTCCGTAAAACAAACCCCAGAATCCTCCAAAATTTAGATATAATTACTGAAGAAATGCAATTTCAGAAGGAGTCTTCGGGAAAGTGGAAGCATGATCTCTTCAATTCGACTCAAGAATCTACGGATAGGCCACAGGATGGATCCGCGAGCTTCAACAAGAAAGTTCGCGTCAACATCTCCAATCTGGCTCCGACTGTTACGTCTGCGGATCTCAAGGTAAATTTCAATTTTAATAATTCAAACTTCTTATTCATGACCTGTGGTCACATGTACAAGTGATAGTGGGAAATATTGAGAACTAATTTTATTCACGACTATTTGTTTCGAAATCATCGCCAGTCACCCGCAACGTAAATTAAAACATGAATATTTTTTGATTGATCCTATTTTTCCAGGAACTCTTCTCCCCATACTCCGTCGATTCCGCTTTCGTTCACTACGGTCAGAACAGAGTTCATCTTGGAACGGGCGAGGTCACGATGAAGAAGAAGGATGCCCAGAGAGCACTCAAGGAGCTCGATGGAGTTATGATTGATGGTCAGTAGATTGCGATAAATGCAATTGTTGTTTCATTCCTCTTACGGTACGTAAAGCGGTTGCAGCCTGGTAACCAAAGAAACTGTCAAAGAAATTAGTTATAAAAGTCTATCAAAATCTTACCCTGACCGTACCCTGACTCCAATCGATAACTGACTTTATTCAGGTTCCCTTCTCACTATGGTAATCGTCGGAGGCGAATCAATCTTCGATCGGGTTCAGATGACCAAGAAGGTCGATGGAGGAAGGATTCAGAAGAGGTATGTTGCTTTGGATTATTGATCGATACTTGGTCTTCAATGGTAGCAAAATAACTAGTTGCGTGACAGTAAAATTTTTAAAACGCATTCTTGAATAAATAAGAAACCCAGTGGAGAGAATTATGAATAATTTTCCTACTACCAGTTGTTTTGTGATAATTCAAAGTCTAATAGATACCGTACTCTCCAGTTATCTCTCATTTCCTCAGACCAGCGAGGCCCTTCAAGACTCGTTCTGAAAAGAAACCGCACGGAAATCGTCATCCCCTCGACAGAACTGATGAAAACACTCCGATCAAGGTAAGTGATTAAGCGAATTTAATATTTTTGATTTAATTTAATAAAAGTTTGATAATTTTCATTGCAGTTCACTCGTGGAAAAGGAGACAGAAGAATGAAGAAGCCCACTGAGGAGGAATTGGATGCTGAGCTGGACTCGTACATGAGAAAATGAACTCCATTTCGTCGAATTCTTTTCATACGATTTCTCATATTTTCGTAATTTATGGTTCGTAAACTAGAAAACTTAGGATCGTAGGGAAATGAAGCCATCGTTGTTATTGCACTTTTCCTCGTTTTTTCCTCCGACTCTTTCTCTGCTTTTGTTTTGTTTCAAGTAGACAATAAACTTTTGGAAATTGTAACAACCGTGTTCTCTCTTCTGAAAACAACAACATCTATTTTCACCGCACTATTCTCATTTTCCAGTTTAGCGCCGTATTTTTTCGCAGTAAACAGAAGATGCTACAGCATGCCCATAAGGTAATCGAATAGGGTCCTCTCAAATTTTTTTTAGAATTATTCTCTGGTCTGCGGTTGTCTTTTCGCTTTTCCGGCTTATCTCCCAATGCCCTCCTCGATGCACTACGTCTATCGTGAGCTGCAGGCAATTATCGCTAAAAACAGGGTAAGAGATATTTTTGATATCCATTTCCGATAAATGTTCTTTTCATAAAATTTTCTCATACGCTAATGACTTTCCTCTTATAATTTATTGTTAGAGATAAGCTATAGGAAACTCCACAAAAAAAAGTTCATTCGTTCAGAAAGCCATCGGCGCTCCGTGCGACTTCTCCCAAAGTCGATGGGTCTGTGGAATGAAGGATGGAGGAGTCAAAGAGCGACCGCTACACGAAAGAGTATTTGCAATGGTTTGTGGTTCATCTATTTGAAAATGCCATCCAAAAAGAAATGATTTTACTTTCTAATTATTAAAATGGAAACTCTCAGTTCATAACAGCACTAATCGAATTGCAAATTGAGTTCCTAAAAATAATATTTACGTTTTGTTCTCCAGACAACTCTCTCCGACAATCTTCCTCCAGAGCTGCTCGATCACAACTATGCTAGTACAGAAGAGCCTCCCGAAATAATTGAGATCGGAAGAAAGACAGCTCCGTTAAATGTGAAGGTGCGTCCTCAAATTGTCGAAGTGACTTTAGTACGTTTGCTCGATGAAAAATCTAAATTTTCTCTTCAATGACAATTACCTAAAATTCTTCTATTCCCATCCAAAACTGTAAAATAATTTCAGAAATGCACAACTCCCGTGTCAGCACAGTCAGCCTCAATTGAAGATGATGGTCAGTGGATGGGCAAGTCATCAACCCTGTTGAGGAGAAAATACGATGCAATGAGTTGCAGTCCAGCACAGAATATCACTTCAGAGCGAAATCAGAGCCGGTGCTGTGGCATTAATCAAGTTGTTTTCACCAATTCGCTACAAATATAGGAGCACGTTCTCTGATTTACATTGTAATATCATTCAGATCGCCTGCTCGACAGCAACGAAATCGCTCGAGCAAGAGGTCCAATGGAGGACAGCACAAACTGGACGGCTTTCTTCGCAAGAAACCACAAGTGAGCATTTTTAACCCGAATAGTATCTATTCTTCAGGATGAAAACTCAACGATTTCACGGAAACGGATGTCGATCCAGGAGCAGTTAATTACCGTAACTAAGCCGTTTCCCGCATCTGCTAATTACGAGCCGTGGCAGCAATTCTTTTGAATATTCCCGTTATTGATCAGCACGGGTGATAAATGACGAATTCGTTATTTCAAACAGTTTTTACGCCAAAAATAGCAACAAATTACGATGATTCTCCACAGTTGTCTCTTGTTCAAAAGTCAAGGATACAGTACTTCTCATTCAACCGAGTCACATGTTTGACCTCCATGTAATTTTGACCAGCAACACCACGAATTGCTAAAAACTTCCATCGTGAATTATGAGTAGGGCTGTCAGGGTGAAGAATCCGTCTCTTCATTCCTCGTACTCTATCACCGGTCCGAGTGACGAGAGCGAGTACGCGAAATGAAGAGACGGACTCTTCACCCTGACAGCTCTAATTATGACTATTGTAGAAAAAACTCGCCCTTGATGACATGGTGATTTGCAATCACCGAGCAATCCTTTTGCGCCTTGTCATAATGGGTCGCTTGGAACCATACCTTCTTGCCGATGTGGGGTAGCTTCTGAAAATTGATTGACTTTAGGAAACAGCTTGGGCTCTTTATCTGTTTCTGTTTCAAAGTGCTTCCTAAAAACTCCTCATTCTACACCCTTTCTCGTCTCGAGAGCAGTCTAATCTCATTGTTCGCTCATTGGAATTACGGAAAGACAAAGGAACCCAAGTAGAACCATCACCTTGAGGAGGATGGTCATATTCTCAGCCGTCATGTAGTCGTCCTTGAGACGATTGTACATGCAGAGAGCATCGAGTTTTCTCGAGTACATCTCGAGGACGATTCTTGACCATTCCGTTGGTTGTATGTTGAATAGATTGCCTCAAAAGTGGTTAACAAATCTTTTCATCAGAATCCGGACATGATTTCGAGTGTTTGGTTGTTCCCGACGGTCATTATGTGCGCAAATATTAAGAATAAGATTACCCCAATGCCCGTCAGGCCGTTTTCCAAGGAACAAGATGCGAACGTGTGAGGATAGGTCGAGCAGAGCTCGTTCTGGAATTAGAAATCTCTTGATTTCAGGAGGAACGTCGTCTCCAATTCAAATTCCGGTTGTTAAACGCCCTTTTTTCTAATGCCTGACATAAATAAATTATTATTATTATCTTTTTGACCCCAATTATGCTCCTCCTTATCGTGTTCTCAACTTACCGTGATCGAAATGCGCAACTCTGTTTATGCTCAGGGATAAGCGTTCGACATTATGGACCTTCACAGCGCTGAGGAGAATATCACTAAAACATCATATTTTAGCTTTCCGGTTCACAACTAAAACGCACAAATTGTCCTTGGACAGTGAAGACAGAGATAGTTCTATATTGCTGAATTCGAAATCGGCTAATTGGTCAATTATGGAAGCGAGAATGTTTCCAAAGCAGTTGAAGAGAGTCACTTTGCACAGGTTCTTTCCGAGCCATTTTTCCAGGGGCAATTTACCATCGTAAGGATAGTATTTGAGCTTGTATACCTGAAATCACATTGTTGATCAAAGATGTAAGGTGTATTCACGTGATGCGATTTTACAGTAGCAAGACAACGCTAGGTGGGGCTCACCGGTAAGGCCAGCTGTTATTAAGGTCAGCTGGATTACAACACTACTAATTAATGCTTTTACAGTAGCAAAACCCGAGAGCGCCTCGAAATTGAGTGACAGATTCTTCATTCTATCAACCATCGTGTCAATTAGAGTTCGAAATACGGGTAATCGTATATTTATTACGCACACTCTCTCACCGGTCAGAGTGGCGAGAGAGTGGGCGAAATGAAGAGAGACGATTACCTTTATTTCGAACTCTAGTGTCAATCTTGCTTACAACGGGAAGAGCTCCCAGGTAGATACGCTCGCTGTGAAAGGAACGCTTGAATTGCAAGCCACGATTGTTTTGATCCTCCTTGCGCGCTTTCAGACGCATTTCGAAAAGGTCACTGAGTCGACGCGGAACGTGAACGGATAGAGTATTTACCTGAAGGGCTGACCGGATAAAGACATAGTAGATGAAAAAGGGAAAAGATGTCGTAGTTCTCATTCTGTTAGCTATTTCCGTTTGAACCTGTTTTGTGCTAGTTAGAAGCAATGTGAATAAGAACAAACCGAGCCCCATCCTGTTTCTATGTATTCAATTTCTTCCACGGCCGGAAGTTTGGTTTCTTTAGCATAGTCGTCAACGAGCAAGGCGAACAAACGTGATGTCTGAAATGTTTCTCTTGTACTGATTGAGATATTAAAATACATGTAATTGATAAGTAATCGATAAATGAACAACAAAACGCTCACCAGTTTTAGACTGTGGAGAGCCTCTGGAACATAGTTAAGAATCTCAAAGATGAGCTCTCGGGGCAATTGATCGAGTATAGAAGGGTCATTGGCAGGCAAACTTCGATCGAATGGAACGGCTTTGTTCCCTTCTTTCAGTCCTTCTCCAAACGTAAGAGGCGTCCAATTTTTCAGAGTGTCTGCATAACGTACGAAATACATGTTTTTGTATGAAGTGAGGACTACCTGTTTTTCGAACTCGAGAACTCTCATACACCCGGCAACAGATCATGATGATGCACTCTAGTAGAACCACTGTTAACAGAATAGAGATATATCCGAGCAGAGAAATGTCCTTAGCTTTCTCAATTAAATCGTACACTGCTTCCTCCATTCTGAAAGTATCCGTCATGATCAATATGGATTGAGCAAACTTGGACGCAAATAGAAGATGCTTGAAAGGATAAGGTAGAAGTCTCCAAAAAAGGGGGAAAATGCAAACATGGCCGAAGAAGATGTGCGTGGAAGAAAAAATAGGATGGAGAAATAATGCCTCCAAAAGAAGCAAATAGAAGCGAATGAAAGAGGGATAAGGGAGTTGTATCCAAGCAACGATTCGATGAATGAAGGGCTTATGGACGATTTGAATTGACAACTTTCCCATTGATTGGGATGATGATCTGCATCATCGACTGATACATTTTAATGAAGTGATATGATAGTGTCATTCACGAATAATGTAATCTGTTCAACTGAATGTAATCAATGCCTTGGTTCGGTTCGGCCCCTTGTAATTCTTGCCATATAGCAGGAGGTATGCTTAATGGCTAGAAGCCCTCTGAGCACTCCATCAGTCTCATTCGTTCTCACGTTGCTTGGAAACACGCCCGCCTTCTCCCTTCGGTTCGGCCTTCATTTTTTTCAGTAGTCCCTCTTCCTTTCTTCCTCTCGTTTTCTGCTATACTTTTTTCAGGCATCTTCGTACTGCAAATTCGTTTTTGTATCCTCATTGAGTTGCTAATGACAGAATCTTTTAGAATGGACCAGATAACGCTTGCACTCTGTGAGACGACTCAGAAACGTGGACAGTTGGAAGTCCGCGAGGAGGTGAAATCTGTTACTTCACCCCATGATGCCACAATGCTCTCCGCACTCGAAACCTTGAATCGAGATGTCATCTTCGAGATAATCAACTACGTTCCTGAGGCAGTTCGGAGCCTGACACTGGTGATTAAAAAAACTGGTGATTTAAAAATTTTCTTTCCTTATCATTGTATGATATCGTTCCAAATTATGAGATATCTCCTGGGAGCAGTTATTGCACTTATGTCGTGCTTCAGAGCTGGGAGTTATCCGTCACAGTTCCGAAAAGTCTCTGCGACTTGTTCGAAATGCGTTTAAAATCACGCAAGGAGGAGAAGCCTGACCACGCCATATGGATGAATCGCTACGATGGTCGCTCCCGCAATAGTGTGCTCGCGAAACCTCGTCCAATAGTAAGAGCAATTACCAGTTGATAAGCAGCATATGCCCTCTTCAGCATTATGTGTTCGGATACGAAACGGCCACTGAGGATCATAGAATTCCGTTAGAAATGTTTCTAGGAGTTCAACTGGGAAAAGTAGATCTCTACAATTGCCATAGCAATGTTTTTTCCACCATGACGAAACAACTCCAAAATTTCAAGTTCAAGTATCTGGACATATCGATGTTATTCTTCTCTGAAATGGACTTGTGAGCATCCTTCGGTCTTACTAACTAATTAGTCGATGTTGCAGCGACACCATCCTCAATTTTGTGAAGTCCCATAATATCGAACACTTGATTTTGGGTGTTGGAGACGTTAGCCCATTCAATCACGGTTAGTATTTTGACAATGACATTTAGCGAATGAACAATTTAGAGTAGGACTTTTACGGTGATGGATCATTGTTAAAGGGAGATATGACCAGTTGATAGATTGCCGATCAATTAATTAAAATTACATTCTGGAAATTGAATTTTTCTCTTCAAGAACGTGCGCTTCTCGGTCTATCTTCTTTCGTGCAAACCCTGCACCTTCACATGCTATATGATGGCTGGGGAGGAGATTTTTTCGATATTCCCACAGCGGATTGGGGCCGAATTGTATGCGAGATGTACTCAAGAGGACTCAAGGACTTTTTCTTCTACGGCGAATTTATCAACTCAGATAACAATATATCAACTCAGACCATTTCCACGCTACTGAAGGTGAGGCGTACGCAGTATTTCTAATAATATAAATTCAGAACATGCCCCTTATTGGGAAGAAAGTATGGTTCCAAGCGACCTTACACGTCGGGCTCAAATTGATGTGGGTCACAATCAATGATAACGTTTTTAAAAGTGAGTTAATTATAACAATTTTAGTTTGTCATTAAAATTTTAGTGGTTCGAGAAGGCGAGGTGAATTCCGTCGAAGCGGATACATCGACTTCCTTGAAAGAGAGATATTCGATGTATGGAGCGGAGTGGAACAGTTATTACAGATATTGGGAGAGTATCCGTGATAGATATTATTGGTAGACAACAGACCAAGAAAATCGTTGGAAATATGTTTTGCTGAATCTGAGTGCTTTTACTTTATTCCTATTTTCCGGCGTCTGTATTGTATTATGTTCTTTATCTGATAAAAATTGGGAAATGGTTATCACATTTTAATTAAAATTAAGGCACTTGAGTACATAAAGTCATTATTCAAAGCCAATTCATTCAAGGGACCCAGTTCTCTTCCTCTGGCATGCTGATGAAGAATCCGCATGCCCATTTTTTCTTCTTCACTCTTCCCGTCAGAGCGACGAGATAGAGATGAAATGAAGAGACGCATGCTTCCTCCTGACACCCCCCAAATACGAGGCCGTTCGGCTTCATCCGCTCTTGCGTTGCTTGGAAACATGCCTGCCTTCTCCCTTCCACCCCTCATTCGTTTGTTGACTCTTCCTTTCTGCCTCCTCTTATTCGCCTATACTTCATCCACCCGTCTACTAAAGAATTTTCGTGCGTAACTCTAATACAGTTTTAGAAGGATATTTTCAGAATGAAGCAGAGGAATGCTAAACAGCGCAAAGCCAGTAGGCTTGCACAGCAGGCATACAATGCTCTCTCCGCCTTCGAGCGACTACCACGAGAACTCATCTACAAGATCATTGACTACGCCCCAAACGCCATTTTCAGCCTAAAATTGGTGAGATCTCAGAGTTCATTCAATGAAAGAAACTAGATATTTCAGACCTCCCGCATTCTTGCCGCTATCGTTAACGATTACGCCGACCAAATCACGATACCGCTCGTGAAGGAAGTTATTTTCGCCGATAATGAGTGGAATGAATGGGTTAGTTTTCGGACTTAAAACTAGCGAACACAACCCTTATCAGGAAAAGAAGATAGACGTCATCGTACCGAGGCCGCTCCATCAACTATTTGAAATGCGCCTAAAACAACACAAATCGTGCTCAATTCAAAACGCCATACGCCCGATCCGAGTCACGCGTTCCCTTACCGGATATCAATCGTCATTTCTCAACGAGCTAGAATCTTTCGGAATAGTTTGAGCTAGTCTCAATCTAACATTTTTCAATATCCAATTACAGCGGTATGTTGGACCTCCCATTCAATCCTTGGCTCCCGTCGACAAGGACTCCATCCCGATAGTAAGATGATTCTTCAGTGAGCGCTTACATGTGGCAATTACAGGCATACAAACTGTCCTACGATTGTACTGTTTTCAACAATGGGCGATTGCCATTGGGAACGTTTATTGGGCGAAAGCTTGGGAAAGTTACGGTGTCCAAATGCGATTGGAAGAATTTGCCGTCTATCTTGGACTACCTGGCAGATTTCGAGTTTCACCAGCTCGGAGTGTCGCTGTATTCACTGTCCAAGAATAATTTGTAGGAGCAATTTCACGGTAAAGTTCAAACTGAAAAATTGCAGTGATGCTCTCCTCAATACTGTCAAGAAACTTAACATCGAGCACCTATCACTGAGTGTCCGAGAAGTGGGCAATTTTGATCAAGGTTAGTGAACCGCAAATAAAATGCAGTGCAATTTTAAATTTGTAACCCACATATAATATGGACAAATACTGTTCATTTAGAGGCAGCGCTTCTTGATCTATCGTCTCATGTGCGAACCTTGTACCTTGGAAGGTGGTACGATAGTAGGAGTGAAATTCTTTTCAACATCGACCCGACGGAATGGGGACGGATAGTGCTCAAGATGTTCTCAGGAAGACTCGACGCATTATATTTGCACAACCTCAAATCCCCTGAATACATATCGGATCAGAGTCTGCTCACGCTGATGAAGGTTAATTCGCTAATGCTTCTCATATCACACTAGAATTTAATCTGGAAACAGAGCTGCTCACATTCAGAACTACTTGGTTCAAACTCATTCTGCATGAAAATATAGCTACCTCGCTGCCCCATTTAGAACGAAAACAAGATTTATCCTTATTTAATTCAAAACTTCAGAAATTGCCCCGAATCGGCAAGAAAGTGTGGTTCCATGCAACATGTGACGACGATATTCGTACGAACGAAAACTATGTGTCTCATGTCACCGTGAAAGATCACAGCATTCAAGGCGAGCTTGCTTGTTCGCTCAAAAATATCCAGAATAATATTTTCAGTACTATGTGCCCATAGTCGAGGGTCAGTGGGCGTCAAACACATAGCAAGATTGAATGAAATTTTTTCAATGCATGTTCACGACTGGGAACTCAAATATTGGACTATACTGGATTATCAGTGATCGTTCATCAACTAATGGGTTTCGTGTCAATTCGTTCATGCTGTATATTTAGTGTGAATACTATTAATTGCTTCAAACAATTTAGATGTGTGATTTTTATTTCTATAATTATGATCTGATTGCAAAATATGCGAGACGTGGAAATCTGTTACCGACATTATCATGCGATCTAAGATTAACTATTATCCGATACATGTGCCCTATTGAGCTATTGATTGACCGCCACGGCCCTTCGTTGCCAGCCGCTTGTAAACTTGCGCTGGTTAGCACTACATAGCCTCGCCTCGTTCCCGCGCAACTCTAAGTGCGAAAAGACTGTGCAGTATTCATTTGATTGTTCAATCTGAACACAACTTCTTAGTCCAAAATCTCAACTAATCTAGACATATTTATCAGCTGCTGGATGGATTTGAACTGGCTCATAGATGATCGGGCCTTTGATAGAGCTTTCGAGCGCGCCTCACCTGATTCGAAGCAATACATGCTGCTTGACTTCATAATTGGAATAGGCTACGCCCTCATATACGTCATTTTCGCAGGAATCACTATAATCTACGGAAGAATAACGTACACATGGAAGGTCAGTACAGTAATTATGCGAATCCCATAACAATTCAATTACGTTACGAGATATGCTGGCATAAAGGGTGTCTCATTTATCTAGGATGTCTCACTCAGTTTTTCATAGCAGTTTATCTTCTTTTATCAAAAACCGAGATAGTGGTGTAATGCCTACGCTACACCTGTGATAAGCCATTCTGTTAAGACGATCGGTTCTCTTCTCATCGTTGCATTGGTGGATCACTTTGCATCTGTGCCGTTCAAACAACTCATCCATGTTGCGCCAATCTCGGTAAGTTCAAATTATGGCATTTCATGGTCTTCCCTATATTGCTTGCAGATAACTCAGGAAGAAGTTTACTATGAAGAGTACGATTTAAAGTACACAACAGGTAAAATTATTCCGATTTCCAAGGCGAACGAAGCCCTACGGTAAAGGTCAATTCACATTTCGTCACGCTGCTTTTCAGATGACTATCCCTATGCTTACTGGCATTTTATATCCATGATCGCGTTCGTATTTACCTTCATCTACACATTCGTTGTTCTTCTAAAGATGATCAGCCATTTTCATTGGGGAAACAGTTCGCTGCCTCTGACGGTTGAAGATGAGAGCACAGAAGAGAAGGTCTTGCAGGTACAAATGATCACTGTCAGGGCTTTAAAATTCTTCTTAAATGAAAATACAATCCGAAGGTTTGATAGCTGTAGAGCAGTGCACAATAAATTCCATTAATAAATACAATTTCAGCCCATCCCCATCTGTGCCCTGGTTGGAACCTACTTTCTCGCGTGGTATCCACTCTACTTCACCCTGAACGGACTATTCATCGTAGCTGACTACGTCTTCCTGTTCTGGAAGTATTTCCTCAAGGAAACAGTGGAAGAAATGATTCGGCAACTCATGACAACTCCTGAAACTGATATTGAGATACCGCTTGATACACGGTGATGATTCGAATAAATATTTATTTGACTTGTCTTGTATAACCTATTCATTCTTTATCTTCCCTCAAGTAGCACTTGATACGCCCCAATTCAAGCTCGAACAAGGTTCAAAAAGATAAAAAAGCCATCAGTTTTGCAATCTGCTACCCAATTTGGAGAACGGAAGACACAGCAGTGTTTCCTAAGACTGGACGAGCTATTCGGATGCACAGACACCAATAGACCCCTCTGGCATTCCTTCCCTCCATCACTCAATACTATTGAGAGCGAGAGGCGGGGAATGGAAGAGGGGTCAATGCTATTGATATTGAGCATGCAACGGTGTGTAAATTTAATCGTTTTCAGCAGAAAAAAAACTGAAAAAAATCCGTAAAATTTAACCGGAGTTTGCTGACGAGAGATGATTCATCTTACAGTAGTTTAAATGGTTTGAAACTATCGCTAACTGGTAAACGCGCGCATTTCTACGTCTAGTCATCGCATTCGACGCTTGCATCGATTTTGAATGTTTTTGAGTTTTTTCGCATGCTTGCTGCATCGTTTTCGATTTACGATTCTAATGCAATCCCATGCTTTGTCTGACTCCAATTGTCGAATAAAACTTGCAAAAACAGGTCAAATCTCTACACTTCTTCATCTCACACATTTTTTAGCAAAACTCGTTATTTTCGGTTTTACTGGAATAATATTAGCGTTCATGCATTCATCTGTTCATTCGAGACCCGATTCTATCCTTTCCCGACGATTCTTCACTTCCTTGACACTAGAGATCGAAATACGAGAAATAGTCTCTTCATTCTTCACACAATCTCAGCGGTCAGAGAGGCGAGAGAGTGTACGAAATGGAGAGACAATTTCTCGTATTTCTGCACTCCCTTGGCACAGTTTGAATGCGATGAAAAGAGAGAAAGAAGCGAACATCTGGCGACTCTTCATCGATTTTCTTTCTCTTTCGCGTGTTTTATTTGCGTTCTGCTCCCAGTAATTTTCCTTTTGTTGCAGTGATGCAGCTGGCCTTACCAGCAGGTTCCTCCTAGCGTGGTCTTACGACTGCAAAATCGCTTGACGTGAATACACCTTTACCTTTACCTTTACAGAGATGCCAGCAGTTGAAGAGGCGGCGGCGCATGCCGCGAATGACGCGGCTGCCTCGGCTGCTCCAGCTGCAGCTGCAGCCGAACCCATTGGGACCGCGCGCGTCAAACGTCGATCCGCGCTGAAACGCGCCAAAGACAAGGTGAGTCGCGGTTTCAGGTTATTACTTCTTGCATACATGATTCAGACAACCAAATTTCATGAAGCGATTGCATTGATAAAATCAGCGCAATCGTTTGTGTTGCGATTAGCAATTACTAATAGAGTTCGAAATACGGGTCGACTTCATTTCCCGCACTCTCTCGCCTATCTGACCAGTGACATAGTACGAGGAATGAAGGCTACTACCCGAATGAATACTACCCGTATTTCGAACTCATTACTAACTACGAGCAATTCGTTTCGCGGAAATCGTTTACACTGCAAGATGAATCATCAGCGTACACAGTGACTGCAACAGGCAGTGGGGTAACAACTAATCGAGATGAGTTCACCGTTGAGTTAGGAAAGTTCACACATCTAGAACTGTGAATGAGTGAATGTGATTTTACGATTTTACGGTGTGGTCACAATATGGATGAGCCCTTATTGAATGCTTATTAATGCGGATACGTACAACGTACCCTACCGTAATATCTTCCGTATCAGGTGGCATCTCACGTCTCTGCCGTCTCCGCTCTACTCGCTCAGCATCAGGGTGAGTAAAATAGAGTGTTATTTGCGCGTGATGAGTCTAGAATTGCCTGTATCGACGAATTAATGACCAGTGAAGCAGTAATTAAGTGTTAATTTAAAAAAAAAGAATTTACAGATGAACCGCACGTCGAGTTCGCAGATGCATCGCTTCGTGCGCTCCAGGCGCTCCTTCACGGACAGGTTTTACTTAATATTTTATCATTAATTCGATAATTTACTAATTAGTATGCCATCTGATGCATGGATGCCATTTTGCTAAATTCTCCGTGCTTCCCTCAATTCTAGCTGAAAGAAATTCGTTTTCCACGTAGAACTTGCTAGGTGACGATGAAGCTCGGGATATCGGTTATAAATACTATGTTTAAAATAATTAAGTGCGTGCCTTCCAGTGCGTTTCTTCTGTGGAGATCGCCCGTCTGCATCGCATGCAGCACGAATTCGGCCAGGATGGACACCCGGAAGAGAGGGCACTCTCGCATCTGGGAGGGGTGAGATTTTGTTTTTAATTGTAGCTATTAAATAAAAAAAAATCAACTATTGTTGCGTCGGATGTCTGAAAATAGAATGAGAGCTCATTTGTGCATGGTAGTTAGAAGGATGGACAACCTGGAGAGATGGCATTGATGCATCTGGGAGGGGTGAGATTATCTTGTGTATCTTTCATAATGACCAATAATTAATGGCTATTTCTAGATTCATGCCATTGTTTTGCTATGCCTGCATTTATTTGCATTTTTTGCATTCAAATTTAGTTGTTTTTTTACTTATTATATTACTCTTCAATATCTGAACCCGATTGAAATGACGTACCACGGGGTTGGGAAGATTTTTATTTTTGAAATAACAATATTCCAGGCGATCCGCAGCATGAGCATTGCTCGCAACGAGCAAGTCACTCGGAATGAGGGATTTCAACCGGATGAGTATGGACTGCCGAGGATAAGGGTGAAACCGCCCGTGTATAGGGAAGAGGTGAGATGAATTACTGTTTGCCTAGCATGAGACATTTGCGCTTCACTTGTTCGACTTCATTGTAAAGATGAGACCTGAATGGTCTGGGTTGGACTGGCCAAATATAATTAATATCCGTTCAAATAAAATCTTTTTTTGGGGGTTTGGGTGATCTGGCGCATTTGTGCTTCACTTATTCTACTAGTATCGCTGCTTGTCAGTCTGCCAATTTCTGATTATTTTCCGTTTGAGTCAAAATAATTGCAGTCCACCGAGAACATCTCTCCGGGCGGGACGCCATCGGCGTCGCTGCAGCAGATGCAGCAGATGCAGCAGATGCAGCAGATGCAGCAGATGCAGCAGATGCAGCAGGGACTTCAGCTGCAGCAGCCCGGAGGTCGCCGCATCAAGGTATTACTTCGCCAATCCTCTTGCTAGAGTCAACAGCTGCCATGATTGGCATGATTGCTGAATTGTTCCTCATGTCTGCCATCAATATCTATGGTTTCATAAATATGATATTGTTAAGGAGGAACCACTGTGGGATGGCCAGCAACTGACGGAGGAGGAGGAGGAGGAGAGGCAGATTTGGTTCACGCGTGAGTAAATATATTTTTCCTGCCCCTCGCCCATTATCGACTATTATCATGTGAGATTATGAGGACCTTGTGAAACTTAATAGTACGGTGAATTGACTCAATTTTTTCACCGATTATAAAGGGGGCCGAAAGGAGAGGAGTAATTATGGGAGGGTCAATATAGAAGGAGAATTAATATGTTTTATTGGAAATATTCTTCTTCACTGTACTAATTTGTTCACACGAAGTAATGAGGCAACGGTGAAACTGGAATGTGAAGTGTTTTATTTTATTTTCCTCGTCTGACCGGGCAAAACTGTGGGTGTGGATCACTAGAAAATATGAAGCTGTCGTGAAACACACATTCTCGAGGCCATGTATGGCTGAGAATAATGTGTATTTCGGCAGATGGAGTTTGGTTATTTTTACTCTTTCGTTATTGCAATTATGCTCGTTAAGTGTTCGGTTAAATTAGAGATCAAAGATCAAAGACCAATTCGCAGGCGGTCATCTGAGTGGGGTGACCGGGCACGTGGACATCTCTCGACTGCCGCCGTTGAGTAGGGATCTGGAGCAGAGTGAGGGAAAGGAGGCAACGATGGGTGATGGAGGGGAGAGGAGGTATGCCTGCTTATTTTAAATGCTGTATTTTATCAATAGTTTCTAGAATGCAAAAATCATTTCTAGGAGGATAATCAGTGGATTCACTTGCATGTACAAATCATGATTCAAATATTGATTTCCTATTGCAGGAAGAGGCAGTTTCCGGCGGACGGACCCGCGCCTCCCTTCGAATACAGAGAGGACTCGAGCGGCAATGTACTGGTCAAGGTACGGTAGCTAGGTTACAAGAAACGATTACTAGAAGCATTACTTTATCTATTTCATCGATACGTGAAACTCAACTAGTGTATCTAATGTTTAACACGTGTTTTCTGAGAGATTGCAGGAAAACGGCCACCCCCCGGCACTAGGAGCCCCAAGTTTGAGCAATCACGATGAAATTTTTATGGTAGACTATATTGGCGACGAGAAAATTTTCATAACACAACTTTTGTCCCAGAACCGGCTTTTAGGCATTTTCCGGTTCTGGGTCCGGCTATGTCATATCTCAGCTCCCAGATCAGATAGAGACCTCCGGTTTGGCTTAAAAAATGCGGAAAAATATTCTGAACAACTTTCAATTCACATGGAAGAGGTTAGACAACTTTTTCGATTCGGGAAAATTGAAAAACCGTTTTCGAGATAAAAAAATAATTCACCCTGGCTCGGGGACCCCCCCCCTTTCCGGGGCAGCTGAAGTCAGTTTCGGATTCCTTACATATGGGTATGTCTTAGAAAAATTAGAGCCAAGCCTGGGAGAGGTGCGGAAAAAAGTTATAATGCAAAAAAGCGAAGAAAATGACCATTTTCCAGAAAAACTTCACATTTGACTTCACATCCCAGAACTTTTGAATTTCGAATTCATTCGAGGCAAAATCAACTGTAAAATAGTTATATGTACCAAAACAACAATATCGGAGCATTTGGCACAGATCCGAGGAAATTTATTTTTAATGATTTTTTAAAATATTTTTTTGAAAAATCTTTTTTTTTCATTAAAAAT
>LS487776.1:66129-80424 GCA_900490705.1 Pristionchus arcanus
AATTGCAGACGCATGCCATATCTGCGCGCGTCCCTTCGACAACTACAACGGGCTGGCAGGGCACACGAGACACTGTCTGGCGAAGAATGTAAGTGGAATTTTATTATTTTTTAGAATATTTTAATTGACATAAATTTAATTTTGATGCTGTAGGGCTAAGTTACACGTGGTACAAATCCCTGCTAGTTGTTTTAGGAGGAGATTATAGTGCGTGCGCCCGGATTCTTGTGCTCAAATTGTGAGTGGTGAAGTAGTGGGAAATGGGCTACGCGCGATTGTGACCTTGAAGAGGGACGTCTCTTTCATCCGACACAATTAAAATATTTTTTAACAGTATGTTAGAAAAAATCGAAGAGTTGTTAGAATTGGGTTTCACATGCTCGCTATATCGCAGTACCGTTCTAGAATCTTCGATGGGTAGCGCGTTATCATGAAAAAAAAGTATATTTGCAGGTTAGACACTTTCGAAATTAAAATCAAATCTATTGCAGGGCATCGAGCCGTCGGCGCGCTCGCTCGCGCGCCGCAGCGACAAGGCTGCGGCTGCTGCTGCAGCGGTTGCTGCCGAGGCTGCAGCCTCTCCTGCAGCACCTGCAGCACCAGAGAAGTCGACGCCCGCAGTGGAGCGCGTGGTGAAGGTGAGGCGTAGTTGAGGGATGTTTTGGAGCAAGGCGGTTATGTGTTTCAGCCACAAGTGTTTTTTGGGAAATGGGATAGATGTGATTGTTGGTAGCCTTAAATGATCTAAAACTAAAAATACAAATCCACCGACAGGGAATCGTTTTGTTTGTAATCAAAGTTGTTTTCTAAGTCCGCTGGAGCTGCGGCCTCTCCGGATGACAGCCTTTGCTTTAGCTTTTGATTATCTAATTGTGATATCTATCATTTCTTGCCAACTACTATCCTGCATTCCAGAAGGAGCCTCTGCCCATCTCTCCGCTCGCTCTTCCAGCCAAGATTGCGACCGGGAAGACCACTACTCCCCGGATGCAGGCGGGAGGAGAGAAGACGCTAGAGAAGGAGAAGGAGGGAGAGGAAAGGAAGGAGGCCGAGAAAGAGACTCCGAAGGTGGGAATGACTTTGGATGAAGCGTCCGAATGGTAGCGCCCAACGATTTCTGATATTTGAGTGGGGCAATACTGAGAGGGTGAAACGTGAAAGTGTTGTGTGCGACTCCGCGAGTAACAATGATTCTTTTGAACGGCACAACGTTTTCTGGCTCGTTTGGGGTAAGATAGTTGTTGTGAAACATGTCTTGGAAACATGACCCATCTAGTGCGTAGTGAATGGGAGAGAAGTGAGAAATGAGGTACTGAAGTAGACTCCGAACATGGGAATCGATTTTTTCTTTCAACGAGAGCAAAGAATCTTCTCAACGCTTTCTGGCACGTTTTTTGCGGAAGATGTTCAGTGTTCAATTTGGTAGTTAGATGTTTCACGGTATTTATTATAAGAGTCTTGCGGATGGAGAGCGATGGGTAGGAAAATGGTGTTTGGAAGAAAATAGAAATTATCGCATCCGGCTATATGTTTCACAGCTTGAATAACTGTGAGTATGGAAGTCGAAAGCAATTTCTTATCCTCAACTGGGACAACCGAAACAATTCAAAATATATATTACAGACCGTCCACCATCCGCGCAAGCGTGCTGCATGCGCCATTATCAAGGAGGAGGAGAAGGAGGGGGAGGATGAAGAGGAGGCGACTGAGGAGAATGGAGAAGAGAAGGAGGAAGAGACGATAGAGGAGGTGGATGCAGCATCTGTAGTCGCTGTTGCAGCAGCTGCAGTAGTGACGCCGGCCATGGCCAGAGGCAAGGGTGAGTGGTTTGGAACTTCTTTTTATTTTATTTGGTGCCTTGGTATTCACGAAGCGTATGTATGGACACGAGGAGGGGAACTCTCGATTTTATCCCACCAGTCTACATAGAGTAAATAGATAATGAAGCGTTTGTTTTATGTTTCATTAGGAGTATATCGCAGCTTGCTGTCGAAAAATTTGATTTTGTTGATATAGGGATTTATAAAAAATTATTTGGTCAAAGTGAGAGTTTGATGCTTCACGAAGAAAAAGAGAAGGCGAGTGAACGATAAACATCGCTTTTTGTGTCAGCAATCGTTAGCAGGAGAGATAAGTAATTTCAAAAAAAGTGTTGGGCCCTACTTCTATGTTTCACCGGGTCAATGTAACGGATGTGAAGAACTCAAAATGATGCGGCTTTGGTTGCCTGTTGAATAGAAATAAATATAGATCTTTTGGAGATCAAAGACCAACTCAGAGATCAAAGATCAAAGATCATCGCTTCTCCTTGCAGTGGTTCGCCCGTTCACGATGTCCACTCGGTCGTCGCTCGCATTTAATTTTTTTAAACAGTTTCGGAAAAATGTATTAGGTCCTGCTACCCTGTTTAACCGGGTCAATGTAACGGGATTTTGAGAATTACAAGTAATGCAGCTTAGGATGTCTGTAGAATAGAAACTAAACATTGTGAAGAGTTCAGAGATCAAAGATCAAGTGTAAATCCAGAGATCAAAGATCATTCCTTTCCAGTTGTTCGCCCCTTCACGATGTCCACTCGGTCGTCGCGCGCGCGTGCATCGACAGGCACTCCGCAGGTACGAAATAGTTAATAATTTAATTAATTAATTTATTACTTATATAATTTCAATATAAATTCTGGCTTTATCTGGTTTTCGTTGAATTTTCGAAGAAATCCTGACAATAGATGCAAAGATTTTGAAATGGGCATAGTCCCTGTAATAGCAGTTATTTTACCTCTCCTTTGCAGCCCGGAGACGCCGCATCTCCTTCCTCCGATGACATCGCTCCGCGCAGCGCCTCCAGACTGGCCGACTCCCGCCGCTTCTCCCCGACGCCGCCAGCGAAGAGGTGAGAGATAGGAGAAGGGTGTGATCTAGATGAGCCGGGTTAGAAAAGGGGGGCGGAGTTAGTGATGGGATGCTAGCGAATATTTTAGATAGAATGTTTGCCTGTTATAGACGAAAAAGAAAAGAGTCAACAAAAGGGGCTATTTTGTAAATTCATGTATTTCGGGATTTCACGCTGTGCATAGAAGGGTTGGCGCAATAACGTTTGCTGTAGGTGTTGGTTCCATAAGAAAAATGTGTGTTTCAACAGGGGGATATAATGCTAGGCTGATGAAACAAATTGATGATCGGGATCTGCGTTTGATAATTAATATTTCCACTTATTCCAGAGCCCGCACCGAGGCTCCGCCGACTCCGGCCGTCGCCAGTGGATCGATCAAAATCGAGGTGAAAGAGGAGCAAGCGGAGCAGGAGCACGCGGTGGAAAGTGCGCGGCACGCGGTGGAAAGTGCGCGGCAGCCGGCCAAGAAGGGCAAGCGAAGCTGTAAGTAAGCGGGTGATGATTGACCCTCCTCATTATTCACTTCATTAGAAGTTGTCCTCATAAGAAACACTGCTCAATTTGATCGTAATTCGTCCCAGTTTCTGACTTTTTGCTATTATTATTCCCTACCTCATTAGTGTGTTGCCCAATACTCTATCTGAGCATTCCAACGGTTTCTGTTATTTATTATCCTCTCCCCACTTATTAGAAGTTGTCCAATCAATGTATAGATTTGAGTGTCCTTGCGATATCTTATGGTTAGGGGCCACAACGCAGATAACGTATTCTACACAATGGGGTCAAAAGTATGTTCCAACTATCCCTCATGAACCCAATAACATCATCCTTTTTACCGTTTGTCGATATCTTGTCTCTGAGCGGAGCTACAACCCAAGAAGTACGCGCGCAACTTACTGGGGAAGAGGAGGGAAAGGCGAGACGAGAGGGAAGGGGGCGGAGCCTAATTTGCGTGTGTCTCTCTCCCTCCTCCCGCCCTCTCGCTCGCCTCTCCCCGCGCATCTTCCAACAAAAGTCGCAAGCTTTTGAAGCATGATAAAATTCTAATTTTTTCTCTAAAATTCCTAAAATATTCGAATTAGTCAGAAAATTGCTGTCCGAGCAGAACTTTCAAACTGCAACATTCCAAAACGACCTATTCCCTTCGTTTTTATGCAAATTTGACATACTTAGTGCTGTGGTGCACATCTCGGACAGTGCTCAATCGATTGGGGTAATCAATAGCTATCCAACGCACTTTAGAATGAGCGATTTGGATTAGAATGAAGCTTGCGACTTTGCTTTCTCACTTTTTCACGAAATCATGTCACACCAAAGTGGGCGGGGCTTGTGGAGCCTACTTATGGTTCTATAATTGAAATCCTATTTTTCCATTTTCTACCTAGAAGTCACTTACGAGAAATCAAATTATGTTGAACATTCTAGAGTAATTGTTCACTTCTAGAAGAATTCTCTATTTTATCAACCCATTTCATATTTCCATTCCCCTCCTAGAAAATCACTGTTTACCGGGTGGCCAACCCAATTACATTCTACCCATTCTCCTTTAGATTTAAGTGCCCCCCCACGATCACAGCTTAGCACACGTATCTTTTCGAATATTACCCATCAATATTGTGTGCTATTTAATCGCTCATCAGATCCTTTCTATCGAAAACTATAATGATGTCTCAACTTTAACCATAATAATTTTATTGATGCATAATTAATTGTCCTTTGTAATAGGGTTCAAATGCCTTCTAAGCTTTTTCTTGTTCCGTGCCTTACGTTCTTGATTTGCTGCGGATAAATAATAATAATATTTATCCGCATTGATGGTGCAATTGTGGATTGTGGACAATGGTACAGTTGCGGATAATTTGTTTTTAATACATCTAGAATTGGAACTGTGTATGATGTACGATGCTGTATCGTTGTGTGAACAAGGAAAGGATGACATCTTGCTATTGTTAATCATGACTTCATTCTCAGTATGCATGCTCTCTCGTATGACTCACAACGAGTAAGTATACAAAACGAAGAATTATTATCACTAAAAGCGCAAGTTGAAGCGCATTGAGGATTTGATGATATTTATCAAAGAAAGAAGTTGTGTGTTTTGGTCTTGTTTATCGTCTTGGAATATCCATGATATCGAAGTATTCGGCAGATGAGAGCGGCTTGCCACCCTTTGTTGGGCGAACCTGGAAATGGAGTGCTTCATGCTGTGGAAAAAGTCAAAGAGAAGAGGAAAGATTTGAATTCCCGCAATTTCATATCCCGGCTCCCAGTGGTGCTAGGAACTTGAAACTTCGATTCTGGGGTGGTTTTCAATATACACCCCAGAACCCAAATTTTAAGTGCCTAGCACCACTGGGAGCTGAGACATGAAATTGCGGGAATCTGTCATCTACTCTTTGACTTTGTCCACAGCATCACTTTCGAATGTTCAGGTAAAGTTATCCCGTGTATCAAGGCACTTGCTTCCCGTGGGAGATTACTGCTAAGCCAGTGATTATTAATGGCCAACTCAGTCCGGACTTCTTCCGCTTTCGAAATTCGTATTTGTCCGCCAATATGTTGAATATTTTCACCCCCCCCCCCCCATCGCAGTTTCTGTTTCATTCATTCAGATAAGAAAATGTAGTGTGAGATGAGTGTTTGCGGCTGGTCAGTACTGATGTCAATTCAATACCCAATACTTCGAGACAATTTCAATAAATTGGGTAATTGGTATTGGGTTGACCAATTACTTGACTTTTATTACTCATTTTCCGGGGGAGAAAGCGGCCGCAAAGTCAATTAATTGGGTATTGGAATTGGTTGAGCATCCCTAGTCCGTACCGTTTCCAGTTCCTTCTGGATCTTGTCGGGCAAGCTCTCCATGAGTTTGTCCATCTGAAATGAACAAATGAGTTTGTTTGTTTAATAAATGAACTAATTTATTTATATTTTAAGTGCTTTGAGGACCAAAATGTACAAACAATCATACCGCAGCCTTCATCTCTGCTCGGTTAAACTTCTTGGCTGCGATCTGGAAATAATATTCTTATTTAAATTTATTTAAAAATAAATTATTCACCTCCTCAAACTTCTTGCTGGCCGCTTGTGCCTCGGGCGAGAGCGCTTTCAGCTTGTCGAGAATCTCCTTGCGGAGGGCGGCCTAGAGTGGATAAATTGTAGTAATTTCAGAATAATGAAACATAATAATGAAAAAACGACATGCCATTTACAATACAATCCTGCTGTTTTTTAAGAAATTTTTCTTTTCTTTTCTATGAAATGATGGAAAATCTGGCCAAGTGACTGTCAAAATGCAATCAATCGATATCGAGCATTTTCAGGCCATCGATCATACCTTAGCAGCCTCATCCGCGCTGGTCAGTGCGACGAAAGAGATAGCGATCGCAGAGACGAGCAAGAATCGATTCATATCAGCAGTGAAAGTGATAATGAAAGAGAAAATACATCCGACCGTCTTTTATGCCAACTTTCATAACGAAAACAATCGTCGGTGATAAGAAAGTACACGAACAAGTCATAAATAACAAAATCGAAACATCATAAGAGGAATGAGAAAGTATCCATGCGTGTTCACTCAACATTCTAAATATTTTGGTATACAATTTTTTTATGAAGTTCATTCGGGTAAGCTTTTATGCCAAAAAATAGTGTTCCACTTGTAAGTGAATTGTGCCACCTTTCCTCTTGTTTTCAGAAAGTCGTGCACCTTCTTGTCGTCGCACACATACCGATAACTCAATTTTTATAGAGAACATGAGTAACTTTTGTTTCGATGAAGGATACGATACTGACCGAAACGCGATAATTGATCAGATAATTGTTTGTCAGAGGAGGAACAACATTTCCGCCTTACACTGCGCATGGATGTTGTTGTTATTCCAACAAGGTGTGAAATTGAGAGTGTTGATATGTTTCAGTGTATTGCCATATATCTTTTGCTGGTATATGATTAAGTGAGCAATGATAAGTGCGATTGTTTACTAGTAGCACAAGTAAATCGCTTCATGCTAGTAAACCGCAGAGCGACCAGAGCAATTATCCACTGAGTATCTTGCCATGAAATGCAATGTTTTTTTTCCATTTTCCATTTTTTTATTATTTTGTTTGATATGATATTTATGAAGAAGTTTGGACTGGCTTGTACTTCAGCGGATACTTTTGGTCAATAATAATATGAAATTAATAATATTAGGTGATTACAATCGAGCTATAGCTATCAGTTGGCTGGTTAGAAAACTACTAAACGACGAGCAAATCGATTGATTTTTCATCTGATTGGCATTGCTGCATTCTTTTCTCCATGATCAAAATGACGAATGAAATAGCGGCAGCGAAAATAAATCCAAAATCGTCACTGCCGCCCATCGCGTAAAATGCAGGACTAATGTACATTGATTCTGAATGTTTAAATATTAATTGTAACTATAAATAAAAAAAATATTATATATTCACCATGTGAAGCGCCCTTAATAAGCTCCGGAATACCGTAAAGAATCTCGTATACGGAGATCAGAAGAAGGAAGGAGTTGCCGGAAAGTTGCTCTGAAATATGCAAAAGAATTTTTAGAAAGAATTAGAAGAAAATTTTTTTCAAAGCTCAAAGATCAACTTTTTTGGGATCAAAGTTCACGTTGGTGAAGTTTGAGCACCTGGCGACCATTTTCAAGAGTTGTGCACTGCCCCTGCTGAAGCACTGCGCTCTTACAGAGACCGTGTTTTAAACTCTTCTTTCTGCGTTCTCGCTCGATTTTCATAGTGCCGAGACAACGCTCGGAATTCAAAGGAAACCATGACATTCTGCTATAAACGCCAAATACAGTTGACTTACTATTTTTCCACAGTAAGAAGACTGAAATTGCGAGATTGATAACACCAATGAAGTTAAGCAGGTATTGGGCGATCTTTAAAAATTTTCAAAACGAGATAGAATGCGAAAAATCACTTACTTTAACAAATATATTCAAATCGATATACTCGGAATATACGTTAATCTGTAAATTTAGCGAAATACGCATGTGTAGACGGATTCTAATGAGGATTAGTATGTACTTACCCGCACTACGACAAGTGCCATCGGGATCAGCATTGAGACGACAATTCCTTGATAGGCGAACCGACGTCGCAACGGCTCGAATATAAGAAGATGCTGAATTCTGCTATTTCGTTTATAATTTGTAATTTTGTCCTTACGAGAATTAGAAATTGCTTTGTGTGCTCAAAGTTGGTAGAAAGATATGTAGCCAATTTGAAGTGCCAAGTCGGCATAATCTGCATAGGCAAAGCGTTTTAAACTTTATAAAAATTCGTGAGAAAAATTTTTCTTTGATTTTTTTATAGAAATCATGACTTTTTTTCCATCGAGTACCACTCTTGAAAGGGCGTACGACACATGGAGCTTTTTTTAAACAAATACGCTTCCTCATTAATTCTTCATCACATCTGGTCTTTCTCCGGTTAGATTAATGACCAATACATTAAGAGCGACGAGCAACCATCTTGACACGCCATTTTTCTGGCAACTAACCCGACACCGGTGACTGTAATGGGTCATGTACATGTAGACAAGTGATCGCATGAAGATTGTTATGAGGAGAATGACGTAATTTGTCTGGAAAGCACTTATTTCTTCAGTAAACTGAATCGTCTCCACGACGACGGACCTCCACCTAAAACCTAACGAAAATCAATGTAAACCCCGAAAGCCGCGTTGAGTTTGGAAGTCTTTCTCTTTCCTCTGCCTCAGTTGGCAGCTTTTCTATTGTCATACAATCCTAAACCAAGATTCTTTCTCACCCTGGTGGATGCAATAATAATTTAATTTATTGAAGTATGTGTAAGTCGACAACCTTGTACGACTGCCACAGACGAGGCGACAACTTGAGAAATAAAATCAGCGCCACGCAAAGGACAGCATCGATAAACTGAATATATTTTTGTTAATATATTATTTTTATTTTTGTTATTTTTAGAATCGATAATACCTGGTGCCAAGCATGAAATAGCGGCGCATACATACTCATTCCCTTAATGCATGTCTGGTAGTGCTGTTCGAAATGCTTCTCCATCGTTTCTGCGGAGTGCTTATTAATTGTAATGTTAATTTCAAAAAAATCACCAAATTGCTCTGGAATTGCTCACCTATTAGGCCGCCTAATTGTGTGCTAATTCGCAATTCATTAGATGACAACAAAAAGCTAAGAAGAACCCATCCCTTGACCCTTTGATACTGAGAACGAAGATCCCAACCCAAATGATGTTTCCTCCTGCAGGTCCATTGCCTTGATATCAAGGTAAATATGTAGACGAATTCTAATGAGGATTACCCGTACAACTACAAGTGCCCGCACCGCTTACCCGCACAACTACAAGTGCCATCGGGATCAGCATTGAGACGACAATTCCTTGATAGGAGAACCGACGTCGCAATGGCTCGAATATAAGAAGATGCTGAACTCTTTTTTTGTTTCTATTTCATTTATAATTTGTAATTTGGTCCTTACGAGTATGAGAAACTGCTTGGCGTGTTCAATATTGGTAGAACAATATGTGGCCAATTTGAAGTGCCAAGTCGGCATAATCTGCATAAGTAAAGTATTTTAAACTTCATAAAAATACATAATAGTATTCGATACATGGAGTTTCAATGAAAAGCGAGAAAGAAAACATTTTGACGCGACATTTTTCTGGCAACTTACTGGACATTGAAGAGCAACGAAATTTCTAGGTATTTAATACGGAAATCACCTTCTCAATTTAATTAAAAATACGCGGAATATGAATTTCCGTATTATGTAACTAGTCATTTTTGTGAGTCTACCACTAACTTACCCTACACCGGTGACTGTAATGGGTCATGTACATGTAGACAAGTGATCGCACGAAGATTGTTATGAGGAGAATGACGTAGTTTGTCTTGAAAGCATTTAATTATTCAGTATCCCCCAAACTAATCGTCTCTAAAACCATCTAAAAACTAACGAAAATCAATGTACATTTCTTTGCACACCCTGGAGGATACAATAAATGAATTGAATTGAAGTATGAGTAAATCGATAACCTTGTACGACTGCCAAAGTCCAGGTGACAACTTGATGAATGCAATGAGCACCACGCAGAGTGCCGCGTCGATTAACTTAATTAAATATTATTATTGTAACTACTTCAATAATACCTGGTGCCAAGCATGAAATAGCGGCGCATACATACTCATTCCCTTAATGCAGGTCTGGTAGTGCTGTTCGAAATGCTTCTCCATCGTTTCTGCGGAGTGCTTATTAATTGTAATGTTAATTTCAAAAAAATCACCAAATTGCTCTGGAATTGCTCACCTATTAGGCCGCCTAATTGTGTGCTAATTCGCAATTCATTAGATGAGCCAGATCCGTATAGTAAAGGTCAGCAAATATTTTATAGGCTACATACATTTCGCGAGCACCTAATGCATTTTTAATACACTATGGAGATCGTATACAGTCCGGATATTTTATAGGTTTTATAAAAAAAATTTTAAAATGAAACCATACCAGAGTAGTCATAATCTTCCATCGTTGAAACAGGAATTGGGTGAGGGGAATGATAGTGCCAGCACAAGAGTGACTGGCTTCAGCAACTATTCTGTTTACATGAGAAACATGTAAACGAACGGTGGAGAGTAGGAATGTCATGAATGTTGACTCTCGATTCATCGTACTCTGTCGACGGTAAGAGTGATGATAGAGTAAGCGGAATGAAGAGACTAGTTCATTATCTTGTTACGGCACAAGCAGAGAGGTAATGCTTTTCATCACTTAATCGAACTATCATTGCTGCCACTTTTTTTGTTTTTCATTATGACCATTCCTGAATCATCATCACTTTTGTTACTTCTGCTATCAATCTTTCATCTTTATCGAGCAAGAGCTTCACGAATATACAAAAATATTGAAATGAAGTTTAAAATTATTAGGATATTTCGATTAAGTCTCTCTATACGTCGTTCATATCAATGCCTTTTTCAACTGATCGATATTGCAGTTTGCTTCTCTCCAATAACAGAATGACGAACGAAACCGGGCCGGCGATCCAGAAAGCGAAATTTTCAATTTCTTCAGCCATAATAAATGTATCCCAACTATTGGTGATTTCTGAATATTCTTATATTCTCGGAAACTCAGTTAGAAGTGATACGAACGGAGTGACCCCCACTTGATAAACTGAGGGATACCGAGCAGAATTTCGTAAACGATGATCAGAAGAAGAAACGAATTCCCGGGATGTTGCTCTAAAATTTAATGTTTCCAGTCTAGGGACCACCATCCATTTTTATAATTGTGTACGCGCGCGATGTCCATTTATGAAAAGGGGAGGGAAAGGCCGCGGGTTCTGATTTCACAGGTGTTTAGTACACCATCTGAACTAACTTTGCTGTGAAAATTAGCAAATTCTGTAGGCGTCCACGCTTTTTATAAACAAAAATATCCCAAAAATGACGTCACCAAATGTAAATACTTAGCTATAATCGCGCTAGTTTCTATTAAAGGTGAGGGCCGCGACTTTTGACACTTTCCAGTGATAGACTAAGGTTATAGGCATGACATATCCAAAAATTAGCCAGAGAGGTTATGCTTTTCATCACTTAATCGAACTATCATTGCTGCTATTTTTTTGTTATTCATTATTACCATTCCGGAATCATCACTTTTGTTACTTTTGCTATCAATCTTTCATCTTTATCAAGAAAGAGCTTCACGAATATACAAAAATATTGAAATGAAATTTAAAATTATTCGGATATTTCGATTAAGTCTCTCTATACGTCGTTCATATCAATGCCTTTTTCAACTGATCGATATTGCAGTTTTCTTCTCTCCAATAACAGAATGACGAACGAAACCGGGCCAGCGATCCAGAACGCGAAATTTTCAATTTCTTCAGCCGCAATAAATGTATCCCAACTGCTGGTGATTTCTGAATATTCTTATATTCTCGGAAACTCAGTTAGAACGAACGGAGTGACCCCCACTTGATAAACTGAGGGATGCCGAGCAGAATTTCGTAAACGATGATCAGAAGAAGAAACGAATTCCCGGGATGTTGCTCTAAAATTTAATATTTCCAGTCGTAAAAAATGCTTGCAGCACTAGTCCATAGCAAGAATACGGAAATTCCAAGATTGACAATACTGATGAAGATATATATGTAAATGTGAATCTTAAATAAAATCAGTATTTGGCAGGGTGCGAAATACTGGATACGTCGTGAAAGAAATTTCGTATAATATAATATTCATAAATATATTCGCGAAGCGTATAATGTGTAAAAATATAATGCTCAAAAATATACTCGTTCATCTGTAAATGATTTTTTTTACCAAAAAAGATGTTTTTACCTTACCGAAATGAGTAAGAGAATCGCAAAGGTTAAGGTAGAAATGAGAACTCCTTTCCATGAAAAATACCGCCTTAATGGAACGACAATGAGAATATACTGAATTTGATTTTAATTTTGCATTTTCATTTCTTTTTTACTAGAATAAGAAAATCCTTGGTGTCTCCCAGCATTAACCAAAAATGGACGGAATGCTTGAACAGCCGAGTCGGATTGTCCTAGAAAAGAAATTAACCCCTTTATTACATTTTATTCTCCCTTCCCGGTTGACTAGCAAGCACATTTCGTTTTCTAAGCATTTCAAACGCACGATAATCACTCACACGACACTTGTTGATATAATGGAAGCGGTAAATGTCCACGATAGCACAATTGCAAGAATAACAACGTAATTTCCCCTCAAAAATATCCATAAATATATATTTCATAATTAAAGAACTTTGTACGACTTCCCTCAGTCGAGGAGACATCTTAATGAAGACGAATAGGAACACGCATAGCGCAGCATCGATTAACTGCATTAATTTATATTATTATTATTTTGGGCACAAAGTCTGATGAGAACCTACTGGCTTTCGTTTGAATTTGGTTCTGTGAATATACGAATGTGATAATACGACTTAGTGCATTTCTGTGAATGGACAAGGACATACCTCGTGCCATGCATGAAACAGCGGCCCATTCTCTTTGTATTTCGCCACACAGTTCTGATACCGCTGTTCGGCTTGCTCTTCCATTCGATGATGGTATTCGGTAATTGCGTTACATTATCGATTTATAGGAAAAGTATTTAAAAAATCGATAATGATTCAGATATTTTTGATACCATTCATTTGAGCTCTTTTACGATTATACAGCTTTTCTCCCTAGCAGTTCACTAATCAATATACGAAATGTTAATAAAAAACCGTACCAACGTAGTCGACATTCATCGTTGAAACTGATACTAGTGACTGAATTCCGCCTCTAATCTCTGTTTATCAGAGAAACATGTAAACGCATAGTGGAAAATCGGGAAGTCATGAATGAAGACTCTCGATTCACCGTACTCTCTCATCAATTGACTCGGTAATATTGACGAGAGAGCACGTGCAATGAAGAGAAGAGTACTTCATTATGAAAACCTTGTACTGATGTTCACGCAGCATACACAAAAAGTCAATGTATTAATTTTTTTATTCCTCTTTTCTGTGTTTGTTTTTGCTTGGAAAAATGCTCTAACGATAAGACATTAATGAAAAAAAATTATTTAGGGCAAATTCAGTCCGGACGGCGTAATTAGTAGTGGGTATCTTGATACTATATCTCAGCACGTTGATTTAGCTCTCACGCCAGACGTTAAGCGATTACAGCACGTTGCTACTACTGAATATTGATCAGGATATGCCTCAGGGAAATTCCGCGATTCATTTATTCTTCACCCTGACACTCCATCACTTGTTACCGGGCTGCGATCCTGAGATAATGGAGCAAGACGCTGACTACGGGGGTCGCCGTCACTGTATGACAGTATAATCGATTGTGCGTGATTACGCAATTCTTTTTCTATTATTTAGCTGCTAGCGTGGTTCTCACGCCACTCACTCAATTGTTACTAGATTCCTGCTACCCATTGTCAGGATATGCCACAGGGATAGGCGCGCGAAAATTACAACGCTTTGATTTCTATCAAGTTCATTTCTGCAACGTTTTTCTACATACAACAATGATTATCGTTTAGCAATCGTATACGATTATTTATAGAATGGAAGAAGCAATAGCCGAACCCATGCGAACACTCGCCCAAGAGCGCAAACTCATGCTATCATATTGCTCTTATCTGACAACGGTATTGTGCTGTATCGCCTTTCCTTCATTTATCCCTCACGGACGGCTTAGAGGCGGTCTCAAGGTAGGTATGATTCGATAAGAGAATCAGTATTTTCATTCATTATTTATTCCGTCAAGTTTATATACATTAGAGTGCGAGAGAGTGGACCAGAGACGGATGTCCGTCAACGTTGTCGAATCGGTTCTTGCGGCAGCAAGGGTATGGGG
>LS487776.1:81567-107139 GCA_900490705.1 Pristionchus arcanus
GGGGGCAGAAATGGAAGTGTGATCCGGAGGGTATGAGAGTTACGAAGAGGACGAGAGAGAGGAGAATGACAGAGAAGGGACGATGTATCGAGAAGGGTTCTTTTGTGCATGATTGAGTGAACAAACGATAAGTCTAGCATAACCCTACGT
This sequence comes from Pristionchus arcanus, assembly GCA_900490705.1. Taxonomy (NCBI): domain Eukaryota; kingdom Metazoa; phylum Nematoda; class Chromadorea; order Rhabditida; family Neodiplogasteridae; genus Pristionchus; species Pristionchus arcanus. Next base: position 81,718 of record LS487776.1, read on the forward strand.
CTCTCTAGAGTAAAAATGTTTAGATCTACCAAACGCTGGCGATACGGTACATGGGGTAGATGACAACGGGCATATAGTCTTCGTGTGAAATCACGCTGGACTTTCTCAACACTTCTAGTCAGCTCAACACTATGTACTGGGTTCCAAATAACAGAGCCATATTCTAAATGGGGTAAGATGAAAGTGGTAAAAGATTTCATATAGATAGAAGGAGAGGTGCTACGGAAGGCTTTGAATAACAAGTTAATTAGGGACCTGGCCTTCGAGACAGATTTATTAACATGATCGGAGAAAGAAAGGGAAGGAGAAAAGAGCACACCTAGATCTTTAACAAACAACTTCTTATCGGGAGGGGGAACGAGAGCGATACCGTTTATGTGATATTGTCTACGAGGGTTGTTGCTACCGTAATACATGACAGTACATTTAGTCTCGGACAGGCCTAGATTCCATTGTGAGGACCAGCAAGAAACAGAGTTAAGGGCACATTGGAGATCATCAGAGTGAACGGGGACCTCGGCAAAAAGCTTCAAATCATCGGCATAAACAGAGTATCTAATCGACTTAGGGAAGGTTGAGGAAATATCGTTGATGAAGAGAATGAACAACAGCGGGCCTAGACAAGAGCCTTGTGGGACTCCAGAGATCATCGGGGATGGAGGGGAGTGAGATGAGTTAATGAAAACAGACTGTGTTCTATTTGACAGGTATGCTTTGAACCAAGAAACTAGATGATCAGAGAGACCTAATTCAGATAATTTGTGCAGCAACAATCTGTGGTCAATTGAATCGAACGCTTTCTTAAAATCAATGTAAACAGTGTCAAAAGCAGACTTTCTGTGCGAGATGCGCAAGTAATGCGAATATGTTTCGACTAGATTTGAAGAAGTGGATCTAGAGTTTCTGAATCCAAATTGTTGGGGGTCAAACAAATTGTTGCTATCCAAAAAAGATGTAATCTCTCTGATCAGAACCTTCTCTAACACTTTACAAGTTGGGGAAGTGAGGGAAATAGGTCGGAAATCCGAAACTGAGTTGCTAGATTTCTTATTTATTCATTCCCTCGGCGGTTAGCGAGGAACCCATTTTTAAAATGAAATAATGCCGATGATATCGCATTTCAGAACATCACGATATTTTTTCTCATTTTGGCCGCTGACAATTTGGTTACTGGACACTTCAAGCAGTTGTCTCGATTTCATTCGGTATACGAAGTATTATCATTTTCCGCTTTTTCGCAAATTTAGGTTTGAAAAAAAGACGTAGTGGTTAGTGTGGGGAGTTTTATATATTAATTATGGGCTTCTGGGAAAACAGGAGTGCCTTAAATTCACTTTACCAGTTTCAGGGGAGCCTAACGCGCTCGTAAAGTTTCTGTTCGCTTGCCTTACTTTGTTGGCTTCATGCGGTGCTGAATTTTGCACCTACATCATTTTTGATGTGCTTTACAAAATAAACGATGATAAAAATATACAGGCGAGTCAGAACACCCATATATTTTCAAAATTTTGACATCTTCTTAATTTCCGATAATTATTTCATTAAAACTGATAGTTATTTTTTTAGGTGATTCCATTGTATGCTATTGCTGGCGTATACTGCATAACTTGGTATTCATCATACGCAATGCTAAACGCGCTATTGATTGCCGTGGATTTTGTCAATATGATAGTCACGGAAAATTTCATAATCAATACGATTGTCCAAATCGAAATGCAAATCGCAACTAAAGTCAGGGATGATTGGAATATACCTTCGAGGTAATAGACACAGGATATGCTATCCAAATTTTTACAGTAATAATGTCAACAAAAAATAAATTGTAAAAATAATAATTAATTTCATCCTTTTGCCAAATGTTTCAGGCCAGCGCCAGGGGAATTTCTTCCAGATCATGCTGCGCTCGAACGAAAATTGCTCATGACAATGTTTTCTTATTTCTACACTCTACAAATGTGCTTCGTTGTATTGATTGGTCTTATAGGTCCATGGATTAGTTGGAAAGGGAGAAAGGTAAGTATTCGATATGAAAATGAAATGGCACATAAATGTATTTTCATCGATTTAGTGCAATTTCAGAATGTCATCCTATCTGTGATCATTATAAGTGCAGATTGTTTTGTTAGCGGAATTTTCAAGAACCTCATCCATTATGCAACACCGTTCGGTGCGTTCATTCAAAACTGATTTAGGTGAAACGATGTCAACTATTTTATTGCAGGTGATTGCAATGAAATCATCGCTATTCTCCAAATTTTCGTATTTTCGGTCACTATTACGGCCACTATTGCCGCCCCTATTATTATAATTGGGGAGTATTCTTCGGACATAAACAAACCACAGGTGAATTCGTAACCACTTTGTTATTGTTTCACTACTTATTTATACCATAATTAATTCAAAATATTTAAGGTAATTCCGCTTTACGGAATACTTGGAATCTATTGCGCGGTGTGGTATCCGACGATAGGACTGATGAATTCGTTCATGATTCTGGCCGAATATTTGTGCATAGTAATCCCCCAAATTTATTCTCAATATGGTTTTGTCTTCGGATATCTGTATGACATTGTGTCGGCTAAAGTGAAGGACGATTTTACCGTTTAAGTTGTGTCTGATTGTTCTTAATAAACGAAATAATCGTCCTTATTTACAATTAGCAAGTCAGTGTGAACAAAAGCTGACAGATAATGTGATTTGTCACGACATCAGAAGGCCGCCTTGACACGAGCCGCCATAGCTCAGTCGGTTAGAGCGTGGGTCTAATAAGCCCAAGGTCGCAGGTTCGACCCCTGCTGGCGGCAAATACTTTTGTTCTTTATTATACCTTCAACCCCATTTTTACGAATCTCCATACTGGCAGCGAGCAACTATAAAGTAGGAATACTAGGAAGTGAAGAATTACCTCTTTGCTATGCGTATTCTTTCAGTGGAATATGGTGATTCATCGCTTTTTAAAACATTAGTTTTAGTTTACACGATGTATGTCATATCGGCACTCGCCCCTCTCCTTTCGAATGCTCTCTCTCTTATTAGACAGACAAGATAGTATGCAAAATGAGGAGAGCCACACTTGCCGTTCTGTCGTCACAGTTTACACTGTTTTCAAATAAATAGAGAGTAAGCGGTGTAATTTGATCAGTTCGATGGATCATTTCGATTTGCGTAACGCTTTCATAATGAAAGCCTATTCATTTCGCGCGCTTTCTTGTCTTTCTGGACAAAATAACTGATTTCTCTTCAGCACGATGGATCATTATCAGGAAGGATCGCGCTACGAAGAATGCATGACACAGATAAAGCAGCAGCCTTTTTATGCCGTTCACGAGGTTTCTTACTCTTATTTTTCCATAATATGTCATATTATCATTATTATCACCATCTTATCATATGAAACACGCGTATTTTTGTTTTTTTACCAATTACAGTATTCGTTTGCATCCTCTATTCGCAATTCGAGATCAAATATTTTGCAGATTAATCAAAAATAAACTAAATAATTTAGACCGTTGATGCACTCTTATGTATTTTGTTGCTATCTATATGAACTCAGTTCTGTGGGCTAATTACAAGGTAATTTACAAAAAATATGCAATAAAATTAGGAGGTGAAGTGTGTTTTCAGTCAAATCTGATTGTTTTCCATTGCACAATTTTCGTGCACGCAATTCTGTCCATTTACGTCTTTAATCCAACGCATTTTTGTGGAGTAAGCTATATTTTTGAATCAGATACCAGAGATGCATCAGTAATAGTCATTTTACAGGTTACGACACCCTGGTACAGACTCATGATTTATGTGTTTTCAATTCTAGATTTTGGCAAACAATATTTAATTCTGGTAAGAAAATGAGCGGTTCTATCATTATTAAAGACTTGAAAAATAACAAAAAAAAATAACAATAACAACAAAAACCGGTTTTTCCAGCACCTTCTCCCTGTCGAGCCATTTATTCCTCGAGAGGAGTCGTTGCTTCCGTGGTGATTCCAGCGCTTCCGGGCCTAATGCCAGTAAGTTGTTTTGGACATTTTCTTAATTTTGCCCCTCTTGAGAAAAAATTTTAACTCCAAAAAATGTATTACAGATGATCACGTTGGATTATCGTGTGTTCTATTCGGATGTTCCTGCAATTGCAAGCGATAAACAGTAAAATTTCCAAGTTTATTCCATTTGCAGATTTCCCTTGTGCTTTTGGCCATTATCGGCTTCGTTAACCTCGGAATTTCGGCTTATTTTCTGCGCACCGGTAAATTTGGTCGCATTTCTCACGTGACTATGTTATTTTTAAGGTAAATGGACCAGAAATTCATTTTTGTATCTCGTTATTATCTACGAAATATTATTCGCACCTCCGGAGCTCATCAAAATCGCATCGCTTCGTTAGTCATTGGTTTAATCATTACTATTTTTATGTTTAGAATTCTTTGACAACTGGAGGATATATCACATCACTGAGGCACTCGACAACTTCTTTTTCTGGATTTATGCAGTGATTTCGTTCATTATTCTAATTGTGGAGAGACGGAAGCATGTTTACATGGAATATTCGATTGAAAAGGACGTGGATCTAATTGAGATCTCGGTTGAGTGATAGGCCATAATATTCAAACAACTGGATAAATAATTAAATAAATGTCATCAGTTCATGCTATCGAATCGAATGAACGAACGAGCCGTAGTTTAGTCTTACAGTCATCAGTAGAAATTCTTTTACAGCACATCAGAGTGAATGTTTGACCCTCTCAGTTACAATTGTCTTTCGATATCTGTGTCCTATAATGGTGACAGTTCGGCATGGCCCCACCTCGTTTTGCATACTTTCTTGTCTGAATATCGGCGCATTCGAAATGAAGGCGAAATGGATTTTCCTCAAAACATTTGAAATCAAAGAATCTTGCATGATCGATTGGAAATATGACCGGCCATAAAGTGAGCAGAGCAAAGGATGTTCAAATGTTCAGGGCGAATTGTTTATGTTTATGGTCAATTAAAATAGTACGAATCAAGCCCTATAAAAGTGGCACATAGAGGAAATCTTTGAATATTCGGCATGAAACTTTTGATCCTTCTTCCCCTTCTTCTTCTTCAACAATCGTATGGACAATTCACCAGTTCATCCCATATTTGTGAGTTATATTTTATTTTATCGGAAGGTTTTCATAATTGCGCCTTTTAGCTGATATGCTGAAGCTCAAATGCGATTCTCTTCCATACCGAACAGTTTATCTTCCAAATCGGTGCTACTTTGCGCTTTCTGACGAAGTAAATTTAAATAATTGAAAAAATACAACGAAAAGAATAATTTTTAGGTAAAAATTGATCAGGCTGCTGACCTCTGCGCGTCAGTATTTCCCGGTGCAAAGGTACGCAACTCGGATAGTTGTTTGATCATGATTTTGAATTGACGATGAAAAAAATGTGAATGCGAGCAGAATAGAATAAATAATTCGTAAGACGGTGTCTTCCAAAATCTTCCAAATTTTCAGGTTGCGACTAATGCCCCGAACGGTGTCTTCAATTCCATGATGGTTGATGTAAGAACGCTTCTTAGTTACTGAAAATTACAGTGAATTTTCAGAAATCGAAATTTCACACCATCAGAAAAGATTCTGCGGGGAACCAGCCTTCTGGAACGAAGAAATCGATTTGTCTATACGGTAACTAGCATTGATTATAAAACTATTAAAATATTTAATTCTTAATGTTTTTATTAATATTAATAAATAATTCAGAAAGCGGGTACACATGTGATGGAGCGGGCGAACAATCAGAAATTATTCCGGGAAAATGTATCGTGAAATCGGATACGAAGAGAACGTTTGCACACGTAAGCGAGTGTTTGGAAATCCAAATCTCTTCCAATCCCAAAATAACTATTTATTGATTAAGACTGAGTCATACTGTCGAGGTATGGGAATGGAACTTCCTTCAGTCACGAATGATCTGGAAAACAAGATGCTACGAGGTGATTGTTTTTGTTGTTGTTGTTGTTTTGGTCTTCAAAACTTACTCGACGCCTCCATTCAGGCAAAGACTTTGCATGGATTAAAAACTTGTACAATGGAGGAGCAAAGAGAAAGTGGAATCGTACATCGTACTTTGGACGATACAGCACCTGTGTGGGACGACGCTCACCAATTGCGTGTATGTTTTGGTTGTTTTTGTTGCTGTTGTTGTTGTTTTGTTATTGATTAAAACTTTAAGTTGCTGGTCATCAAAGCGCAAGCATGTGTCAGTGGGATCAATACACTCTGCTCGACAACGATGGCTACTGGGTCATTACTGGAACGCAACAAGGGTCAGAATTATTTCCATTCCGCGCGCAGTTGCCCGATGTCTAACTTTCGAGTATGTGGACGGAGGAATATTGCACTTGATTGAATGAATACCACAATTTCAGATGGAAATCCGTATGCGTCAAGAATGCGGAAAACGACTTCACGAGGGGTTTGAATCAATTTTCTCTGTTTGCACAACACTTATTTTTTCAGTCAAGAAGAAATCAAAGCGCTGCGTTTCTGACCACAAATTTAACGAAGAAACGGGAGAATGCGATTGTTTGTTGTTACTTATTTCAGCAACTTTTATAGTTTTTTAATGTTATTTAATGCAATATTGTTTTTCATTTTTAAGAACTGATTTTATAGTCATTTATAGAGTTCTAATTAATTAAACTTTCGAACATTTAAAAAATATATTTTTATTTTTAGGGACCGGCCCGAAGGATACTTGCTTGAAGCTCATTCGTTTTGACGGTCAGCTATGGTACATGCCCAATCCAACCAAAAAATTCAGCGAGGTATAGTCACTCAAAAAATAAGTTTAAAATAAACAATGTACAGATCAATCTGATGTGGCATTTGAAATACTACGCGGGAAGATTTAACGATGCGGTATGTTGTTGTTTTTTTTTGGAAAGTTGAACAATATTATTGCATTTGTTTCGATTCGGAGTAAACAAACCTCGCCAACAAAATTCTTTCAGACTGTGGGCGTGGTGGTGCGTCGTGGTTGCATAGTATCGATATACGCACATGGCCCATACGCACCGGCCGGATATGATCGCGAGGTTATTTTTATATGGGAGGAAAAATTAGGATTAGGATTAGCAAGAAGCTCGATATTTCTTTCATGCACTGATAGCGATAAAATGTAAATAAAAATGCATTATTTAGTGGAAACTTAACGACGAAGTCGGGTACGGTGAGTACGTGACGCCATCGTCTTACAGTACCCCAGGATTTTGTGAGTTTTTAAGTTTTTAAAACTAATTATCACAATTCGTTATGCTTTCAACATTTTTTTATCTGCTCACAAGAGTTCACAAAACATTCAGAACTTGGAATAAATCAAGTTTACTTTATTTAGTTTATCAAGTTTGTTCCTAAATTTAAAGAATAACAATTTAACATTTTCAATTTACAGATGGTCCAAATGGAGCGACGCACATGACTTGCAACTGTGACGAGAATCTCATGTGAGAAATCATTCAAAATATTCGAATAATATAAGTCACGGTAAACTAATTTTTTTGGCAATATGAGGAACTTAGTGGTCATCCTACTCATTTTTGACAATTGACAAATTTTCAACCCCGAAAATTTGTCAACTTCAAAAACGTCGATTTTTTTGCTAATTTTTGACGGATTTCTTGTTTGACGGTTTTTCGAGCTCGAAATCTTGCCAATTTTCCGAGGGGCTCGCGAAAGGCTCGTGAGGCCTCGAGCGCCCCGAAAAAAGTTGGGATGGAACCACTTCGTGGCTCCATCCCAACTTTTTCCTCACGAGCCTTTCGCGAGCGTAATACGTTTGTTTGAAACGACAAAATAAATGTGAATCCTAAGTCGAATCCTAAGTAAATAAATCCATTTAAAACTAAAAACTTGGTGGCTGAAATAAATAAATAAAAAAATAAAATAAAAATATGGTTTAGGCGAAAACGGTGCAAAAAACGAGTTATTGCATCATCATAACGTAATATTGCATAGTGATGACGTAATTAATTATCGATTTTTAAAATACTTTAGTTACAAGCATTTGTACGAGCGATTTGGTTGAATTTCCGGTGAGAACGGCGCAAAAATCGGACTATTGCATAATGATGACGAAATCAATTATCGATTTTTTTTTGAAAATTTTTTTCATAAGAAGTTGTTTGGTAAAGGATCTGAGGTTGTACGATGAGCTTGAAGCGAGTTATGAGCAAAAAAAGTTGAGCGTGACAGACAAAGTTACAGACGGACAGACAGACAGACACTATGATATTTTAGTACTGAAGAACGCATCTATTGAAGTGTTGTTGTTGTGGTGGTGATGGTGCATACTTTTGGTGGACCAGTTGAAGGACAGTGTTTTCCATTATGAACCAAACCCGATAAATTTAAGAAATGAGTCTTGGCAGGTACATGTTCGCCTACTACGGCACCACTGGTGAGGGACCGGAGATCGGCAAGGTCATACTGAGCGCCGAGTCGGCGAGAAGATTCGACAAGGGCCTGCAGGAGGGCTGGCTCATCTTTAACTATTGGGTTTGCCCAACGTAGCTCGCTCTGGAAGATAAACAATTCCAGGAAAACGGCGTCTTCCAACCCAAGCCCTTCTTCACTATGATTGGCACGGACATTGTCATGGTTGTCTCGTTTTCCATTGCCATCGGCCTTGGAGGAATTACGTTCTACCACATTCGGAGTGCTGACACTATATCGACCTCGACGCAGTTCCACAACCTCCAGTGGAAGCTGTTCGTTGCGGTGTGCGCGCAGGTACTTTAGAACCATTTAATCTATAGCGATCAGGATCTTTTGCCCTCACTGATCACTCAAACAGGAGTACGGGGAATGAAATGCCGGATTCGTCATCCTAGAGACAAAATTCAGACATTCGTCCCGCTCGTGTTCGTGTACATTCCGTACGCTGGAGTGATCAATGCCGCCTTCTTCGGACTTCCGGTCAGTTCAGATCAATCCGTCGTTCTAGATGCTCACGTGTTTCAATTCCATATTGCGATTCTTAAAATGAGGCAACCTCCTCACTCGGCAAACTGGCTAATTCACCATACTCAGAAGCAAACTTGAGGTGCTCTCCGTCGATGACGCCTTCATGGTGCTCACCTCCTGCTTTCCCGCCTGGGACGCCGTCGTCATCATCCTTCTCATGGCTGACTACAGGTACAGCAGTAGTCTCGTAGCATTATCGTGAGATCTGACCTTAACGTTCGAGGGGGCGGAGAAGGGAAGAGGCCGGGAGGAGGCGGTAGATCAAGCGTCCTCCTCCCCCCCCCCTTCCTCTTCCCTTCTTCTCTCCCAGACAATCAATAGCTCGCTAAACAGCACATCTCATTTGCTGAGCATTTCAAACGCACGATAAAAGTGGAACTGTCTGGAAAACAGACTACATGAAAGTACATCTGAGTACGGGGAAGCAAAAACACACGCGCATCCATTGCTTCCTCGTGGTTTCCCATTCAACCAGACATTCGCTGAAGCGAAAAGACTAGAACTACGCCGACGCGAGACGTGCGCTCATGAAAATGAGCAGAACAACGCAGGAAATTATGGTCTAATGGGCACGGGAATCTTTGCAGGGACGGTCTGTTGGGTATTTTTCGCAAGAAGAAGAAGAAAACGGAGACCGAGCCGACATGGAAGTCCGTCTCTACCATTGCGCCTCCGAAATCGCAAACGTTCACCGCTGCTCTCGCATCAGTAGCTTGAATCTGATGAAATATCGATAAATATATTGTGTTAGTGGAGCATCCAGCACCTTGATTTGATTCATATTTACAAGTTATGCACAATATTGTGTGTATGGCGCACTCGGCGCATATTAAAGAAGGAGAGGCACGAATGTTGGCTCAATTAACATAGGACAGCGGCGCACGCCGATTTGCATGCGCCGTCTCTTCATTGCCCTTCTCTCTCTCGCTCGTTGCCTACACGATCAGGGGAGCTTGGCACCCAGCCAATCAGCCATATAAGTCACGGTAAACTAATTTTTTTGGCAATATGAGTAACTTAGTGGTCGTCTTCCTTATTTTTGACAATTTATTTCTCATTTTTGACAATTGACAAATTTTCAACCTCGAAAATTTGTCAATTCCAAAAACGTCGATTTTTGGCTGTTTTTGGACGGATTTCTTATTTGACAGATTTTCGAGCTCGAAATCTTGCCAATTTTCCGAGGGATTTGCAAAATACGAACGCGGCAAACAGGATTCGAACTCGCCTCTTTTCAACCCTGGGCAGAGAGACTAACCGCTCCACTACCACTGCTATTTTCAAGAATGACTGAGCGATCGCTTTATTGTAGATGGAATGCGCTTCAGCGTGGATACTGTAGTTCTCAAGTTGGTAATGTAATTCATTACACTTACATTCCCCACATCATCTATGATAGTATAGTGGTTAGTGTCTCCGCCCAGGGTTGAAAAGGGGCGAGTTCGAATCCTGTTTGCTGCATTTGTCTTTTGCAAAGCCCTCGGAAAATTGGCAAGATTTCGAGCTCGAAAATCTGTCAAATAAGAAATCCGTCCAAAAACAGCCAAAAATCGACGTTTTTGGAATTGACAAATTTTCGAGGTTGAAAATTTGTCAATTGTCAAAAATGAGAAATAAATTGTCAAAAATAAGGAAGACGACCACTAAGTTACTCATATTGCCAAAAAAATTAGTTTACCGTGACTTATATCATATTTTAACCTCGTATAAAATAAATGCAGCCATGAGAATAAATGCGTCTGGTAACTCCGCATAGAACAAAAATATTTATCCTTACATTATGACGCGTTTATCCCGTCTTGCAAATGAGATCAATAGGGCATAAAATAACATACAAGTACATATCAACAACTGGCACCGGTAACTATCGTGCCGTATTTCTCACTATAAATCCCACCAGATCATTAACCCATCTCCAGCCGGGTGGCCGCATTTCCTTCATTTCTTCACTGGTGTAAAAGCCGTTTTCCTGCACGTTTTGATGCGATTTGTACCAAACAAAGTCCTTGCTAGCAGCGTCTTCTTGCCAGTTGCCGTACTCCATCTATGAAAAGTTTAAAGATCAAAGATCAAAGACCAAGTGGTAGGCAATGTCATTGGCAGAAGTTCTTAGAAATGGAGAAAGATCAAAGATCAAAGATCAACTCACATCGAGCACTTCCTTCGCGTTGCAAGGGACGTGGAAGAGATGGCCGAGTAGGTCGGCAGTGCAAAGATGAGTTATCCTGGAAGAAAAGTCCATATTACTCCATAAAATTCACTTCAGTTGCATCATACACTAATGTGAAATACTCATGTTCATTACCCTTCTTGAAGTAATGCAAGCGAGCGACCACAATAAATGATAAGCGTTCACCATTTTAAATTATCTTTGTAATATACTTTCCCAAATCATCTTTTTTTTAAATTTTCTCGCCAGTATTTTACCTCGGATAGCTCCACTTGTACTTCCTCCTAGTGTACCAATCGAGTCCGCCCACGTAGGATTCGTTGGAATCTAGAAAATCATATTTAAAAAATAATATTTATATACTTAATTTGCTTGTTATTCATTATTACTTATTATCCAGAAATACAAGAAAACTCACTCGTATACAGAAAGAAGAAATCGATGCTAACTTCGGGAGATTTCTTTACGAGGACAGTTAGTTCGTAGGAGTCTTTTGGCTGTAATGTTCAACGTATTTTTAAAAAATTGTTTTAATCTTTGATTCGCAACAAGCGAGCACTTGTCCGAAGATCGGATAAACACAATATCATCTGGCCAATTTTTAATAGATCGCAAACAAGTAAAAATCTGACCAGTCCGAAGATCCGGTTCACTTTGTACGGAGAATCCTTAGCGTCGAGGTCAGCGAGGATTGAGGCTGAAATTTATTTATTTATTTTTTGTAGGTGTTGTTTTTAATTTTTCTTGTTTAGATGTGGAGAATACGCCGTTCTGCTTAGAGAATTTGGCCTTTACAATGGAGCAATTAACTAAAGACCTTGCCAGTATGGGGAACACCATTTGTTTACGCGTTCCAGCGAAGCACTCCGTGCTGACTAAATGGCTTTTTGAAGGTCACGACTATTAGAGCTGTAACAACATTCCGAGATGCTAATTTTTTACTCACGGTTATAATCCTCCGCGCGAATGAAAAAGTCGACGTCACTCGTATGTGAAATTAGCGAGCACTCGCGATACCAACCTGCAATATCTCCTGTAAGGGTAACTTTTCACTGTACTTCGGACTGAAGAGTCACATCGTTAACAAATTATCAAATCTGAACAAACGGACAGCTAAAAATTACCGAGTAGTGTCCCTCCAGCCAGCATCAGTCTCGCCTTTCGTTCCTTGATGAAATCTCGCAAATCGGCCATTTGCCTTGTGAACAGCAGAGGAATGCTGCGTCGCTCAGTAGAGTTGCGCTGGAGCTGCAAAATGAAACGCATTCATCCTCATTAGCTAATGTAGGATTACAATAGATCAGAATTTTGTGTTTCAGGGAGATCGGATAAACTTTTTGACTGAATATCGCAAGACTCCAACGCTAACGCGAGTTGCGCTGGAGCTATAAAAGGAGTTTGTTTCCGTTGTTCTCTCAGTTGTGACTCAATAGTTTCAGAGCATGGTTTAGGGTAAAATATAGTATAGCTTAGGTTTGGGTATCCCCCCTCCCATTCTAGGATGGTGCGATGTTCACTAGAGTTGCGAGGATCTGAAAGACGATTTCCTTCCAACTTGAAAAAGTTGTTTCGATCATCAAGGCGCTTGCTTTCGGCGCGAAATCTTTAGTGTGCTAGGGACAGAAAAGAAGAACTAGAATTGATGATGCGCGGCTTGCCTTATAGGGAAGTGCATTCCCTCTTCGATATCTACAAATACCATCAAAGCAACCAATACAAGAAAATCAAATCGTGTCTGAAAGGGGAACTAAAATTCATATTGCACAGATGCACAAGGAAGTTGTCCGACTTTGCCGCTTCCATATCTACACAAATTATCGAACCAACCCATCTAGCCATTCATTGGAGAATGTGCTATTTTTATTGGAAAAATTGGTAAAGAGTCTTTTTTGAACTATTGTCCTTCTAACACCTGCTTTTCAATGTGAAACGGTTTGAAAATGAAAGGCTAGCGAAATTTTCCTTGTTTGCTGAATTTTCCAAGCTCTCCCTTTCATCCATCTGTTCTTCGCTTATCGCCGCGGACCATCTTCCAACATCTCGCTCACTTTCAAAGATGGATCTGTCCTACTCTCTCCCTTTTAATTATCTCTAGCTCTGTCTGACCGGCGAGAGACAATACTACTTATGATATTGTTTTTTTCCTGATTGATTCTGATCATCCCGATTCATAGTTCTGCTCTAGGATAAACTTTAAGCGGAATATTCTGAGCCCTCTTTCGTCTCGGCTATTTTATCTCCGCAGCCCATCTCAACCTTTATAGGATGGATCTGTCCAACTCTCTCCCATTTTCCTGGTCTCTAGCTCTGTGTGACCGGCGAGAGACAATAATGGAAGAACCTGGCGATCTTTCTTCATCTTTTATCGCGCCTGCGCGACTTTAATTGAGTGTGTAGTTGAGCCTCTTTGTGACGGACTGATGTTTCACTTTTAGGAGCTTTTTCTTGGACTAGACTGGATTTTTTTCCTTTCTAAAGAATATTTTGACCGACTAGCTTTCTTATTTCGCCAAACGGCGTTGTTCCTCTGACGGGTGATAGATAATGCGAAACGTGGAAACGGTAGCATTTTTCTCGTGAGGATAAAGAAACAAATGGAAAACATAATCGAATATATTCGCCGAATTGACCTGGGTTCAAAGCGCTAGATCAAGCAGATACAGACGATATGAACCAAGTGAAACAGATTGGGCACCAAATGCATTCGAATAGTCCAGCAAAAATGGATGCGTGACGATGAAAAGATATAAACTGAACTTGAAAAAGCGAAATAGTAAAACTGACCAGAACATTGCATTCAATTATCCGGGAGTGCTTCCAGTCCTCGAGAAACGCTCGAATGTCGGATGGGAGAAAGACGAGTGATGTTGAGTACATTTCGAAACTGCAAAATATGGAATGATACGGCTCTCGACAACTCGAATTTATATCTTCCGGAAGACTTGGCTTCTTCTCAAGACAGACTGAACGAAAATCGATTTCAGCTAGACATCCCTCGGAAAAAAGCAAGCGCTACCAAATTATGGATGGGGCTTGTTTTCGCTCTTTCCACGCGCGCGTATTTTTCGTTTCGTTATCGAGCCAATCGATCTATGCACAATGCGCGTTTTTCTCAATTCGGAGTCGAGTTCAGGAAAACACAGAGCCGAAAATCCAGCCGCGGCGGTGCTTTTGTTCTTTCTTTTCTCACAATTTAGCATGCTGTCTGGCCGATCAGGCTCACTGCATTCTATACCGACAGAAAGGAGTTGTGGGCAAACTGCAACCTTGAAATATGAAATGTTTCTGAAACTTATCCCGATTCTCATTCTGAACGGTTGAAATCCGGATAAGTTTCAGAAACATTTCATATTATCATATCGATTTGTAGTTCGATTACGGTGTGGCGGGAAAATTTAAATCTTAATCCCATTGTTCATCCTTTTCTGGAGAGAACAAAGGGGGTCAGAATGCTGTGGGCTGCGGAAAAGAGCAGGGAAAATGAAGAGAATTCGGTTGGAAGGATGCTCCCATTTCATTAGCCCAATTGAGCGGTTCGAAAAGAATGCTTTTATGAACTAATGGGAATCTCAGAACTGCCAAATCACAAGATTCCATATTATTTATTTTTCATCTGTAAGGTTTTGAAACCAACAAAATGTATAAACAATAATCAACTCACGGTCGCATGGCTCTCTTATCCAGTCCCATTTCGAACAACCAGTAGTCTCGGTCGGAATGAGACTTGCTGTAGAAGATCACGTCGAGCTGAATTTATTTAATATTTTTATCTGGTATCACTCTCTCATCTCAACCATGACAATACTAAGAAGCAAATCCGCAACAAATAATTTTAACTCACTTTTTCCTCCTTCTCAGCTATTTTCATGCCGCGAAAGCGTTCTTCAACGGCTATTCTCAACTTGCTGATAGGCTCCTAAAGTAAAAACATTATCAAAGATTAAATTACAATATAAAAATTATTTTGACCAACGTTTTGCGCTACCTCAGTCGGGCTCGCGCCATCAATTATCGATTGCAGAAGATCAATATCGATAACGAGTACAGGAATCAGAAACACAAAGGAATCGACGTAACGCTGCCACGGTGGAGCGGATAACTGAAACATATTCATCTTTTTCGCTTTTTCATATTAAGCGATGTATCTTTTCAATGCAAATTGTTCTACAAGTCTCGATAAACAGCGAAACATACCGTAACCGCTGCTGGTTGCGTGGTACTGTAACTGGCTGGGACCACGTCGAAGGGAGGATGGAAGTAAATCGAGATAAGGGTCAGAAGGACAAGGGCAACGTAAGGCGGTGCCCGGGTGCAACAGTGGCTGCCCATCTTTGGAGTTGTAGGTCTGCGAAATCTGAAATATGGTCTAATAAAAAAAAGCAAGAAAAGTAAAGCGGTTGGATGGTCGGCTATGTCGGGAAGGCATACAATGTGCGAACGATGTCATAACAATAGTGAAATCGCTTTCAAGACGACGGAATTCAGTTGCTTCTTTGAGCTTCGGAAATGGAATGGGATCAATTTTTGCCGAGGAAGCACCAAAATGTTGCACTTTGTGAATCTCAGAGAACGGGAGGAAAGGAAGAGCGGATTTGGAGGAGTCGAAAGGGCTGAAAGTGGCTAAAAGTGCACCAAACTAGGTGCTCTGTGCGGAAATGGGGGTTCGCAAGAGGAAAAGATCAGCCCTAAAGATAGATCCTTTGTCCCGAAAGGACAAGGCTGGTTGTTTTGTTGGTTTGTGCCTGTTCCACATCGGCAGTATTTGTCAAGATCCAGTAAATGAATGATCATGTAATTTAGGTAAATTTACACTGATAAAACTTCAGGAAACCGAAAGAATCACGGTAGAGTGTTCGAAAATGTGTGTTCGAAAGAAGGATAGATCAGCGCTAAAGATAAATCCATCATCTTGAAAGGACGGGACCGGATCTTAAAAGTGCAGTTAGCTACATTTAAGGAGGAAGTTAATAGAAATTATGCACAAGTTGTTTGGTGATGTTTTTCGACTAGTAGAACCAAAATCATGGTTTCAAAAAATGCAGTCTAATGCAATTGAGTTATTTATATCCACCATTATCCATGTAGATGAATGAAATATGCAGCCGCCCAATCAAAGCGATTTTTCAGTCGTCATAGTACGACTACGCTCGGTGGTCTACATACACAGGTAAGCACGGGTACGGACTAGCGATACACTAGAGCAAAAACAACTTAAAGAACTGAACGCGGTTCGAAAGATGGGAAGATCAGCACTAAAGATAGATTCAGTGTCTAGAAAGGACGGGCTGGATCTATAAAACACATAAAACAGGACGGCTATTCAGGCGGAAAAGGTCTTTCAATAGTCTGGGTTTGACGCTGTTTTTTTTAAATTTTCGAGTCCCATTTGTGTAATGAGCCGTTTTAGAATCGAAATAATGTTTCTAGGAAACATGGCAAGAGAACTGACTGACCGTGGCAATGGCCCGAATAACTGCCGAAGTTGCCTTTTCATGTGAACTCGGGCCGCTTTGAGTCACTCTACGTGACTTTTTATACAAATTCCTGTGTTTAATTAAGTTCAGCGGGGAGTAAGATGAACCCTAGCGATAGTAGATTCTTGCCCGTTCATTGAAACATGGAGCTGGTTCGGAAAAGGGCAAACATATGAGGCCGTTTGCGATAAAGTCGAGCAAGGGTTGGCACAGCTCAAAAATGTCGATTTTCTGAAAGTGTGTTATTTGGGGTTCTCAAGGGTGCTGTTGATGATGAGCATACTGATTTTTCATATTTTGCCTCCGTTGGCTCCAGACGACGTCACGTCGAAATCGGTTTCTGTGGAATTTCTCGATTCTCGCTTTCGCTAAAATTTAGAGAGCCTGGCTCCCGGGGTAGAATTTGACGCTGATTTCACCTGTATACTTCATTTTTTATCAATTTCAATAATAAACCCGGAAAATGAAACTTTTTACTGAGAGGGTTGTGGGCTTAGCAACCGGCATAGATCGAACCGCCATGACGAGAGGATTCCAAATCTAAATTTTGAGCGAAATTCATCATGCCGTTTCTAAGATTGAAAATAAAGAGTGAGTCGAAAATGTCTCAAAATGAGAGGAACTTCCACTGCTTGGTTTACAACCCCTTCCCAACTCCGCGCCGCCGACTTTGACCCTCTTCCCTGTCTGCGCTCTCTCCATTTCGCATGCTCTCTCGCTTCGTGTCTCTCTCGCTCGGTGAGGATCGAACGAAGAAAAGGATGAACCACTGATTTGAGACATTTTTGACTCACTCTTTATTTTCAATCTTAGAAACGGCATGATGAATTTCGCTCAAAATATAGATTTGGAATCCTCTCGTCATGGCGGTTCGATCTATGCCGGTTGCTAAGCCCACAACCCTCTCAGTAAAAAGTTCCATTTTCCAGCTTTATTTTTGAAATTGATAACAAATGAAGTGGACAGGTGAATTCAGCGTCAAAATCTACCCCGGCAACCAGGCTCACTTAATTTTAGCGAAATCGAGAGTCGAGAAATTCCACAGAAACCGATTTCGACGTGACGTCGTCTGGAGCCAACGGGGGCAAAATATGAAATATCAATATGCTCATCGTCATCAGCACCCTTGAGAACCCCAAATAACACACTTTCAGAGAATTGACATTTTTGAGCTGTGCCAACTCTCCACGGATCTGCTCGACTCTATCGCAAACGGCCTCATATTAGTCTAAAGCAAGGGCGTGTACTAGGTTTGGAAGATTTTAATATTTTTTTCTCCAAATCACCATTATCTCCTATGAAAGTGAAGGGGGGAGGTGTCGAGATGAAAATCGTCGTTGATTCTATCCCCAAACATAGTCCAGAGCGATTTCAGACCATCACAAACCTAAATGCGTTATTGAGGTGTAATCGGGATCAATTAAATAGGTCTAGTTGGCTAACGTGCGCTTTTTTTTTGGTGTTAACTTTCAAAATTTTGAAAATTGTTTATCCATTGCATTCATTTTCACACTTAATAATCAGATCAATCGCCTCAGTCGAAAAGATAATTTTGCTATTAGAATGCAACCTTTATTGGTGATTTTTTGCCAAAATTTCACCTTTATTACATAAAAAATGTTAAATTCTGAAATCGTCTTTGATTCTCTCAGAAAACATGGTCCAGCACGATTTCAGTACATCATAAATGGAATTATAGAGGGAGAAATGGGGAAGGTGCATGAAAATGAAAGTGGCCATACAACAGAAGTAATAGAAGAAGAAATCGAAGAATATCATCAGAACATTGAGGAGCGAATACATAATGTACCATACTGCGCAGTAAACGCCGACAAAGTAGTGAAGATGCAGTGTCTGACATGATTTTCTATTAGTGATATGTATATCATTTCGAATGCGTGAATTGAAGAGATTGTTTATAGTATGAGAAGAACTAACCACTCCATTCCGTAGCATTCTACCGCAAATCATTGCGCAAAAAAATAATCCTGTAATTACGCCAGCAAAAATAATGATTCCATACACAACGTTGATGAATTCGTTATACTCTCCTGAAAAATTAAATATAACAATAAAAATTAATTATTAATTAAATATAACAATAAAAAATAACAAAATATCTGACCAAATGATGTTGTGACGTGCACGAACTTCTTGAAGAATGTGCTCGCGAAGAAATCGAGAACAATTATTATCAAGGAAAGTGCAAAATTCTGAAATGGAACATTGTGTAACTCGCGGTATAAAACACTGATATAATGAAGTATCGTGCGTTTGAAATGCTCAGCAAATGTTTAGCGTTAGCGAGTTATCGATTGTCTGGGAGAGAGGCAGGGGGAAGGAAGAGGGGGGGGGAGGTCAATTGATCTACCGCCTCCTCCCGGTCTTCCTTTCTCCACCCCTCGAACGTTCGTCAAAAGTCAGCTACGAGTGGAATGGAAAATAATCTGACGATAACAACTTACTTTCACATTGTATGTTAATTGTAAGTTATCTGCGTTTGCGAGCATAGGAAGTGCCAGCAATGCGTAGAAGTAAGCGAAACCGGCAAGATATTGCTTGCGACATTGGTCGACGGTTGTGGGATTCATTGGGCTGCAACGGTTGTTATCTAACCTATAAAGAAATTGTCAAAGGCAGGGATATTCAGCAATGCGCTAGGTGGTTGCAATGTTAGTTCTACAATTGTTAAAACTTGACAAAAAAAATTAACACGTACTATCCGGCAATTGCTAAGATAAAGTCAATGGATCTGTAAAAGTATGATAAAGAGATATTGTACTAAATGAAACGATAATGGAGCATCATAAATATCGAATGAAGCGATGCCGGAGAAAAATCAGCGAAGAACCGGCAAAAAGACGCTAAATCAGAAAACGACGCTTGAAAGTAGACGCATTGAAAATAACACAGCACACCACGCTACAACTATTCTCCTACACCCCACGCCATTGCTTAATTCATTTTACCTCAAAACGATCGAGAACTCTCTCTCTAAGTAGGGAGAAGGCGTGTGAAATAAGGAGACGATCAGTATTTTGAGCCTTAGCTGTGACATTTATTTGCCGAATCCAATGCCGGGGAAGCCGAAACCGTTGAAGCCTCCAGGGCCCTGAACAGGAAATATTGGAATCACAAACAACAGTCAGGACTAAGAATCCGGCACTTTCCGCGTTATGTTTTCTCTCGAACCCTTCGGAGTGTACGAAGAATGAAGAGGCTGATCCGTCAGCATCACATTAAATACTTACATAGTATATTTTAAAAAAATATTATTTAATTATTATTATTAATACTTACGTAGTAATTGTAGCCGTTTCCGTAGTAGAAGCGTCCCTGAAACGATTTTATTTTTTAAACAATTTCGCATTTTAATATTTACGCAGGTCTCACATAGTAAAGCTGCTTAAACATTCAATGCTAATTTACAGTCGCCATGAGACGAATACGCTTGACGGTGTAAACAGGTATCTAATGCTGGCTCACCGAGTTTATAGTGCTGAGGGCGGCTGGGATGACCTTAATTTTACATCGAATGAGGAACGTTTTGGGATGTCGGCGTATGTATCTTCGTATTCCATAGTCATGAAATTATAGGAACTCACCACAGAAGCCACAGAACTTGCGAGATTAGCGCCAGCCATCAATGCCTCAAATCGATGTATCTATTACTTGCCAAAATTTGCTCGTTAATACACTTGGACTAACTATTATTTGAGTAAATTAAAATTAAAAAGGTGCAAATTCTCACAGGTCCGAGAATTGGTGCAACGCTGTTTGCTAGACCTGAAATTTATATTTTCTTAACTAAATATTTTGTGACACGATTAGTGAACTGATGTTTTCATCAGAATATCATACGTACAGGCAAACGAATTGACAATTTGTGTGAAAACAGCACCGAACTGGAAGTATTAATAATTAATTAATTATTTGAGTAATGACAATAACAGAGCAATGTAAATATTATTTTTACCAAACACCAATCAACTAAAAAAACACTGACCTCGCCATCCATGTTGGCGATTCTTGCGAAGAAACCTAAAAACATAAGTATAATTTCACGAAAAATAGTGCTGGCAATTGTCGCTTGCATTTTTCATTTTTGAATGATCATATGGAAGATAGAGAATGCGAAATGAGTAGTGGACGCCAAATGAGCAAACGAATTTCACCGCTGATTGGATCTGTGACGACAACGTTGTTAGAAACGGGCACAGCTGGAACTGGTGCAGCAACCTGAACCATTCCGGAAATGCGTCCATTTCACATAACTCAAGAGATACCGGTTGTGGAGCTGCGATTGTAGAGGCTAAGAGAAGACCGAAGATGAGAGATAAGAACATCTCTTGAATGAATGCAGTTGAAATTTTGAAAAAAATGGCTCACTGTAAAAGAAAAAAATATGATGCTATTTCGCTGGTGTCTTTTTCGCCACGTTTCCTACTGGTGGGTATTTGCATAATGAAATCGATAGAAACACGAAAACAAATCCCCCGCGTTTCCCACAACATACATCTGACTCCTCCGCTCTCCGAAAACAGTAATCTAAGCGGATTCATTTTATGGCGAACAATGATACAACACAACTAATATTAATTTATTTATCGAAGCGAAGCCCGTGATTGGAATTGATTGTTTATCGAGAACTTTCACAAACATATTAGCCGTAACCATATGGGAATCCGCCGAATCCGAATCCTCCTCCCTGAAATATTTCCGTGATTGTTTAAAAAAAATTGTTAAAAAGTACGTAGTATCCGTGGCGCCCACCGTAGAAGCCCTGAAATGTTTCTTATAATAATAATTCATTATGATTTATTTTTAATTATGACGTAAAACGAGCTTACAGAGTTTGCGACGCTAAGAGCGACAGGAATCGCCTGAAATTTTTCCTTTCTTTTGAAAAGTCGCCTAATGGATCAGATACTCTGAAACTTACAACTGAGGCCGCGGCTCCTGCGAGGTTTTCGCCCGCAACTAGCGCCTGAAATTGTAAATTCGTCAAAACCTTCGTTAAAAAATATCAATTACTCCTACCGGACCAACGATAGGAGCAACGCTTCTGGTCAGGCCTGAAATATATTTGAATTTTATCACGCCCATAGTAGACTCATTAGCAAGGACTCAATAAACTAACCGGCAAGAGCATTTATGAATTGAGTGAAGCCGTTAGCAACCTAAAAGTGCGAATTATCACCCCCATTTTCATTTTAAAAAACGGTAAATGAAGAGCTCTAACCTGGCCAACGACATTGGCAACTCCCGAAACCAATCCTGAAATCAGCAGGATCCTTGCAAAAAAATAAGTTATCTTACCGCCAAGAGGGTCAACTCCAGCAACGATTGCAGGAGCAACGGGCTGAACGGCAGCGAGAGGGGGAGCAGGACCGGGGGCTGAGGCGACCTGCAATCAAGACACTAGGGATGCAGGTTCGTTATCGGTAATGCCGACATTCTCTCGCGCCAGACGGTTAGAGATGAGAAATAGCGTGCGAAAGAGAGAGACAGCAAGGGAAGAGGGTCGGTAATCCCGACTTTCGGGATTTCCGATCCCGAACTTGCAACCCTACAAGACACCGTTCTCTTTAGTGGAATGGTGGTACATACGAGTAGTACAGAGATTTGGACAGAAAAGTGTTTAAAAAAATACCGGAGTGGGTGCAGTGAAGACCGTTGTGGACAAGAAAAGAAGACCGAAGATGAGATACGAAGACATCTTTTATCTATTCAAAAATTATTGAAGAAATTTGATAACTATAACGCCATAGTCGTAAAAAAAACAAAAATAAAAGCTCAGCAACATCGACATCTCTCGACATGAACATGTGAAATATTTGCATAAGTCGGCCAAAATACGTGGAAAAAGGGGAAGTGTCGAGAATGAATTGACGATGACAATAGCTGCAATTCCAAAGAGAATGCGAATTCGATAAAAAGAACGAGCAAATTTGATGTAAAACAAATAATCCAATGAATCGTAACATGCAAATCGTTCAACACTTTTCTCTTTCTCGATTTCACACGTTTCTCCCCTCATTCCCTCGCCTCTCGCCCATCCCGGGCGGTTCGCTCCTCCATTTCTCCCCCTCCCCATCCCTCCTGATTTCCCTCATCTACTTTATCCTACCGTACCCCCCCCCTCGCCTACCGTACCCCACGATGAGCGACAAAGCAGAGAAGGTGAAGCAGCCCAAGAAGGAGAAAAAGGTTAGTTGTGGTGCGTGGTGTGCCCCGGGTTACGGTCGCGTTCTGCGATTTGATAAACGTCGCCTCCGTGTTGCAGCCGCCACCCGCTGAGCCGCCGGACATGCTGCAGCCGCGGCAGCTGATCGCCGCGCACTCCGGCAAGCAGTACCTGGTCGAGCAGCGGCTGGGCAAGGGCGGCTTCGGCGAGGTGTACCAGGTATGTGGTGCGACGCCGTTTGGGAAACGTCGCCCTGACACACCACGCTTCAGGTGTCGCTGTACAAGCACCGGGACAAGAAGTTTGCGATGAAAGTGGAACCGAACGCGATGGACGGCAAATCGAACACGATGCTGAGACTGAAGGTAGAGTACGGTAGTAAAGTTTCAGGGTTACGGTAGTCGATACCGTATTCGGCAAATACCGTAGCATGTACACAAAAACTGAAGTACCGGGCGAGAAGGAGTGCCGAGAGCATTTCTGTCTCGTTCGACCCCCACTGGCGAGCGCTCAGGGTCAAAATTAGATGGGAAATGAGCAATGAAAATGATTTGCATTCGGTCGCATCGTTCGAGCATCGAATATCATTTGTCGATCGATTCAACCTACAGTATCGCGATCTATCGATAGCTTCATGCTATCGTATCCCCAAATATCGATCAGTTCTGGTTACCTTACTCTTCCTGATTATCGAGAGAGACTACCGTACCCCTAATCAAATTAGGCTACCGTATCCCTTAATTATCGATCTTATTCAGGTGGAAATCTACGTGTTCGAGCAGATGGCCCAGTGCAAGACGTTCGACCACACGCACTTTGTCAAGATGCACGACAAGGGTGAGCCGGAGCCGGAATATACTGAGCCGGGAATTAGATCCGCAAAGCTTCATGGCTTCAGAACCCGGGAATTCGGAGTCGGGCGCCAGAACTGGGATCCGTAGCCGGGTTTTAAATCCGTAAATTGAGGAATCACTGCTCCAGAACCGGAAAATCCGGAGCCGGATAATTCTCTCAACCGTCAAATAGTCATTCAGGCATCACGACGACGTTCAAGTACTACGTGATGGACGTCATCTGGGCGTCGCTCAAGGAGATCTGCCAGAAGACGCTGGAGAACAAGCCGCTGAGGTCAGAGCCGGAACCGGGGCCGGAAAATTGTAGAGCCGTCGTTTAGAACCGGATATTTATGGATTGCTGCCGGTTCTTTGACTCAGAGCCGGGTTTCATTTTACATTTTTTACATTTAAACAACTTTACCAGCTGATGCAAGGGATGTTATGCAGCTGGGTTGCCATTAAAATCCTTTATTGAGCTCGATCATATCTGATGTTAGCCGGGTTTCAGTACCCGGAATATAGAACCGGGAAGTGAGAGCCGGCAATTGGTATCTGAAAGCCGGAATCCGAGAACCGTATCCTAATTCCCGGCTTGCAGCCCGCACACGGTGATGCACATCGCGCGGCAGACGCTGAAGAGCATCCGGCAGCTGCACCAGCTCGGCTTCCTGCACCGGTGAGGAGGGATGATTGCCGGCTCCGGCTAAGCGATAAAAGCCGGCTCTGGAAACGGCTTCGGCTTCATTCTAAAAGACGGCTCCGGCTCTGCTATCTAATTCCCGGCTTCAGCGACATCAAGTGGCACAACTTCGCGGTGGGTCTGCCGCCCAAGGACAGCACCATCTTCATGCTCGATTTCGGCATCGCCCGACCGTACCGGGAGAAGAACGGGAATGTGAGGTGAGAGATGAATGACGGCTCTGGGCATGGAACTAAATACCGGCTCCGGAAAGAGCTCAAAGCCGGCTCCGTCCCCTAAATCTCCGGCTTTGACGATCCGCCATTACAGAGTGGCCCGCAACAATGTTGTTTGCTTCGTCAACATTTTTGATAGTAGCACACAAGCGAAAAATCAGCAACCAAATCATAAAAGCCGGCTCCGGAACCAGAGAAAATGCCGGCCCAGGAATCTCCGGCTCTGAGCTCTAAAATTGCAGAGTGGCCCGCGAGAAGGTGCCCTTTCTGGGCACGGTCAAGTACGCTTCCGTTCGGTCGATGAACAGCGAGGACCAGGGCAGAAGGGACGACCTGGAGTCGTGGCTGTACATGATGATGGAGGTAAATGCCGGCTCTGGAATCGGAGCAAATCCCGGCTCGGGGATTCCGGCTCTGTGGTGGGGGATACGCATACGGTAGATGCGTTTTTGTAGAAAAATTCATTAGAATACGGAATGTGCACATTTCGATCAAGGCTGAATGTGTTCCGAAGGCTGAATGGTCAACTCTAATATTTTTTTCCCTTTGCAGTTGTACAATCCAGCGAATCTCAAATTCTTCATGAACCATCAAACTCTTCCGGAGATCAGGAAACACAAGCAAATACTGATGGAGAATCCCCAGCGACTTTATAATGGTAAGTGAAATAATTAATTAAAGTATGATAAAAATGAAATAATAGCAAAATCTGGAAAATACAAATTATGGGTTATAAATCATGATTATCAAATATATATTTGCAGCGGGTATACTGAAGGTGCCACTAATCTACGTTCGCATTATCGGATGGATCGATGAGGTGAGAATAGTGCAAATATATTAA
>LS487782.1:0-23547 GCA_900490705.1 Pristionchus arcanus
CCAGAGGGCGGAGGGAATGGAAACGGCAGATATTCCTGTCTGAAATGGAACCATTGACCATCATGATCGTTGTCTTATTTATTTACAATTCAAATATTTTTAATCGATAAACTTACAGTAGGACAGTCGTTTACCATGATCGAAGCCGCTTCAGGCAGCTCCAATGGAGAATCGAGATCGGACTGCGAATGTCAAAGTTAAATATTTTCGGGCTTATCATATTTCTGCGATCCATGAATGACAATAATTTTTTAAAAAAAGATAAATGCAATTCAACTCACGAATTTCTGCGCAATTCGATGCAATTCCTCGTGCACGTGCGCAAATCTGCAGAAAAAAAGTTAAATATATTCGTGGACCCGATAGATTGTGGAAATTGGACAACTAAAAAGTGAAGACATAGGTTTTAGGTTACGGAAGGAGAAAGCATGGAATGCTCTGACTCTCTCACTTTTACATGGTCTCTCGCCTTTCTGACAGACGAGAGAACATTGCGAAAAGAGACAGTTTGATCAAACACGAGGGAAGGAGAACGGAGGGAATATACGACACATTGAAAGCAACAATAATATTGTTTCGAACTTTTCGCTTTTTTGTTCACTTAGTTTTACTAAAATGGAGCATTGCACAACATTTACAACAATTATCATACCACAGAGTGCAAAAGCCACGGAAGGGAGCCGTACTCCCTACGGCTACGGTACCTCTCTCTAATCTCATCTATCGTTCGCTTCAGGCACTCCTTTTTACGATTTTGCTCGATAATTTCCTGCATTTACAGAGTGCATAATTGACAAAAAGCTGTCAATACAACTACATTTGTCAATACAACTAGATTATAAAAAAGCTGACCTCACGAAGTCTCTTCAACTCATCCTCTTCATTATTCGTCATCCACTCACAGAAGGGCATCGCTCGTCCGTTTCTCTTAATCAGCTCACCTGCATTCATTCAATTAAGCCGAAATTTCAACTTAAAAAAGTATTTTATGAAAAAAATCGAACCGAGTGTCCTCCACTCGCACATCCTTCCGTCTCTTCCCCTTAGCGCAAATCGAGTGCTGCTCGTGAAGTATCCCTCATGCAACCAAAACTGTGCTTCTCGTAGACTACACGGTCTGAATAGAATGAATTTTTTTACAACAATCAACCTTACTCTTGAAAAAGCATGGTAGCATTTTGCAGTATTCAATATTCTAGTAATTGAGATGTGAGCAACAAAACGCACGTTTTGCTTCCATTATCAGTTTCGTAGTATGCCTCGGGCTCGTCCTCTGCACACATCGGAGTACTGTAGAAGAATTATTGATTAATTATCGTTAGTAAAGACAAGTATCGCATGGATTACTGCAACCACACCACACAAAGAATCATGCCACAACACACGCACGAATAACATGCATTTATTGCATTAACAGAAATATTTGAAAACCAAAAACCAAAAACCAAAAACACACCAAAGAACAGAAACCGGAGATGAATGAAACCGAGTGCATTGAAAATGATAACGATCGAGTAACAGCAGTGACACGCAATTAGCAAACTGAATCGGGTTAGTACAATTTCAAGGGGACTACAGACATGCATGCAGCCGTTACAGATCAATGATATTGCATTACTGAAATAATAATATTGATTCTAATTGTTGCCGTAGTCGACCTACCGGAAATCAATCAATCTTCAAGGGAGGAGCTTGTAGGGCGGGCCCTTTTAAGAGCGTTGAGCCAAAAATCGACAGCTGATCGTGACAATCCACAGTTTTGATCGACTATCTAAAATATAAATAAAGGCTCATGATTCTTGGTTTTACGCCGAGTGGCTCAACTTCAATATCGGCGCTATGATATAATAAAAAAAAATTTTAACCTACCGCATTCCAGTGGGAATCACTCGAAACATGTGCGATCAATTTCGATGCGCAATCGAATGAGCCGCCTCGTTTGCAGACCAGACATTGTTGCGGCTGTAATCGTCATCTTTAATCACTTTTAGATTTGCTGCTGCGCTCGAATTGCGAACAAGATGGGTCAACATTTTCCGAATTTTACGATACGTTCGAGGCACCTGCGAAACACACTATTTATTCGTAGCATTTTTTTATTACACATCACCAACCTTACTGAACAGTTCCAAGGTGATCGGGTCATTGTCGAG
Organism: Pristionchus arcanus; assembly: GCA_900490705.1. Taxonomy (NCBI): domain Eukaryota; kingdom Metazoa; phylum Nematoda; class Chromadorea; order Rhabditida; family Neodiplogasteridae; genus Pristionchus; species Pristionchus arcanus. The sequence continues at coordinate 2,154 of LS487782.1, forward strand.
CCTGCGCTTGTCGCATTTGAACAATTTTGACGAAAACCGTTGCAGGCGCCATCCCTCAGGATGAGGAACTGCAAGCATATCATCTATACATAATGATTTGTGCAGGTAGTGATCGAGAAAAAATCGCGCATTACACGGTTTGCCACGAATAAGTTGCCGCAGTTTACTAATTATGTTGCAGTATCTATCGTGAGTTTAAAATGCTCAGCAAACTCAATGTGCCGGTTAGCGAGCTATCAATTGTCTGGGAGAGAGGAATGGGAAGGAGAGCAGGTAGATCACTCGTCTCCTCCCGGCCTCTTCCTTACTCCGCCTCTCGAACGGTAGTGAAAGGTTATTTACGAGTGGAATGGAAAATAATCTCACGATAATAAAAATATAAGTAATATTGCTTACATGTTAGCGGAACTGGTTGCAGTATCTCAAGTGCGCAGCTCGCCTCCGGCTGCATATCAATAGCATTCCACCAGAAGTCGAAAGCGTCCGCGCACGCATCGGACCTCATCTGAAACGTACTTGCATAACAATGCAAAACTAGTAATTATGTTATCTTCAGGCTCTACTCTCGACTCTGTCTTACAAAATATATAGCATGTCTATAATCGTGAGAATACGGAAAAAATGAAAATGTCATTGAACTAACATTCGCAATGTGCTTCTTGCTGCCGATATGCACTATCAAGCTGTGCGACTTAATCGTGACATTGCAGAGCGAGCATTGCGTCGATTGCGATTCCTCAAAGAAGAAAAGTATCGCAGTATACTGCTAGTAAGATATTCTACGAAATCGTCAATATTAAAAAAAAACTTACACCGAATAACGCGCTCATCTCCATTGCAACTCTTACTCTGTCGTCTCTACTGTACCGTTGCCGAAGCTGCGTGAAACGGTTTGCGACCTCAGCGATAGGAACTGAATATACAAAAACGGTTGATGGCTATGATCTACTAGACAGTTTTTTTCGCAAAGAAATGCAAAAAAAACCCCGACAATGTTAACAAATATAAATTTCTATGTCCTATTTTCTATGTCCAGAATTCGTAAATAGTACATTTTAAAAATATTCTCACTTTTCCTTCCGGCTCCTTCACATGATTTGAGCAGCGCAAAAGGATCGACGCTGGGAACATCGATCTGTGGAATATCTCTTGAAGACATTTCGTGAGGTGTCTTAGACTGCTAAAAATGAATATTCTGATCCTTGATAGATGCTCTCTACATTTCATTTACCGAGAAAAATATGGAAAATAATGGATTTTCAAAAAAAAGATCAACTGACTATCTCAGTCGTCTGTTCGTTGAACGTGACAATAGGAGGAATTATACATGGCTGAATCGATCGTGTGAATGTCTGAAAGAGATAAACAGGTCATAGCAATGAATAATTTCAAGGTTTGCCAATAATATCAATTTCGAAAACCGAAATATTCATAAGATGAAACTCACCAAAATGTTTGGTTCCGGCTTCGTTTTGCTCAGATTCTTGACTGCATTCAACCAGAAGTCGAAGGCATCCGCGCACACAACATCATTTATCTGACATATTGTCATTGTTTTATCATTTAATTTGTACATTTGAGATAAAATAACAGATCTATTAAAACAGTTAAAAATGCTCAACAAAATTCTGGCGACTTATTTTACTTTGGCAACTAACCGCATCAATGTGTTTCTTGCAACAGCAGTGTTCCATCAAGTTGTTCGGTGAAACTAGCGACACGGAGCACAATTCGCACATCACGGTTTTGTTCGCCTGGTGAAAACGATTGTGCCATGTAGTTTATCACGCGTGTCTGTTGTTTAAACTGTTGTTTAAACCGCGTGTCTGTTGTTTATTGTTTAAATGTATGTTTAAACCGTAACCTAAAATCCGATTTCAAAGGGTTTTCTCACATTGATTAGCGCACTCGTCTGCTCCACTAATCTCTTCTTGTCGCACAGATCGAATCGAGCTCGAAGCTGCTTGAACTGGTCAGCGATATTTCCAGACACTGAAAAAATAAGGACGGTTATGTCAATTTTCGCAAATGGGACAACATCACTATTGTAATGATTGAATACACTACTCACTCTTCCTTCCTGTTCCTTCACACGATTTGATCAGGGCGAATGGATCGACGCCAGAAGGAGGAACGATTTGAGGAGAGACGTCGCTTCGTGGTGCACTGGACTCACCTTTCGAAGCCATAGATCCACTTGCTTTGGGCTGAAACAAATATTGTGAATGTGTAAAATCATTATTGCTTTTTTTTTTCTAAAAATATACATATAAAATATTCACAATTGTAGTACGTAAATTGGGGAAAAACTTGCCACGAAATTGTGCTCCCAATGTGAAATACCCTTAAGCGGCTTCAAGGCATTCCACCAAAAATCGAAAGCATCCGCACACACTGAACCTTTCATCTGAAATTATACAGTCATCTGTGATGTTGTGCGCTCTATGACGGATTATGTTTCAAAAAGTCAGAGAACAAGCGTTAAATAAGCATTTTCAGACAAAACGTATTTGAACGAACCGATTTGACGTGGTTATAGCCGCAAATGTGCAGCACGAAGCATTTGGGACCCGACACTCGCACACTGCACAACGAGCATACCTTGACTTTGCTCTTCTGGAAGCATCAATAAATAATGATAACACAAATTATTGTAAACTCGGAAAACACTATGCCCTCCCCTTGTTCCTTGGTTGATGCATCAAATCCAAAACAGAAGATAAGCATGCATATTGCAAGCCACTCACAGAGAATAATGGAATCGTTTGCTGCAACAGTAGCTGCTTGTCGCATTCATTATATCGGATGCGGAGTTCGGCGAATTGCTCATCGATTTCCAAGATAGGCGCTGAAAAATCGTTTTAGATTATATCATAGAGGCAATCGGCGCACTTATGATCTAGGATAGTCATAAAATGCTTCGCACTCACACTTTCTTCTGGCTCCTTTACACGAGTGAAGTAGAGCAAATGGATCTACACCGGGAGGAGGAAAGATCTGTGGGCCGACAACTCGTTGAGTGTTAGGTGTCCGGTATAACTGGATTTTTAAAAAAAAATCATTTAGCCTTTCAACATTTTCACGAGTGGATCGATATTGAATAGTTTCGTAAAGCAACTCAAAATATTAAAAATTAACTCACTTCCTCAGTTTGCTCTTCGTTTATTTCGTAAGCATTGATTTGAGGCAGCATCGATCGAGTCTGAAATGAGCCATAGAAAGATTTTTTTTCGCCTAGAATATCACTTTTGTAGAAGAGATGGTTTAAAAACTAGCCGTAATTGTCGGTTCCGCTTGCTTTTCCAAATCCAAAATGAGATCACCGAGTGTATTCCACCAGAATTCGAAGGCATCCGCACATACTGCGCCATTCATCTGAGATTGATTATCATTTATCACTGGAGATCTGATTATTTGCCTATTAAACAACAATGAACAACAATGTGATCAACGAGTCATTTTTTGCTGTACGGATTTTTGAAGAAAGTGGCCTTTTTTATGCGAACGCACTGATAAGCTCCGAAGAGCTCAAGTTTCAGTGCTCGTACAAACTCATTACTGACCGCTTTGATATGCTTCTTCCCGCAGCAATGTCCCACAACGTTATTGGTCGACACGAGCTTCGCGTGACAGAGCGTGCACATGGTAATTTCGTGCTCCTGAAATATGCCGGATCAATGAGGCAAATGAGGACATTATCTTAATAATACTCACTCAAATTTATGCACATGTTAATGTTCATGATCAAAATTGGGTTCTAAATTGATATTCGCCTCGAATACTGCACTCGTCTGCTGCACCAATCTCTTCTTATCGCATCGATCGAACCTATCTTGCAACTGTTTGAACCGGTCATCGATATACCCGGGCACTGCAAAAATATTTTTTAATCAGAAAAAATGAGATATTAAATTTGAATAAAAAAATTGTTTTTATCATTATGCTACTAACGTTTCCTTTTAGCTCCTTCGAACGATTTGAGGAGTGCAAAGGGATCGACACCGGGAGGGGGATAAATCTGCGGATAGGTGATGGTCTGAAACATAACTGAAGTAGTTAAATTGACTAAATCATACAAACGATTAATATCTATTCATATTACATTGATTTGTGCTCATACAATACGCTTACATCTTCTTCAACTCCATCGGCTGCAGTATTCGGCACGGCCAGCGGCAGCTCTGCTTGAGAGACCAGATCGCTCTGAATGAAATATTTACGATATATTAGTTTTTTAAAAAGTTTTCCCCTCCATTTTTAGATCCATAGATTATTTGGAATTGTAATAATAATAACAGCTAGAAAGCCACTCACAAGTTTCCAATCGATTCGACTCATTTCCTTGGTCACGATAGTGCGTCTGAAATGCGATGAAAAAGAGTGAAAAGAAAAATCGGAAGCGTCTCTTCTGCCCGCTTTCTCTCGTCTCTCTGACCGGCGCGAGAGAGCGAGAATTTGACGACGCATTGTTCATAGATAGATGCCAATCGGTCGCATCTATGTATCACGCGTTTCACTTAAGGATTCGGTCAAAAGGTCGATTCTATTGCACATCAAAAAATGAGCCACCCGAGTTCTCTTCAGTTTTGATGCCTACCTATCAGGAGATCTCCCTGTGAAAATTTGAGACCTTGAAAATCGGGCTCTGTTACAGTAAAAAGGTCCCATGAAGATAAAAAGGTCCCATGACGATAAAAAGGTCCCAAAACAAATAAAAAGGTCCCATCACGATAAAAATGTCCCATGATATTCTAACAGAGTCCGTGACGATAAAAGGTCCCATGAGGTCCCATGTCGATAAAAAGTGACTCCAGTAGTTGAGTTGCAATCCTCACGTTCGGAATGAATGAAACACATCCCTAAGCAACGAGTTTTGCCTAAGCGGCCTAAGCAGCCTAAGCTTTTTTCGAAAGATGTAAAGCATGGGAAAATAGTTTTATTTTGAAGCCAAAGCCACTTGAGCCATTTTTTGAGAATATCGAAATGCTTAGGCTGCTTAGACCGCTTAGGAACAGCTCGCTACTTAGGGAGGCGTTTCACTCATTTCGGATGTGAGCATTATCATTCAAATACTGTAGTCGGCGGGATGACCAAGTGGTGTAAGGCGCCTCCCGCCATTCGGAGGGTACCGAGTTCAATCCCCCGCCGAGGCCAACCAATCCTTGGTATCCCCACGGGGTGACCTCGGTCGCGAAAGGTAAGGCTACCCGAGAAAGCATTGTGCAGCAGGGTATGTAGTCCGTCTAATAGCTGGCCTTACCAGTGGGTCCCACCTAGCGTTGTCTTAGGACTGTAAAATCGCTTGACCTTGATACACCTTTACCTTTTTACCTTTTACTGGAGTCATGGGACCTTTTAATCGACATGGAACATTGTTATCGTCATGGGCTCTGTTAGAATATCATGGGACCTTTCAATCGTCATGGGACCTTTTCATCGTCATGGGACCTTTTTATCGTCATGGGTTCTGTTAGTATATCATGGGACCTTTTTATCGTCATGGGACCTTTTTATTTTTTGGGACCTTTTTATTTTCATGGGACCTTTTTATCTTCATGGGACCTTTTTACTGTAACAGAGCCGAAAATCGTTCGTATTTCCAGAAAGCCACGTCAAAGTTTGTCTTTGAGCACACCTCTCTTACGGTACGGTACCTCTCTTCCAGCTCTCCTATCCCCCTTTGCAATTGGACCCTTCGCAGCTTCAGAACGATCATTTCCTGTAGGATTTGAAATTCATAAATGTAGCCGCAAAACCATCATACAGCTTCGAAATTGGAATAAAATATCAATAAAAGCATGTGTTATTTTCGAATATAGCTTGGCTTACGTCACGCAGTTCCCCGTACTCCTCCTCTTCTTCATTCGTCATCCACTCACAGAAGGGCATAGCGCGGCCGTTTCTCTTAATCAGCTCACCTGCATTTATTCAATTAAGCAGAATTTTCAACTTAAAAAAAGTATTTTAAGAAAAAAATTGAACCGAGTGGCCTCCATTCGCACATCCTTCCGTCACTTCCCCTTAGCGCAAATCGAGTGCTGCTCGTGAAGTATCCCTGTTGCAACCAGCACTGTGCTTCTCGTAGACTACACGGCCTGAATCGAATGAATTTTTTTTACAACAATCAACCTTCCTGCAGTATTCAATATTCTAGCCAGTGAGAAGTGAACAGCAAAACACACGTTTTGCTTCCATTATCAGCTTCGTAGTATGCCTCGGGCCCGCCCTGTGTCCCCATCGGATGACTGCAGGAAATTATTGATTAATTATCGTTAGTAAAGACAAGTATCGCATGGGTTACTGCAACCACACCACGCAAAGAAATCATGCCACAACACACATAAGCATCACACACATTTATTGCGTTAACAGAAATATTAGATCACATTAGAAAGTGTATGATCGGAGATGTATGAAAGCGAGTACATTGAAAATGGTTATGAACGTGTAACGATGATGTCATGCAATTAGCAAACTGAGTAGGGTTTGCACACATTTCACGGATATTACTGGTAATAACAAGACTAATATGAATCTATATTCAGGGTGAATGACGTTACCTATTATTTGGAGGCTCGCTCGATCATGCCCTTCCAAAAGCCGATTGAATCCCGAGGCAAGCCACATTTTTGTTTGAGTATCTGAAAAAATACTTAATGTTGTCATGGAAAAAATTAAATGAGCAAGAATCGTTGTGTGTGACATTTTGGAAGATCAATTGGACCGACAGATTGTTGAATGGAATAGGTCTTACAGCTTCCCAATGACTGTTCCCAGCAACGTGAGCAATCAGAGTTGAGGCACAGTCGATCGACACTTTGCCCTCGCAAATCATACAAAGAAGTGGCTGAAATGAAAATTATTTAGAGCGCCGTAACACCCACGAAAACGCCCAAAACAAGATACTACGTCGACTATAACAACTTTGGACTGAAAATGCAACGAACTGCAAATCGAATTTCGATAAAATTCAAAATTGCTTGAAAACCTCACCTTCGCGAATAATTTCTGCACGGACGGAATATTTTGCAGCGTCTGTATATCGCATTTCTTCATTTTTCTGAGCAGATTGTAAAAATGAAACCGCTCCGGAGCAGCATCTGATTGTGACACGAAATTTGATTCCTTATTTAAATAGAAATACTTACAAAAATTCAGCTGATAGTTTCTGCACTCACTTTTTTCGCATATAGGTTTTATTCTCAGAAGCGCCACTCCGATTGAGCGGGGAGGTTCAACGGGCGCCGAATAGCTCGCTGGTGACTCGCAGTTCCCGTTGCTTGCCTGAGCAGCGATATTTCCCGACACTGAAAAAATGCAATAAGGGTGATGGTGAAGCTTTTCAGTGCATCTGTATTTTTTATTATATTCCACTGATTAGAGTTAATAAATACTGGATCTCTCACATTTTCTTCCTGCTCCTTCAGACGAATTGAGAAGAGCGAATGGATCAACGCTGGGAGGATTAGTGAACGATGAACAGCCGACCGTCACCTGTGATGTTATCTTGAGGCTCGAAATTATCAATTTCTTTGAAAGAGTGGAAATACAGTCTTCGAAAAGAATGAAGATCATGGACCAAACAAACCGCGTCAGTTGTCGTTCCGCTTACTGCGCCAGCAGTAACTTCTGGATGCATCGATCGAATCTGAAACGACAATGGTTTCTGTTGAAATATTACCGAATTTTGTCAATAACACAATTTTTAATTGTAATTTTCTTATCTGTCCTGATTTTTTGTAATTTTCTTATCTGTCCTGATTGTTTGAGCAGAAAAAGGTAGGAAAACTAGCCTTTATCACCGATTTAATTACAGTCCCGGTTGTATTCCACCAGAAGTCGAAGGCATCCGCGCATACTGCGCCGTTCATCTGAGTGTGAGCAAAGTATTTTATCATGCATCATTCGATTTTCATGAGAACAAATGAACAACTGTGCGAAAAGCAAAGAGAGATTTTAAAATTTCAATTACAAGGAACAATGCCAAAATCCTGTTCACCTTGTTAATGTGCTTACTGGTGCAGCAATGTCCCATCAAGGTACTGGCCGAATCGACTTGCCTTCGGCAGAAGTCGCACTTGATGAATTTATGTTCCTGAAATTTGACAGAATAATAGAGATAAATGATAAATTCGTGCTGGTAAGGACCTGTGGAAAAGTTCATTGTCGACAATTTTTCACGATAATCATTACTATTTCTAGACCCATTCTACTGTTTTTTTCGAATATTCAATATTATCGCTTACTGCAAATAGCTGACTCGTTTGCTGCACAAGTCTCTTCATGTCGGATCGAAGTAATCGAACTTCGAGCTGCTTGAACCATTCATGGACATCTCCAGATACTGCAATATCAGTGATGAGTGCAGGTTCAGTGGGAATTTTCGTGTAAACGACGAAATGAGCTTTGTTAGTATGAAATTTCACCAGTTATTCATCTCCTAAAAATACTAAAAATCACAACTATTTAATTACTATTATAATGCCGCTCACATTTCCTTCTTGCTCCTTCACACGATTTTACCAGCGCGAATGGATCGACGCCGGGAGGAGGAACGATCTGCGGATAGACAACCAATGGAGGGGAAGGCGCTCGTAATGCCTAGAATTTATTACGTATTTCAAAATGGCTATTTCAGTGGAAATTATTTCACGCGACTCTCGAAAATCGGAGCTATTCGAAAATCACAATTTTTAAAGGGGGTAGGCATCAATATCTGGCTAAGTGAGTTCTCGATGTGAGATGATGGACCCCTGATACCCGATCACACTTTCGAAGCTCCCATGTTTTCAATTTTTGTTTTAACGAAGATAGAGAGCGTGCGAAATGAGGAGAGCGTCCCTCTCATTCCTCACTTTGCATAGTCGCCCGCGCGGTTGATGCCCTCCCCTCTTTAAAGAAAGATTTCGGTTGAGGTTCCGTAAAATAATTTAAAAGATCAAAGAGCAACTAACTGTTTCAGCACGGTTTTCGTTGACTGTGACAGGTGGAGCAACGACTTGTGTCGGCACCGATCGAACCTGAATCGGTTTTTTTTCTGGTTGTTAATTGTTTCGAAATTTAGTACCAATTAGGACAATCTGAATAGAAAGTTATGGCAAAACTCACAAAAAGAATTCGTTCCGGTTTCTTGAGAGTCCCGACTATGTTCCACCAGAAATCGAAGGCATCAGCGCACACTGCGCCATTCATCTGAATATTCACAATTTATCTTTAGTAAAAATAATACTTGCGTTTCGAGAATAAATCGAATTCTAAGAAATAAGAATCGGTCGCAATGCGAGAAGCTCCTACGATTCTTTAAATTGATCTTTCAATAAGGTATTTAGTTTTCAATAATTGTTCTAACTAACCGCGCTAATATGATTCTTGCCGCAGCAATGTTCCATCACATTATTGGTCGAGTCAAGTTTCAACTTGCAGAGAGTGCACTTCGTGATTTTGTGTAGCTGAAATCGTCAAGGCTGGTGAAATTTGATAGCGAAACATTGCGAAAATCAGATGCGGATAGGAAATAAGACACTAATTTTCATATAAAAAAAAATGATCTCACTGCGAATAGTGCACTCGTCTGCTTCACTAGTCTCCTCTTGTCGCATCGATCAAACCGCACTCGTAACTGCTTGAAACGATTAGTGATGTCCCCAGGCACTGCAATCAATCAAAATAAAAGCCCGAAAATTAACATAATCGGCTATCATTGCTCCTCACATTTCCTTCTCGCTCCTTCACATGATTTTAGCAGCGCGAAGGGATCGGCGCCGGGAGGAGAAAAGATCTGCGGATAGGTGATGGTCTGAAACATAACTGAAGTAATTAAATTGCACAAAAGATTAATATCAATTCACATTACATGCATTACAGATTTGAGCTCATACAACACACTTACATCTTGTGCATCCCCAGCATCTCCATCGACTTCAGAACTCGACACGGCAAGAGATCGCTCTGATGTGGAGTCTGCATCGTTCTGAAAATGACATTTGTCCTCTCCTCACTGTTTTTCACAAAGAAGCCAAACAGAGATCGAAGACGGATAAATTAGTAGGATTTCAGAATTTTTCTGAATACTCACAAATTTCCGATTCATTCGATCCAGTTCCTCGGCTGCGCTTGCGTTTCTGAAATACGCATTTTTCATAAACGGACATTTTTGCTGTCATTATGATGAGCACGCCTTTTCATTCCCCATGCTCTCTCGTCTCTCTGACATTCGAGAGAATGTAAGAAATGAATACTCATCGTTCATACCAAACGATCGCATTTATGTGGAAGTTAATTGCATGGCTACTGTAATCTCGTCAAGTTCAGTACCTGTCTTCAAGCTCTTCAATACTTCTCAGAAGGCGCTCCTTTCGCTGTCTCAGGTCGACCATTTCCTAAATTGTTATTTCTCAATGGCCTGACCTGAGGCCGGTAATAAATATAATTTTGAAACGAAAGCAATTATCTAAATTAGGCTTGTTCGGATGAACAATTCGTCTCTTCATTCTTCGAACTCTCTCCGATTAGGCAGGTAATAGCATCCGAAATGAAGGGACGAATCCAGTTTAAAGAAATACCTCCCACAATCTCCCGGTCTCCTCATCCTCCTCCCTCCCCTCCTCTCCACTGGACCCTCGTTCGCTAAATGGCATAGCTCGGCCGTTTCGCTCAATCAGCGTATCTGAATTTGCGTAAATAAGTAAATTACTCTAACCCGGAGTCTGGAATGCATAAATTTGGCTGATAAGTCAATACAGAATGTTAAAAAAACCCACCGAGCGTCCTCCATTCACCCTCCCTTCCGTCTCTTCCTCTCAGAGCAAATCGAGTACTGTTCGTGAAGTATCCCTGATACAACCAGATCTGCGCTTGTCGCAGACTATATGGTCTAAACAGCTATAATTATTACAAATTCAGACGGTAGGTACTCGAATGATAACAGTTGATGTCAAAAAAGTCCAGTCAATGCGTTCTTGCAAGACGTTAGAGAAGGAAACATTGTAGATAAATGATTTACCCATTACAGATACCATCGTCAGCTTCGTAGTATATCTCTGATTCGTCCTCTGCATCCATCAGAATACCCGCCCGGCCACTTAATCTATAATTAATTATTTTCAAATGGCGAAAAGAACATCGGTAAACTGTCTGAACTGAAGTGAAGAAAACAAGCGGAAATGAAGAGTCGATTCTTCACTTCTCTTCACTCTCCGGCCCTCTTTTTACTAACAATAACGTCAGGTCTCTAATATTGTCACTTCTTTGTTGTAATAATACCATGTTCGGTAATAGAATAAGGCTTCAAAAGCCCGATAATGCCGAAACAAACGGAACTGTTTAAAATATGCGTTATTTACCCTTTAGATGTCTTGTAGGAGGATCCCGTCGCTTGATGAGTACAAGCGAGTCCTGTCCGTTGCGGGGAAACTCTGAATAGTGGTCAATTAAAATCATAGGTAATGAAAATAAGCGTTTAGAAAACAACAACAAAAAGATTAAGCTGTTGGCAAGTTGCCAGGAGTTTGCGTGTGTTATCGAGTTACGGTAATTTGTATGTACTTCTTGGTGAATCAGTAAGTGATTTTATTTATTTATTTTTAAAATATTTATTTTGTAATTGTGTTTTCCAAATTTTTCGAACAAATACTTTTGCTATCTAACACATATACTACATTTTTTGACTCATTCAAAACTTTGAAAGATCGTAAATATCCTTTCATCTCAATGTTGTGAATGTTGCAATGTTGTGAAAATAGACTGAAAAAACGCATATCTTAAACCATTTATCATACAATTCGCAACAGACTGCAACAGCTATATATTCTTTTTTTATACATATTCAACGGCAGTTCCTAGTCCGGCATACTGCATTTAGCCAGAACATAACCGATGTTGGATTCACAATGCAGCTTGTATTTTGCATCTGAAAAATCGCGAATTTTTCTATCATTTCTATAAAAATTCTAAACGTACTCTTATGGTGTGCGATACAACATGCTTCACCAAATCGTTAGGAGTTCGCAACGTTTTGTTGCAAAAATCGCATGTTGGCAGCTGAAAATAAATACAGATACTCCATTGCTTGAATTTTTTTTGCTTTGAGTGGTAAGCCGATGTTCCTTCGCAAATATTACTTCCAGTGTCCCTAAATAATCACGTACCGTTTGGAAATATTGCAACAGTTCAGGGTCATTATTGAGCGCTGCGCTTCTTTTACTGGACCACTTATTTTTCTTTTTCAATGCTTTCTTCAGAGTCAAAAGAGGACCACCTGAAAGAAATACTTCGTTAGATTTTATAAAAATCAAGATAAACACGGATACATTTCATGCCTTTGAAAACAGAAAGTTCGTACATTCTCGATTCAGGTTCGGAATGACTCTGAGCACACCGAGTGGCGAGGTGTCGTTTGCGTAATGGAGATGAGGGATGACGGTATTTTCAGGCAAACACGATTCGATAATCTCTTCCCAATACTCGGCCGATCCGCCGTTAACACGTTTTCCGATCTGCATTGCACTCATTTTTGAAGCACAGAAATATAAATGATTAGCACGCCTTCAGATAGCGTGTTTTAATTACACAAATTGATCAGACCTGTTTGATGTGGTTGGTCGAGAAAATATGGCCTATAAAACAAGAACCATTCGGTAGATTCATTCTACACGATGCGCACCGTGTGATCTGCAAAATATACTCTCGATATGATAAGAATGTGATAAGAAAATCTCACTTTCCCGGATACAGCGCTTGTAATAGCGGCCAATATTTTCTTCTTCATTTTTACCGCATTGATTTTTTCGAGCTTCATCCAAATTCGATTGTACAACGTCTTGACATCTTCTCTACGCACTTAAAGTAAAGGCGATACACATGTCTCTTCGTCGTATTTCGATAGCCAAATCTGACAGTCCGAAAGACGTACCAATATTCTCATCGTAACAAGGCTCGAGAATAGCGAGGGGATCGACGCCTGGCTTTGGCAATGGAGGAATTACTAGAAGAAGATAAATGTGATTAGGGCTGTCAGGATTATGAATTCGCTTCTTCGCCCTATGAGACATGAAGAGACGGAATATTTATCATGGTATGATAAAGAAATCAATGATTATGATAGAGATATACTATGATAGATTATTTATGGTATGATAGAGATTCTTCAATGATATTCGTAAGAAAATACCTTCTAAATCGTTCTCGGGTATTGAATACATCTCAGTTGCGTCATCACCGGGAGTAAATTCCTGCAAATGACCTCATTGATATTTCGCCGGTATTATTTTGAAGAAAGCAAATACGCTCACGAGTTGTTGTTGAATTCGATCTATCTCTTCTTGCACTAGCACTCTTCTGGAATCTTGAAAATAAATATAATGGAATCGAACAAAAATATACAGCTGTTTAAGGCTGTAACTTATACAACTGTATATTTATTAGCATACACTTATCAAATTATTGGGCCACCTGTTAATCAGAAGTTCGATCGATAGCTTCAAATCATCATTACGCGATTGCGCTTTGATAATGTCCTAAATTCATCGTTTATAGTTTATAATATTGTTTTTGATCAAATATATGCTTTCAACTTAACAAAAATAACAAAAAAAATAAAAAAGTAGCAAACATTACAGGGAATCTCACCTGTCTCAGTCGGTAGATGTCGGACTTCTCTTGAAGTTGATCTTCATGTGAATCAGACCAAAAGATAAAAGGCATTTCCTTTCCATTTTGCTCAATCAACTCAGCTAGAACAATTTCAGCTCATTTACAGAGGGAAACGTTACAGGAATTTAAACTAGAGGCGTACAGTGTGAGAGACAAATTCTTCATCAATTGAGATCCCACCTAGAGTAAGCCATTCACAGTGGTCAGCAATGTCAGTTTCTCTGGGCGTGACTGCGAATTGCATGCTCGAAGTAAAATATCCTTCTCGGAAATAGAACTGAGCTTCATCGAGACTAATTTCACTGTAATTAAAATAGTATACACACAAAAAGTAAGTAAAGCTCACTATGATGGGCTCATTAACGTTTGTCTATAGCGGACCATCGAATCTTCGTTTGTGAGCGGATAACTAAAAGTCACTGAACAATTTCACATTATGAATTTAAAATTACGTCCGATTTCTCCTTCGAGCACTAGCTATAGCATCTTCCTGCAGAGCTTCGATCATTTCCCGATACGATTGATCATACGTAGTCGCAATCTGAATTCAAATATTTCATCGAGCAAAAATGTTACCACTAACCTCTCTGTGACCTCTGAATGAGTTCGATTGCAGAAATGGAATAATCGGAGAATTATTTCGGGCGAAATATTTAAATGAATCGACACAGAAGAAGGGCGGTATTTGCGAAGGGAATGAGCCCCAGTAAGCAGTGGGAAGCGATACATTCCTTTTTGGTTCAGGCGTCATATATTGTATCCAGTAATCTTGCACGGGTCTCTGCTTTTCGTCACAGATCGGGAGGGAAGCCTACAATAAATGATTACGTCAAGCCTGCACAAAGTCAGGTAGTTGGTGTCTATGATTCAAGATTATGCTGCCCAGAGGGCAGTGCCAACCTCATAGCCTCCTAAATTCAGCATCGCCTCTCTAGAGTATACTCGCTCGAGGTTTGTCTGAAATTTCTTGCTGTTCAATGCACTAAAAATGAACTATTACATTTTCAAAAATGCGAAAAGCCTGTTCTGAAAAATAAGGAAATGAGGAAGTATCGAGAGCAGGTTCAGTGTCCCGTATTTGCATCATGAATTCACGTGAATAGCTCTCGCCGCCCTGAAAGTAGTATTTAACTCTCTTTGTAGATATCTTTACTATCAAATATTTGTCCAACGATGTACACGATTTGCGCTTAGCTAGATACAGCAAATACAGTTGAGAATCATCGATCACCTCATTGGGCGCGTCGCTTCTTCTCGGTAGCGGAGTTGGCACTTCATACCAATCATCTTCAGGATCTTCCATGAACATGCGAACGGTGATGCTTCGTCTGCTGCAGTTATTAATGTATAAATGACGGAATACAACACAACATTGGCCAGTGTTGACCTGAAAACGCGGTTAGAACAGAGGAGTAACGAGAGAGACAGCGCAAGTAAACGACTTAAAGGAGGCGTATCACGAACCGCGCGGGCGACTATGCAAAGTGAGGAATGAGAGGGCGCGCTCTCCTCATTTTGCATACTCTCTCGCTCGTTGCCGGATCTTCAGGGTCATTTGGAACGCAGCCAAATCCTTATAACACGGTTAAAAATGGATGTACCACTTTCAAACTTCGGGATTCTAATATCGTTCTAGATTCCAATCGGATCATGTTCTCAAAAACATCAACTAATTTTTCCTGATACGCCTCCTTTAATGGAACTTGTTGACCTCATTTTTTAAATGTTTCTAAATCCAAAGTTCACATTTTTATTAAATTATAATTGACGGGATAAACGATAATTGTCAATCTTTGCGTTAAAATAAGTTAGAAGATGCTCCCGCCAGCTTCATCCACTCATTGGAAGGGTTCTTCATGAATGCAACTTTCAAATCGCTATCATGGCATTCACTAAATTCTCTCCTTTCGGAATCATTTCACTGTCTTTCCATTAAAAGTACGATCAGATCAAACATACTGCGCTCAAAGCGATTTATCGTTAGCAATAAATTTATCATCAAATATCTGAGTTGGATAGTGAACTATTTAGGAGTAGTTAGAATTCTGGCAACTTCAGCCTTTTTGCATTTTTGCTTCTTCTGAGCTGCCGGTTTCGGCTTTTTGCTGATTTCCGGCTGCTTCTTATCCTCCGGTTTTGGCTTCTTGCCAACTGCCGGCTTCTTCTGAATCTCCGGCTCCGGCTTCTTTCCAATTTCCGGCTGCTTCTTAACCGCTGACTGCGGTTTCTTCTCCTTTTTCTTCTTGCCAATTGCCGGAATCTCCGGCTCCGGCTCCACATCAGTCACCGCCTCCACGGCTTTCCACCAGAACTTGAAGGCATGCAAGCAGACGGCGCCTTTCATCTGAAATTAGGCGAGCATTGATCGTAGACGGGCTAATATGGCCATCACATCCATTAAGCCACAGCCCCCTCCCCAATGACAATTTTGAAAAAAAGAAGTTTCACAGACGAATTTTGTATTCTAATGTATGCTTTGAAATGCTGTACCTAGCGAAATAGAGTTCGAAATACGAGTAATCGACTCTTCATTTTATACACTCACTCGCCTCTCTGACCGGTGAGAGAGTGTGTGAAATGAAGAGACGATTACCCGTATTTCGAACTCTATAGCGAATAATGTAACGAGCTCCCATTATATCCGCATGTAAACAGACCTTTTTGATGTGGTCCGGGTCACAGATGTGAATTATCATGTCGCCGATCGAGGTCAGAGACTTCTTGCACAGGACGCATCCGTTTTCGCGCCAAAGCTTCTGAAATAAATTAAAGAGATTTTCAAAATACTTCAAAAAAAAACCTTCACATAATAATTATTGATGCTGAAATGTTCAACTACTCAACGTTGGAAATACGGTGCTTACAATTAGTGCACAATTTTATTCGCTACAGTATTATGGAGTATATGTAAAACTATCAGTTTGTCTACTAAGGTATAAAAGCGGAACGGTTTATTATATTATAATTTTTACATCGTATAGTGAACTCGTCTGCTGTGCCAGTTTCTGCTTATCGCACCAATCGAATAGAACGCGCAGCTCCTCAAAACGGCCGTTGATGTCCGTTTTGTTCACTGGAAAGCATAAATTTAGAGTTATTTTACATAAACATCGTAGTTTAAGCGAAATTAAAATGAAAGCTTCCACTTTGACAAGTTATTTTTGCATAAACATTGATTTTTAATATAGTTATACGTACTCAGCGGAAGGCGTTTATGACACGATCGTAGCAGAGCGAAAGGGTCAACGTCGGGAAGAGGAGTGACCTGCGGAATGGCGACCGTCTGAAAATAGTCACCTATATTGCTCCGGCTGTGGTTTATCAGCAGTGTTGAGCGGCAGCCATTAACTTTGGAAACATCGGGGGGGGGGGGGGGAAAAAATCTATGGAGAAATACCAGGGGTCCAAAGCAAGTTGAGATTTTCATGAAAAATTACACTTTGGTTTTGATTATTTTTCTCAAAGTATGAGAAAGCTAGGGTCGAATCCAACTTATGTCAGTAATGCTAGAGTGTACCACCAAACAATGATACGAGGACAGGTCGTCAAATTTTAGGACAAAGGAGTAATGAAAATTCAAAGTTGTTACACAAAAACGAGCAGGACTTATGAATCAGCCCAATAGTATCAATTTTCATTATCAACGAGGAGCCAAAACTAAAGTTTCCCGAAACTGTGACAATGGCAAGATTACTCTCCAATTCCCGTTTTTCATTGCTGTGAGTGATCATGTGAGCAAACCTTTTGGATGTGGTCCGGATCGCAAATGTGAATGATCATGTCGTCAACCGATTTCACATACTTCTTACAGAGGATGCATCCCTTGACTCCCGAAAGTCTGAGCTTCTGAAATGCATCAAAATTAATTCGTTCGCAGTTGAGCAGAAACTATTGAAATACAAAAAAAACAATTGTGATAGAAACAATATTATTGTTATGGTGAAGAACCCGCCTCTTCACTCCCCGTATCGATATGAACACTACCAGTGAAATAAAGTTTGCAATAGCATGCCACATCTTATGTTTCATGATCTGAGTATGCGACCCCGGCTAGGGAACAGGCGGAATGAGGAGACTCTGCCAGCAACTCGCCTCGAATAATGCGCTCGTCTGCTGTGCCAGTTTCTGCTTATCACAACGATTGAAGAGAGTGAGTAGCTGCTTGAAACGACTGTCGATCGCCGATTTGGCCACTGGAATCGTAACGTTTGGAATGTAGTTGGAAATCGAACATTCTGCGTGCCCAACTGGGCGTTCGACCGGCGTGCAAGCGACGGTTGGGCGGAATGGCCCAATTGGGGGAACCCTAGTAGGGAATGAGAATGATCAAAACTACAGTACTCAGTGGGAAGCGAATGTGGCAGGATGCAAGCAGGGCGAATGGCTCGACAGCGGGAGGAGGAGGGATCTGCGTCTCATTCACGGGAGCTGACGATGGCTGAAAACAACGTTATGTTACCATTTGACAATCGATAAATCCAAAAGCTCAAAGATCAACTCACCTTCTCTGCTCTTGCACCGATTTCGGCACTCGCAGCAACCTTCGATCGAGTTTCAGCTGGCTAAAAAATCACGGAATGCAGAACTTCTCATCCAGATCGTCGTTTAAAAATTTGCATAAATCATACCTTGGGAACCGGCTTCTCTCTAATCTTCAGCTCCTGGGCCTTCTTCGATACTGCGACACATGACGGCACCTCAGGTGCTTTATTCATTACATTCCACCAGAAATCGAAGGCATCCGCGCACACTGAGCCATCCATCTGTAACAATATATTGTTCTGCTTCGAAAACATTTCAATGATATTTTTCGAATAGCCACATTTAATGACTAAATCACTGGCCTAGCAGTGATCTCTCGCAGGATGCAAGTGCCTTGATTAACGGGATGACCCCTAATCAACTTCAAATTGAAACGATACTCACCTCACTCAGATGCTTTTCTCCGCAGACGTGAGGTATGAAGTTATACGCGTCAATCTCAACCGGGCAGAGGCCGCACTTGCGTTTCTCCTTCTAAACAATGGAAAGTGATGCCAAATGATATAAATCTCTATCCCTGACAACGAAGATCCCAATCCCCTCCCTAATGATGTTTCCTCCTGCAGGCACATTGCCTTGATATCAGGATAGAACTGTAAACTGATAAAAATCATGTCAGCTGCTCACTCCAAAGTAGCGAGCAATCTTCTGCACTAGACGTTGCTTATCGCAGCGATCGAATCGAGCTCGCAACTCCTTGAAACTACGGTCAACCTCCGGTTTGGACACTGAAAATTCGAAATAAGTCAATGCAAGTAATTTTTTTCCAAATATTTTCCAATAAAAGCAATTATAATTTCACACACAAAAACTTTGCAATGCGGTAGTATCCTAATAAAAGAGTTTGTGACATTGTCAGCGTCCCAACACAGCATTCTGCCCCGACAGAGAAGGGGGGAGCACTTTACATACGCACTCGCTCACTTTGCATGAGCCGAGCTGAAAGGCCTGGACGGGGGGAGCGACCGCACTCTCCGCTCTGTGATTTGAATCGAGCGAGAAATTACAGTTCTTTCGTGTCGGGATTTTGGCATCCATTGTTCACCCTTATCTGGAGAGAACAATGGGGCTCAGAACGCTGTGGCAATGGACCGAAACATCCAACCGCATTTCTTTAAGAAGTCTTTATTATCTAGCATCGTCCTAAGCTAGGACTTCTAGCAGTATCTCTAATAGTTTCGTCTCATAAACGAGGTTTATTTTTAATTCTGCTCACTCTTTCTGCCGGCTCCTTCACACGATTTGAGTAACGCAAATGGATCGACGGGCGGGGGCGGAGCGGGCGCCTAAAATGGACAAGCAAATAGATCACAGATGAATATCAATAGATCAAAGATCAACTCACTTTCACGATCTCCTTATGCACCGTAGCACATGTATCGAAGTGAGTGAACCGCAGTGGTCGCGCTTTAGCAGGTGGTTTGGTCTTGCCGATCTCAGGTAGTTTTGGCTGGCCGAACACAGGTTGTTTTGGCAGGTCACCCTTAATTTGCAGTTATTGCAAGTGAAAGATTTTTGTAAATTCGCCAATGTTGAACCAATGTTGGCACGATTTTTTTTTGGCTAATTGAGTACTCGATGTGAGATGATGAGTAGTTGTTGCTCGATTACAACCGCGAAACTCCCATGCCACAAATTTTTGTTTGGATGGAGATATGGCCGATTGGCTGAGTCCTAAGTGACCATCGCAGGCAACGAGCGCGCCTATTAATTCTTCACTTCGCGCGGACTCCCGCGTGGTTCGTGTCTATCCCCCTTTAATTGATAGGATGCCGTTTGTGTAAGAATAGAACAAGGTTAAAACTAGCGACATGAGTAAAGAGTGGTTTTCAGTACAGTTTAAGGGCCTGAAAATCTTGTTATACGAGTCAAGTTTTGGCTAGTTACGGTAGGTACGGAGTAGCCTGCCCTATCCTTGATGATTGTTCGATTCTTACACATACGGCCCTATAGACATACCCATGGGATCGTCGTCGTAACGAAAGCAGGATCAAAATACGCATCCGCTTTCTTCGTTGTTGCATTCGAATCGTCCGCACGAGCGAGCCCCCATGGGTTGTTGCCCGAACGTCTGGGCTTCTAAAATATACACACATTTATATTCATTTCGATGTAGTTGCTCGCAATTAGAAAAAAACTAATTGTTAATCGTAAACATACATTTTTTAAAGACTCGCTTTGAATAGTGAAGTGTGATATTCAAAAGTTGGGATAATGCGTACACTTAGTCTCATGTATTGCGAATTTCGAATGATTTTCATTAATCACCTATTTCATTCGCTCTATTCCCGAAAAAATATAATTATTGGAAAACCTTGGGGCCCCAACAACTTCCACTGCATTCCTTGATTATTCTCCGTTTTCTGCCCAATTTATTCTCGCAGAGTATTTTTCTCCCTATTATTCTCATTTCAGACAAGTTCCGACAAAGGGTGTAATTCAACCTATCCGTTTTTGTTCAACCGGGCCGGATATCAGACCACTTCAAATTCATGATAAGTTTTTGAATTCCCCTTTCTACTGCGTATAAAACCACAAACAATCACATCATTTTTTTCCTTCTCTGTTGGCAATTGCAATGTATGGTCCCACCAGCTTCACTGCATTCGCCGGTTGGGGCCATCTAGCCGATTCCGGATCGAAGGGAAGTGTCTTCAGACGGGAAAGGTCAGTCGCTCCCTCCACTGCATTCCACCAGAAATCGAAGGCATCCGCGCACACTGAGCCGTTCATCTGCAATATGGGAGACTGATTTATATTTCCTTGGACAAAACATTGAATTACTACTAATGGCGACTTTAGGACCATCATGGCCATCATGGTCCGACCATGCCAAATTTGATTGTGCCTTGTTGAGAAATGATACAAATCGTAACTAACAGCTTTCATGTGCGTCACTGAGCAGATGTGCTCAATCATCGTTGAGATGGTTACGTTCTTCTCACAGAACAAGCATTTCTTGAATCGCATACCCTGCAAAAATGCTGTAAGCAAAGCAAATACAACTGTTGATTGAAAAGATTGGAGAAGCGTGTAATATTTCAGAAATCAAAACAATCGGTTATCAAAACATTTACAGACAATGACAAGAATTATCCCCATTATCAGAACTATCAGACCACGTTTCTAAAACTACCGTAACCCAAACCATTTTTCGAAAGTGAAGCTAAAAATTGTGAATAGTGTCAAAAGACGCCCCTGT
>LS487782.1:40453-74098 GCA_900490705.1 Pristionchus arcanus
GTTACCATCTGAAGTTACCAAAAATGCTAACGAGAAAAAAGGTTTTTTGATTTCGGGTAGTTATGGTACTTTATGTGCCATTTTGGATCGCTAAAAACGGTTTATTGAGCATAACTTTCTTCGTTTTCATTTTCATGACTTGTAGTTGTCATTTTCGGATTCTACGTGCAAAAATACATCGAACAAGATTTTTTCCGACTTCATATGAGAAACTCTATTTTTCGACCCCAAAAGCTTGAGACCCCCATAGAAAATTTAAGATCGATTTTCAGCCATAGATAAGTGTGTCTCCGATAATACCTAGGGACCTACTTTCGAAAAAAAAATAGTTTGGGATATGGCCATCCGCGACCCTCAACACAGTTGTTCCACTCTCTCGTGGATGGTCTCTTAAAATGTGGGCTACTGTCCCGGAGAGGCGGGCTGGGGCGCGCATTGGCGTGGGGAAGTGGCTAAGCATCCAACAAGCCTTCTCTGGAGTGAGTAGACCAAAGATTGTTTAAATTTTACGCATTTAAAAATATTATGCAAAAAATATTCAGGCTGTGGAAGTCACTTGTAACCCGCACAAGATTGCCGAGACCAAAAAAGAAAGAGAAAATCGCGAGACAGCAACAGATGGGGAACGGTATTTCTGCCATTATGAAGTGTCCAAAACAAGTTTTCTCCCATTTCAGACGAAGCGACAGTGAAATTCAATTGTCGAAACGTCGTCTAACCCGATTCTTTAATGCTTTCTCACGCATTGACCTGCTTGAGATGGAAGCTGCTCCAAGTAATTATGTAGTTGGCGAAGCGACAAAGACAATTGGGAATCGACCAATCAAGAGGCTTCACATTGACTGCCACAATTGCAGCGACACCGATCAGTAAGAGTAGTAGCTGGCATACCGCCCATTTTCCCACAAATCCCTTTCAGAGAAGTCATAGTCGACTTGGTTCGAAATCATGGAATTAAGCATGTTACCATAATGACATATCATTGCCGTAAGCTGCACCTTTGTGAGGCGTTTCTCATTTTTTCAAAAGGAGTATTCTCGTTCAGGCAAATTCGCGAGTGAATTAGTGAAGTTGAATGCAACACTCGATATTTTCGAAAGCGGAAGTTCGAGAAAGCCGAAATATTTTTGCCGCGATCGAGCATATTGGGAGGCAAAAGCGGAATTGTGGAAAAATGAAGGCATATGTATGGCCGCATCATTTCTCGAAAAAGACGATTTTGATGCTCGTTTGACCGAGCGTGGATTGCGATTTCACTTGAGAATTCGAGCAAATGAGAGCCAACAAAATGATCTGGACCTTGCGACTGCCATAACTCAGCCCAGAGGCCATCATCGCTATACTGGACATTACTGACTATGCTCTATTTACAATATTCTCCACATTTTCAAACCTAGGTTATTGCTGCTGACAGACGCGCTGCAGCTTAGTTTGCGTTGAATAAACTAATAATTTCGAATAATTCTCCGTTTGAACAGATAAATTTGACATAAAATGTGGCCGGGTGTAAGTCATTGCGAGCAAAAATGAAAAAAAGGTAAAGGTAAAAGGTAAAGTCCTAGGAGGATTCGTAATTACTCAAATCTTCAGGCGGTAGAAGTTTGTTGCGTCCCGCAAAGGACTGTTGCGTACAAAAAACTGCAAGGAAATTGCGTCGCAGGGGTGGGATTTCGATTTGGCCATGTCCTGATGATTTATTGCGTTGCAGTATCAGCCGAGTAGGGTTGATGCAGTTGCCCTGGGTGCTTCCGCCTGTGCAGTCGCAAGTTTGCACGTAGGTCATGGCTACTCCACGCTGATCGGTTGCGCGACATTGCTGGCCGCCCCCTTCGCCTTTGCACTTTAACCGATCACGCATCGCCGATAAATCGTGGCTTTTTAGAAAATGGAAATAGGGGTAATCGTCTCTTAATTTCACGCATTTGCTCACCGAGTGAGTGTGGGAAATGAAGAGAAGATTGGAGCCGTGATAACAAAAAATCTAATTGAAGGATAACGGAGAATTCCGATTCTAATGGGCCCATTTTCATCCATTCCAGAATGAGACTTCACAAATACATTCCTATCGATTCCGTATGCAAAATCACGTTATTCCGGGAAAAGGGTACTATGTCGGATGAGAACCGTCGGATGAGAACCGACTGGATGAGAACCGTCAAAAAAAATTTTTCTCCATTTGTGGTGTTTAGAACACCCTGGCAAAATACAACGAAGCTCAAAAAAATTTTTGGTTCTCATCCAGTCGGTTCTCATCCGACGGTTCTCATCCGACATAGCACCGGGAAAAGAGTGAAACTACGTGATTTCCGAATCCATTCCGTCATTACGAACGCCCTACCCTAGTACACAGATAAGATATAATGATGAGTTATCTCAGTACACAGATAAGATAGAAAATATGCTGAAAGATCTCATTACTAAAGCTCGAGAAATGATACCGCCGTCTCTTCATTTCACTCTCTCTCTCGTCGACCGAGCGGACGAGAGAGTGTGCAAACTGAAGAGGCGGCGGTATCATTTCTCGAGCTCTTCTCAGTACACAGAAAAGGTAGAAAATTTGTTGAGAGATCACAGTGCGCAGATAAGATAGAATGGGTCATGAATAAAAAATGGCTAGGAGACTTATTATTTAAGAAGCGCTGAGCTCATGCTGACGATCATTCAACAATGGCTTCTCATGTCTGTGGACAACGTCGTCTCAGATGCCATGATGGCTATTTTGTTCGTGCGCATTGCATCGATGGAGAATGGATAATAGATCAAACCCAGGATTGTGGATCCACCGAGAAATGGCATGTCCAGGAGCATAATGGATCAGTAAGTTGTTTTCTGTCCTGAGAATGTTTATATTGAATGTTTTGGGCTACAAAATGAAACGACCGTTCACCAAAAAACTTCAGGTTGTGTTCAAACAACCGCAGAATGAAGCACCTGCCTACATTCGGGCCAAAGCGTGCGGTGCCATATTTTTGTGCAAGATTATCGATTCTAATTCAAATAAATGGATACCTGTGATGCACGACGGCGGCTGGTGGGCTTTTAGAAATCTCGAGCACGGAACGTATCTGAGTGCTCATCGAGCCGATAACAGGATGTGCACAATGAATCACGACATGAAATGTGAAAGATTCCAACTTCCCTCGTGGTAGATGATAGAAATTATTCGTTCGATCGTCTATTTAGCTGTTCATTTATAATCGATAAATATTTAGCTGTCATGAAATGCTCAACTTCCAATCCACATGACATTTTCGCCATATTCCTGAATATCATCCTGAAGATCCGAGAGATGTCCATGTTTTTTCTACGTTTCGTTTTTCCTACGTTGAATAATTGAAAAAAATCCACATTGCATCACTGAATGCTTTCTCGGACATTCTACTTGATTGATAGATTCGTTTTTATGGTACTTGCAGTTGAATTAGTTCTAGTCAAACGAAACATTTGTATTGTGATTTTATTATTTCCGATTTTTTAAAACTTCGCTCAATGTGCGCAAATGGTAAAGAAATATTGACAGCCGCGTATTTGACTTCCCTGTTCAATTCAAATGCGTCAATTCTGCGCCAACCCGTAAACTCACCATCCTTTTACACGCCGCAGCAATAAAATCAGTTCGCGATACATTCCCGAAATTCTTGTGCGTGTGACAAACATTGCCAGTGGATTCTCTCACGCGGCGCGATGAAATGTTTGCACGCGCGTTTTCGATCGCGAATCGTGCCGAAAACTCATTTTTTTTCATGGTTGACTGAACCAAGTCTCCGAACTAGGGTTGGCTTCGAGAAATTATCGAGAATGGTCTATTCATTTCGCACACTATCTCGCCGATCCGAGAAGTGAGAGAGCGTGGAGAATGAAGAGAGTCATTTCTCGACAAGCCAACCCTACTCCGAACCGTATTTTTACCGAATTTTCGCAAAATTTGAATAGTTGTATAGTTGTTGTTGTATTTTGAAAAACCCATTTGCTTAGCTAATTTCTACCTTTGCAATTTCGAAGTTTGTTCGAAGCTTCATAATCTATTGACAACCTACTCGTGCCCATTTTGTCTTTACCTTAGAATATTTTTTCGAACAAGATCCGATAATTTCGAGCTCGTGCTTAAATTTCTGTCTTTAATTATTTCTCACAGCCTTGTGAGTGATAGCACTAGCACACATGACAACTCTAACCATTCTCTTGAAAATAGGAGAGCAATCTTTCTCACCCCTGTCCTCATCACACTGCTATCATAGTGCCGACCACTCCTCTCTTATCACAAGGCATCATGAAAAGCATTGCTCTTTCACAACCTTTTTTTCGCTTTTTTCACAATGAGTTCCATAGTTTTGCTCTTCAGGATGTCACGCCATGCCGACCTCAATCTCGCCACTTTGCCTGCTGACATCATCTCCAATATCATACGAATGGACGAGGAATCGCTGGAAAGCATGCAACTGGTAAACGATTGTCTCAATGACGAAATTATTCTTCGTAAAAATAATAGTATTAGCTTTTCTGAACACATTATATAGTCGTCCTGTTAGCGATTCACGATTTAATTAAATTAGAATTTCGAAATCTTTTTTTTGACGGGCTTTTCTTCAGATTTCCCGCTCCTGGAACGCCTGTGTCCTTTCTTACTTGGCTGATCTCCGGTACAAGCCTGTGCTCGAACGTGTCTTCCTGCGAGGAGCAACGGAGGCCGACTTCCCTGATGATGATGACGATGAAAAGGCGCCCAATTCTCATGATCATGTCTGCATGTGAGTTAGATTATATCGTCACTCGAAAACATTGCGCGAATCAAAATGTGTACTAGTCTGTTCACTCAATGTACATGTTATACATTGAATCGTGTCTGCCTCGTAACGCTAAATTCCGGTAATCTCAATTTGCAGGTGGGCTGTCATCTCTGACGGTTGTTCTCGGGCGAGAATAGGCATGGACCAGTGGCTGATTCGTGATGAAACATTTGACGATGTGAGCGATGAGAGGGATATCTTACCGCTTGTATTATATTCCGTTCCAGGCATTCGAAGTGACTTGCCTTCCGCAAAAAGTGATGGATTCTGCGGATTTGAAGAAAGTGGAAGAGGTTGGTTCCAAGGTTTTTTTTCGTATGCCACTTATTTTTTAGTATGGAACTTTCTAATCGCAGTATACACCTTTAGGAGGCCTCGAGCTTTCCCCGAACGCCACCGATGTTTTTCGTGAGTGCAGTAACACACGCGTTCCTCAATCAAGGCCTTGGACTTTTGGGAGCTTCTTTATCCGCAATTCCTCTCGCAGTTGACCTGTATAGAAGCGCGGAAGCCATTGAATCGTAAGTGTTATTTATGATAACATACTTTTCATGCAAGACAAAATAATTGTGGTAGATACGCTTCAGGCAAACTCCCAAAACTATCGGTGAATTGCTGAATAATGGTTTTGCGAATCGTCGCCTAACTCGATTCTTCTCATCATTTTCACGAATTCAACAGCTTGAACTCGATGGATCTCCAAATTATCTCGAGATAAAATGTGCTCTCAAGACGATAGGAAACTTACCCATACAAACGTTGAGAATTTCCTGCGGTGAATTGAATTGGACCAATCAGTACGTTTCTTCCTGATTTTTGCTTTAAAAAATGAACGTAAATATTAAAGGAAATCCATTGTGGAATTGGTTCAACTTCATCGAATCGAGCACATAACAATAAGAATTTCGTTCTTGAGGAAGCAAAAATTCGGTAAATTTTCAGGGTTTTCAAAATAAAAACTGCAATTATTAAATTTTCAGACGATTTCATCCATCAGATGATAAACATGTGCGTGCGACTTGATATTTACGAAGTCTTGCGACTTGTTGAGCCCGATCGAAGAAATAGCTATTTTCACCGTAGTTTGCGCTACTGGACCGCTAAAGCGAATGAACTGGCAAAGGATGGAATATCATTGCAAATATCGTGCAAAGAAGACGCTGATTTCGACACGCGATTGAAAGTTCATCCTCATTACATTCGAACTCATTTGTCAATAATGTCCACTGACCAGAGACGTAGTGGAGTTTATTATTCGCTTGGAAATGATGAAACACGAGGACATAGGCGCTGATTAATATTATGATTATTTTAAATATGTAATTTTTTGTTGAATTTGTAAAGTTGTCCTGTCTTTGATGATAAATGGTGACACACGACAAATTTTGCAGCACTTTTTTCTCGAATTTTCACTAATTTGTGTTCAAAAATTTTTATTCTCCTCGGGCATCCCAATGACTTTCAAGCCAGCCGCGTTCGATTGCTATAACCTCAACGACTTTTATCGCGCGTAATCCCAACTCATTCGAATTCTTTAGTTTCTTCCAGTTTATCGTCGAAATGGAGGCCGTCTCCCGTCTCTTTCCCTTCTCCATGTTTTCGCGTAGAAAGAAGGCCACTCCTCCTTCAATAAGCCTCAACGACCTCCCTCGGGAGATCATTCTAATCGTCGTCCGAATGGAGGTGAATGTGCCCAAATGCGAGGAAATGGACGAGGATGCACTGGAGAGCATGCGACTGGTAAGCCTAGTTTCGAAAATCATTAGCTCAAAGGGCAAAAGTAGCGCCTCCAATACGTCGCTATTGAATAGAGTTGTGAGGAAAAATAAAACATGGTGACTATGCTTAATCCATACCTGATGGTGGAACCTTTAGATCTCGCCATCGTGGAACGAAGTTGTCGTCTCTCAACTCGATGCATCAAACGTTTATTGGCCTCTTGGTCGAGTTGTCCTTCGTTCGACAAGGACCACCACATACGCAGGCGATCCACTGAGGTGTCCGAAATATCTTTTTTCTAAAGTTAATTACAATATTTGTGCTATTGTTTACGGGAAACACCTTCAGTCTATGCAATATATCATAAATGTTTGACAGGCCTTACTCAGAGCGAATCACGATGGGCACCGTCCTGCCGTACGAGTGCGAGCTGTCGAGAATCAGGCACGGTCTTGGGAAGTGGCTGACCACGTGGGCAAGGACTGCCCGCGAAGGGGAGAATGTGGTCAGTATTATTTTTTTTAAATAAATAGGTCACCTTTGCGAGGGTCAGAGATTGCTAAGCAATAAATATGAAAATTGAGGGGATAAATAAGATAACATGAAACTATGTACATTGCAGGGGATTTCCGCAATTTCTTCGAATTTCTCGCATGAGCTGAGCGATCCTATTCAAATATCGACCAGGAAGCTTCTCGCGCAAAACAAAGAGCTCGTGCAATGCCATAAAGAGCGAAAATCGTCATCGGAGGAGCAATATCTAGCCCAGGCCGGTGTTTACGCTTGCGCTGCTACACTCGTAGCTACTCTGTGGAATCGCAAGGCTGGACTAGCCGTTGCTCTGACCACTCTGTCTCCACTCGCTTATCTATCCTGGACGTATAAGTCAGACGTCAGATGATTTGATGCTAAATTCAGCATGTTTACGTTTCAGGCCCTATCGTGGTCCAAATGGCGATTGTGCTAGAAATGAAGCAGAGAATACCCGTGATGTCGGCCGCTTTTCTCGATTTTTCTCAGCATTCTCGAGTATTGACACGCTATTTCTGGATGAGATAGAAGACCAGGCATGGATGGTTGCTGCACTGAAATCCGTAGGAAATCTGCCTATCAAGACGCTGGAATTTCGCTACTTTGGCTTGCTGGATTTCCCTCAGTAATCATTCTTGCGTAGTGCCATTTTTTAACATATGCAATATAAACTTTCAGGAGGATGATCATTGAGTTGATTCGGCGACATAAAATTAGCCACTTTTCCATGCAGCTTTCACATTTCAGCTTGGATGAATTCGGTAAAGCATATTCTAGACGTCCCTTCAATTGTTTTTCAGATGATCTTATTCGCGAAATAATACGTCTGAATGCAACACTTGACGTGTACGAGATAGGATCTCTCTACGAAGACGGTTTATTCACCGAAACTCCCCAATTTTGGATGGAGAAAACCGCGAGATTTCTTCTCGAAGGAATATCCGTGGAAATCTCGACAATTCATCTCAACAAATTTTTCAACAGCTATTTGAAAGACAAGTTTATCAAGACTCATCTTAGTGTTATGACTGTTGAGCAAAGAAGCAACGGTTTTAAATATCGACTCAGCAACCAGAATGGAAAATTGTTTTGACTTTTTTCTGTTCGCTTATTTGAGACAGATGGTAAAGAATGTCCCTTACATGTTTCTATTTTTTCCATGGAGAGTTCGCTGTAAAATCGACTATATTGTTCAAATTCTCTAGATACGATAAAAAGTTTGTTTAAAAAATTAAAAACAACAAACATTGCTTTCTGGCCTCCTTCCCGCAAAAAAAGCTGTTCTCATTTCTCCGAGATTCAACTGACTGACGCCCGCGTCCTTTTCAAAACCAGACGTTAGCGCTTGCTTTTCACACATTTTTCCTCCCAACAGATTCCTCATTCATTCATCTCTGTCCGAATCTACCTTCGATGGATGTTTTGTCTCGCCTCTTCCCCTTTTCGCTCTGGTCTCGCCGAAACGGTGGAGAGGCTGCAATGACCCTCAACGACCTCCCCGCGGACATCATCCGAATCATAGGGACTATGGAGACGGACGCCCTGGAGAGCATGCGACTGGTGAGAATCACTGATATTTTGGTCTGAGTAAGTCCATGATCAATTTTCAATTTCTTTTGAAACAAATTATTGTAATGAAAAATGAATTTCTAGCATTTTTCGTAAAGGCGTGTTCATATTCATCGTCGAACAATTTCAGATTTCGCGCTCCTGGAATGCGATTGTGCTCGCTGCTTTCGCTACGGCAAGCAACGCAATTTCCCTCAACCGCGTAGTCCTTCGTTCTTCGTACATTTTCAATTACGCATTCAAACCTCCCAGGTCCGTAACCGTATCGCCTCCTCGTTTCAAACCAATCAATATTTGTAGGCCCATCGCTGAGCGCATTTCCATGTGGGCAGAAGTGCCACGCGAATGCAAGCTGACGAGGTTTATATGTTTATTATTTATTTAAATTATATTTATTTGTTTGTTTATTTAAGGTTCCAGCATGGAATGGGAAAGTGGCTAAGAATCGTTCGAAACTACTGGGGAGTGAGATCTGTGAGTTTTACCATGCACAAGTAGAAGAAATAATAAACGCGGTTTCGTTTATAATGCTCTCCCTTGACTTCTCAGTCCGTTAGATGAGAATGTGGAGGAAGGGTACCAGCAGTAGAAAATCGGATCTGCTCCGAGAGAATACGTTTATTTCAGGAATATGACACAAAGGAAATCTCTTCCGAGACTATGCATGAGGTCGATAATACTGATCCCTTGGAGATATCGGCTAAAAAGACAATAATCATGGCTAAAGAGCACGATGAGCAATTGAAAACACTGATAACTATCTACTTCAAAGTGGAAATCCTATTTGCCGGGCTCGCAGCCTCCTTGCTTTCAATTACAGGCTATTGTGCAGAGAAAATAAGTTTTCACACTGGAACCGCGTGTTCTTTGGCGGCATGTTCTACAGCCATTTATCTTACACGGAAATATCCGTGAGTGCATAAATTTGAACATGCAACTCAATAAAAAAATAATCGCGTCGTGAAATCTTCTTTTTTACAGAATCGTTTATGGGCCCAATAGCGAAGAGGAAAGAGGATGTGCAGAAAGTGCAGCCCCAGTAGCCCGTCTTGCTCGATTTTTCTCCAAATTCTCGAGCATCCGCACGTTGGTTATCGACGATATCGAAGATTTGCAATGGATGATTCATGCTATGAAAACGATTGAAACTCTACACATAAACACTCTGGAACTGCGATACCTCGGCAATCAATACTTCGTTCAGTACGTTCCTTGTATCTTTGGTGCGAAGTAGGAGCAATTTTAATGCGGCGCAAACTTCAGAAATATGATCGTTGAATTGGTCAAGCGTCATAATATTCGTCACGTTGCAATGCAAATTTCGTTTTTAAGCCGGGAGGATATCGGTTTGATGTAATTCTCGGATGCGTTCACTAATAAATTATCTTCAGACGATTTGGTGAGCGATGTAACGAAATTGAATTGCACACTTGACATATACGAAGTCGGATCGTCTATTGTACCTGGTGCATTCAATACGACTAAAAGATTCTGGGAGGGAAAATCTGCGAAATTTAATCAAGAAGGAATTTCAATGAAAATTTCAACTACTGGAGATTTTGCGTTTGAACTATCTGACGTAAAGAAGAGATTCATTAAAACGCACCTGGAAGTCCAACGTCCAATGATGAGCAGAGATGGTGCACCCGCTCTTTATAAACATATCCTTAGTTCTCCCAGAACATGATCTAATCAATTTACATGTCTTTTATTTATATTGTTATCTACTCTGCAACCGATTTGTGATAAACATATTGCATCTATGACTGCTTTGAAAGCAAAGTTAACTATGAAATATATTTTAGTGTCTTTCTAAAGACGGAGTGGATATGCGCCCGTTATTATCATCATGTAAATCCGTTATTCACGATAATTTACCCACTGGCGGTTTTCCTGCGGATCTAAAAGTCGAACGTGCTCTTCAAATCAACCTTCAAATCGGAAGGCTCCTCTCTTCATTTACATTGGACAGGGTGCATCCTCAGCTTGCGTAAAATACTCACCGATGTCAACTTCCTACTCGTCCGACCAAAAACTGGATCTTCTCCGCAGAGTAATGTCTGCGCATCGATTGCACTTCATCTCCCGTACAAAGTATCGGCAATGTCTTCTGTCGTATCCCCTTGCCGAAGCAGTGCTACAGGAGTTGTCCAGAGAGCAACAAGATCAAGTGTCAGCAAAAGTTAGTGGTGCATCAACACCCGCCCCAGATGACATGATCACGCGACTTCGCAAGGAAAACGAGCAAAGGTGGGTTGTGTTGTCTCGATTTATGAACCATTTCCAATTGATTAGGTTGTTTAAGTCTAAAAATACTATTTCAGCGCCTCCCGTCGCTTCTCTCGCAAATGCGGCGTTTGTCTCACTGAATCCCCCGCTCGTCGGGCGGTTCTGACGGAGTGCGGGCACGCACTCTGTATGGCTTGCGCGGAGCAGATGAAGAAGGTAATCATAACAATACTTTATCGGGGCATGTTAATTTCGATAGAGTTTTTTTCACACGCGGCATTAGTGAAAATAAGAGAGATGAAGGAAGAGCCGTTCAAGCGTTTTCATTTACCACCCCCTATTATTTGGATATCTATCAGTATCGTTAAGGACGCACTCTTCTCGAGGATTGTTTGCCCATTCTGCCGAACATCGTCGGCCACGGTGCCTCTCTATGAGGATGAATTACATGACCTTGAAGATTCAATCTAGGAGTTGAGTCGCTGAACGGAAAAATGTATTCACTACACAGAACGGAACGATCAATTCACTACGCGACTACACCTAATATATCTAATATATTCTTGTTTTCATAGAGCCTGTAGGAAACAATTAGGATCGAATCTTACTATTCCCATCAATAAATAATTGAGATTTGACCGGTAGGAACAATATTCTTTTGTTTATTATCAATGAAAGTCAGATTCAATATTTCGTATTTTTATAATGATTTGCAGTTTGATAAAAAATGAACGACTAATTTTTATTTATCGAGACATTAAACAACGTGCATTCACCAATTAACGTAGCCTCTTGATTCTTTGTCGAAAATAGAGTAACGGTCTTCTTTATTCTCGTTCGTTCTTATTCTCAAATGCATTTTGATTCCTTTTTCGGTCAAACGAAATCTGCATCGTCCTGGAACGAAATTTGCATCGATGTTCCATTTTTCTCCAATTCGGATGCTTTCTGATCCCAATATGCGCGATCGCGGTGGAAATATCTGTCCGAAGTATCTTCATTGTGATAAATATCAAGTGTGAATACCATGCTCACTATTTTTCGCGCGAAATAATCTAAATTATTTGTTTCATTGTCATCGATGATTGGTGTTTCTACCAAAGTTTTTCTTCCGTAGGTGACTGGTGCTAATTGAAATGTGTTTTATGCTATGGAGCTGAGTCAACTCATTGATAAGCTCACTGAAAAATGATAATATTATTATTATTAAATTCGATCACAATTTGTTACTTACAAATCATTTTCATCTAATCGCCAACACTGCATTTCAAGAGAAGTCACGTGTAAATTTCCCAATTTTTTCAACGTCGGTTTGATTGGTGATTCACTAGGCCAACCGCCTATAACCAGCGATTCGACATGTGAAAAGGAAGAGAAGAAACGATCCAATCTCGTGTTAGATTTCTCCTCATTTTCAGTTAATTTTCTGAATATTGTTTGTGATGATTAACTTTTAAAAAATAACAAAAAAATAACAAATAACAAACAGTTTATTCTCCTCTGGCAACGTTTTGCAGATAGACAGAAAAGGAGGTACTGCTAACAAGGCGCATGCACACACGAATGAATATTGGCGCTTGCCGATGAAAATCCCGGCTAAGGTAATCGCAGAAAGAAGCGCCGTTCCGGCCAGAACTGTCGAGGGATGAGCTGGTGCCTATAATAGAAGACCTATTAGACTGTATTACATCGGCCGGCGCCAAACAGAGCCGCAGCTCGGATCTTGAGCGAATAAAATATAAATATTCCTACTTGATCAACCGGCTCCAGTTCATCATCGCTCGAGTCGCCAATCACCCGTTCTGGCTCGCACGTTACCTCTACGGCCTGAAAAGGTTAGCCATCAAGTCTCCCGATCATTCCTCTCACGCCCTGTTCAGATCAAGTGCACTTGCCGTCAAGCACTTTCGGGCTTCCTCTAGCAAATAACTGAACCACACTCGCTGCGTGTGATGATCACATTTGCAGTCGTGATTACAGTTCAAAATACGGGTGATCGTCTGTTCATTTCATCTGCTCTCTCACCGGTCCGAGTGACGAGAGAGAGTGTGAAATGTAGAAACGGCGGATGAAAATAAAAACCACAACTCACCCCAGGAAATCGCTCATGGACGCGCAGCCATTTGCCCAGGCCGATCCTCGCGGGGGCACAACTCTCAGGCACGACGGCCCACATGCACACGCGCTCCTCGCCCTCTGGCCTCTCGATGGCATCGTCGTCCTCTTCCAGATCCGATACCGTCTCATCGCGTAGGAAGACGCGCTCGACGACGGGCTGGTAGCGACTGTCGGAGAGGTGGGAGAGCACGCTGGCGTACCAGCGAGGAGAGATCTGAGAAGCTGACTGGTTTTCATTCGATGCTCACGCAAAAATATTTATAGGCATGAATGCAATACTTAGTAACTAACAACTCGAAACCTGAATTCTAGCCAAAACCCGTGTTAAATGGTTAAAATAGATAATGGACTAATTTTCAAGTAGTGAAACTCGCGGACGAATTCTTACCAGTTTCATGCTCTCCAGTGATTCCTCTCCAACGCGTGCGATGATGAGAACAAGTTCGGGTAGGAGATTTGCGAGGTTTATTTCAGAAGCGTCAGACATTGAGGACTAGTGACTGATGTGCTATGAGGTGTCCTTTCATTAATTTGTAGCTTGAATAACGGAGAGAAGGATGCGGCTGTCACCAAATGTGGAGGTAAATTCGTCCAAATTTTGACTTTGGTGGCACTACTGTTAGAATGCATAATTGTAACATTTTTATAATGGACACAGGAAAACAACGTTTGGCTACGGCTCAAATCCTCTGGATTCATAGATCGTATTGTCAACTCCGCTCGCCCGCTGTTCCCTTGTCATTATGCTCAGGTGCATTTTGACGTTGCTCAAACGGGCGTCAAAATGCGAGTCGTGCGCACAGCAAACTGCCATTGAGACGCCCAACTTCGCCAATTCGACCGCTTTCTTGTCCCAATAATTGCGACTGCGGTGAAAGTGCGTGTGTGTCGTAGTAATTTCGTCGCTGAAACCGCTCTCGAAAATGTCCAGTGTCGCGTTGCACTGGAGGATTTCACCCACGAAATTATCTGAAATCGCATGTTTCTGTCATCAATTTTTCCGTCATTTCGCACTCGCGATTTTGCAAAGATCTCTCTGTAAGAGTCAAAAAAAATTAATGGAAGGATAAGCCAGATAAACGGATTGAAACAATAGTAATGCCCTAGATAAATCTCACCAAAGCTATCCTTGCGTATTTGATAATAGTGTAGTGAGACGTGCCGTATTCCGTGCCGTTTGACCAGCTCGACGATTTTCTCCCTGTAAACGTTAACGACTTTATTTTACAAATTCAAGCTACCTACCGCATCTTCCCTCCATCACTAAAGCATCTGAGGATCAGATTTTCGACGTGAGCATCTTCCATCGTTTCAAAAATGCACTCAAGATCTCGCTCGGAAGGACTGTCTTCGAATTCGAGCTTTTCAATGTGCGAAAAAGAAGAAAAGAAGCGGGCAAATCGAATGTATTCGATTTTCTTTGCATGTTCTACGCGGTTGGCAACATCTCGATACATTTGAAGAACCGTAGGGATTCCGAGAAGACCATAACAAATTCCTGCTGGATACAGACGCTTCGCGATAAGTGCACTGCCAACGATTAGAGACGCATTGACCGCCATTCTCATCGCTTTCTCCCATTGGTCATCACGTTTCTGAAATTATAATCGTGTTCTAAGGATCTCGAAACAAAATTGTCAGAGGCGCGGCAATGCATGTGCTACGACCAACCTCGCTTGAGCACTCCTCCTCGCCGGCTGCAGCTTCCTCAAGCATTTTCTGCGGCGCACAAGTCACCTCGACTGCCTGTTACAGAATATTTCAGATTATATTCGAAATCTACACCACTCACCCCCGGGAACCGTTCATGAACACTGAGCCACTTGTCCAGTCCGATTCGCGGGCCGCCACAGCTTTCGGGAACGATTGCCCACATCCGAACGCACTCGTCGGCTTCTGATTCCGCTTCGTCATTGTCGAATTCGGCATCGCTCGTCAAGCAGAAGATCACGCGCTCGAGAACCGGCTTAGAAGCGGAGAGATGCCCGAGCACGGATGTGTTCCAGGATGGGGATATCTGTGATGGAAATGTGTTACAAATGCTTAATGCTTAATGCTTAATGCGTAATGCTTAATGCTTAATACTTAATGCTTAAAACAAATGCTGGAAACCCCGGAAAATAAATTGTGTACCAGACGCATGTTGTCCAGCGAATCCTCCGCCATCCTCACGATACTGCTTACGACTTTTGGCGGTAGGTTGAGCATAGTGGGAGGACAGTCGTATTGAGGCATCGAAAAAAGAAAACAAATATCTATATTTTCCAAGACGAGATCAAGCAAACGTTCAAAGTATGATAAGTGAATTTGCGTAGTTTACGGTGAGCGTGCCCGGTGGGTCGATTTGCATCTTTTCAAGCCGTAACATTTTTTTTAAATCTCCTCATATTTCGTAACATGTGGCAGAGCATAAAACTTTTATTTCAGAAAGTTAGTGTTTGTTGAGTGCATGGATCATTATTTGGGGGTAAATTGTCATAAATTAAATTCATAAATTGAATCCGTATCCGTAAATGGTATAAATTGTATCGTATCATCGGCATTGAACTCTCGGTCAAATTTTCATTGTCCTCCGAGCGTGTCATGTCGGAAAATTGGGTTCTGCAATATTCCATGAGAACACGCAAGCAATGGAGAAGTTTCGAAAGAGGGAAAGGGAAAAGCGGACAGAGAAGCGGCAAAGGGGCGAAATTTCGCGCTCGATCCACATAGCAGATGGTTTCTAGTGAGTGAGAGAGGCGTTAAAGTGATTTATTAGCGCCTGTGACCTTGCGCTCTAGGAATAGTGAGAGAAAACGTAAAACCAACATAACGTAATTTATTGTTCTGATGTTGTTCTGAAAGAGCGAAAGAAAGTTATGTTTCCGTTGGTGTTATTGTCAATAATTGCAGACTGTCAGGAAATTGGACGATCATTAGGAGCATCCTTTGGTATTATCATCTTGTAAATTACATGATTTTACCTGATGACCTCCTGGCAACGCTCCGGCCGCTTCGACCTTTCCAATATCTGTACAGCGGACGTTTCAAGTCGGATGCCTCCACTGCTCATCTACTTGTTAAACCTTCTAGCCAGGGCTTTAGCTCAGTTTTTTTAAAGTAATTTTCGATGTCACCTTCCTACACCGACAACCAAAAAGTGGACCTCCTGCGCAGAATTCGGACTGCTCATCGATTGCGGTTCATTTCCCATGCAAAGTATTGGCGATGTCTGGAATCGTATCCGCTCATCGAAGAAACGTTATCGATCCTCACAGAAGAACAGCGGAATCAGATTTCTGCAAAAGCATTTGCCTCCGTGCCTGATGATCTGATCACGCGGCTTCGCAAGGAAAACGATATGATGTGAGTTCTTTTTTCTTGATCAATTCACTGGACTGGAGTGGAAATGCGAACTTCAACAGCCTATTTCAGCGCGTCCCGTCGCTTCTCTCGCAAATGCGGTGTTTGTCTCACTGAATCCCCCGCGCGTCGGGCAGTTCTGAAGGAGTGCGGGCACGCACTCTGTCTGGCGTGCGCGGAGCAGATGAAGAAGGTAAGCATAACAATACTTATTTTTACTATTCTATAGAATAAAATAGAGTTTTACATCTTTTTTCGCATATGGGGATGGATAAAATATAATGGGAGAAATAAGGAGGAGAGGAAGGAAGAATTTCTCAAGCGTTTTCATTTATCTTCCCTTATTATTCGAATAAAATATATTATTTTTAAGGATGCACTCTGCTCGAGGATTCTCTGTCCATTTTGCCGAACTTCGTCAGCCACGGTGCCTCTCTATGAGGATGAACTACCTAATCTTGAAGATTCGATGAACGATTTGAGTCTATCGAAGTCGGAAAAGACGCCTGTTTCCGGTTCAGCCTGAATCATTTGTTGTCATTATTTTCTCCTTATTTCTCTTTTGATTCAATAAAGATTATACTTTAAAAAAAGATTGTTTGAAAGTCTGGCCCTACATACCCACTGGACACGCTCAATGTGAAATATCGCTCTCTGAAATCTAAAGGTGTTGGTATCCTAAGGAAAATCTTGCCTTTATTGCAGTGAAATACGCTCTTTCATTCCTTTCTTTTGTTATTCTTTTCGATGACACATCACGGCTCACCACCCGCCCTTCTTAATCTCCCTCTAAATGTCATCAACAACGTCGTACGAATGTCAGAAGACTCTCTCGAGAACGTGCGATTGGTATGGACTTTCATCCTTATCATCTTTCGTCGATTTACTCTTGATAGATCATCCTCATACGACGATCGACGTCTAACAAGACAAAAATAAAACACTCATTGAGTAAATTACAATCACAGATCTCTCCCTTCTGGAACACATCCGTGCACTCGTATCTCTCCGATCCCCGCTTCTTGGTGGAAAGGTATTCGAAAAGATTGTGAAACATCAACAGTTTTGCATTTGCAGCCTCAGCAATATTCTCCCACGGAATCTTTCTATAAAACAATCCGTCAATTCACTTCATTCCCATCAAACGATGAAGCTCCTTCTCCTTCTCCTCGCTCTTCTCTTCTCGCTCGGATCGACCGATCCCGTCCGTGGTGATACTGAACTCTTCTCGTGCATGCATTCGTAAGTTGTGAAATAGACCATAGATAAATAATAATTCTCTCTACATAAAAAAACGTGTGATCACCGATCCACCGTTCGACGTAACTAGCTTTTAGAGGCCGGGGGGATGATGGCAAGATTTGGCAAATACCAGGGTGGTATGTAGTCGGCCCGGGGCTACAACTTTGCAATTGACACTTTTTCGAAAAAAGTTGATCTTTGATCTTTTCCAAGTTGCCACTTTAAGCTTTTTTGCATTTATCTCGAAAAGTACCGGTCCGATCGGTCTGGAAAGTGCTCCGATGGGTCCAAACCGGGTATGATAATTGTAAAATGGAGTGTCGGGCGAGTGCTCGGGACCTAACCATTCTAGAGGTGTGGGTTCGAATCCCGTCCAGGGCAGGTCTTTTGCCGGATTTTTAGCTTGCTGCAGGAGTGTTCGAGAATGGTCGGGGAGTGTCTTAAAGTGGTTTTCAGCTGTTAATTCGTGGCGCAAGTGGTAAGAGAGCGGACTAGCGGGCAGGAGGTTGGGGGTTCGAGTCCCGGCCGGTGCAAACCTATTTGCCATGTAGTGGGGAGTGGTAGGAAGTGGTGGTGAAGCATTGTAAAGTGTAATTCATGGCTCAGGCGGTAAGAGGGCGGTCTAGCGAGCAAGAGGTTGGGGGTTCGAGTCTCGGCCGGTGTCGACGTATTTGCTACTCTTTTAGCATACCGGGGGAGGGTCAAGAGATGCACCCGAGTACGGTAACCATCAAACCCGGCGCACCTAGCACGCAAACTCAAAATGGGTCCAATCTCCGCTAGACAAGTTCAGAAAAATCAGGAAAAGCGTGCAGTTATACGAAAATCTTACGGTTTACCCCTAGCGAGCGCAGCTCGGCTAGTAGATAAATAGATAAATAAATACATATATAGATAGATAAATAATAGAAATAGGAATAGAAGATAGATAAATGATACCGCCGTCTCTTCCTTTCTCTCTCTCTCTCGTCGACCGAGCGGGCAAGAGCAAAATGAAGGTACGGCGGTATCATTTCTCTATTGTGTAATATTGTCTCAGAGTTTACCCTTAGTTTACTCTTGATCGAGATATTTAGTATAAATTAGCGATGTTATTTCCTGCAAGGTGCCGGAATATAAGGACAAATTTTATATTTATAAAAGATAATTTAATTTTAGTTGCACGACGACAATCGAAAAGGACGCATGTGCTCAAAAATGCACCTCGACGTGGTTCATCAAATATTGCCTGCCTCTGACCGCAGACAACAAGGCGGCATGCATATACTGATCTGTACAATGTATTGTGTCAGAATAAATTTCCTTTATGACGTTCAGGAAGATTGTTGTTGAATATTTATCAGTTCGCAATTCTGGCATTGTGATGACATCAATCTATCATAACAAAGTATTTAACGGCGTTAATTAGCATTCACAAATCTGCAAAAAAGTGTTTCCGAGACAAAAAATTTGAATGATGAAACATCAGCCAACGCTCGTTCGCTTTCTCTGATGACATGGAAGCATTGCTAAATATCTAGGTGATCGAAACCAAATTACACGCCCCAGGCACAGATTTCCGAACTGCAAAATATGTGGAAATGGAGCTATAGCGCATCGTAAATATAGGGGCGGCACAGTAATTGAAATTCCAAAAAAAAATACTGCGATAGGCATTCCCCATGCTCCCCACAAAGCACTCTGTCATCTCTAGGCGTTTCCTGGTCTCTTATGTTCCCCGGTCGCTCAATGGCCGCTCTTGAAACGTTAAACGTAGCTGGAATCACAGGGCGCCTCACAATCACGTGGAGGATCAATATGGTCTTTTCCCATCCTCTAGTACGACATTTATTGTTATTCACGACATTCTTGGGCAAACGTTATTTATGATGACACATATTGAACCGATTAATTGCATTTGACATTCGCTGACTGCTGTCCCAAATTTGCATTGAGATATTTCGTGAAACACATCGAAGTGCATAGAGTAAGCATATTATCGTCCGTCTTCGCTCTTTCCGTCTCCAAGGGCACGCATCTGAAAATATATTACAGTAGGATTAGACGAACGAGGTTCACGGACTAGGGAAGAGGTGGCCAATAGGGATCAGTACGTCTTAGAAAAGCGTTGGGGAGGGTTGCGACAATGAAAAACGCCCTCTTGCGCTCTCTCTCCGCCGATCTCTAGCAGCTCTTGGTTTACGGGCTCGTTAGCTCCTTTCAGACGTACCGAGTCCGTAATATCGGTATCGTTTAGCCAACCCTACACTACAGTATGAGAAGGAATTGTAATTCGCAATCACATATTTTTTTCCAATTTCTCAATATCAGCCAGCCATCCCATTCTAGGCATTTAAAGACAAAGCTCTGTATCAACAACGCCTAATGGGTAAAATTTGATAAAATTAAGTTCAGAACTTACGGCTGCAAGCACTTGAAGAGCTCTGGTACGCAATTAGCGTTGCCTTCATTAATTCCGCCAGGGACGGGAGCGGTGGATCCGATTGAGAAGAGAAGAGCGAAGAGGAAGAGAAGGAGCTTCATCGTTTGATGTGATTATGGTGAATTTCAGGGGGTTTTATAGGAAGATTCCGTGGGAAAATAATGCCGAGGTTGCAAATGCAAAACTGTGCAGTGTTGATGTTTCGTCATACACATTTTTTTTTCAAATATTGTTTTCATTCTTCGTCCAGATAACTCTTTAAATTAACAATTTATCAAAATATTCGCGATTACATGAGTATGATAGTTCAACAAATGTTCAATTGATCAATCCCGGGTTGGCTAGACGCGCGGCAATGCGAGCCACTCCGTCCCTGGCCGGTCTGTACACTGCAAAGACGCGACTGCGTGCGGCTTCATGTGCATCATCCATTGCCCGGTTGAAAGGACCGAGGTGACGTTCACTGAAGGCCTCACTCCGCTTCACGAGTTTCTCATCCAGTGACATAATAGTGAAGAACGCAATGCAAATGAAGGGGGTCGCAGGGCGTATGCAGGTATTTCCCATAAGGAAAATTACACTACATGCTGCAGCCACGGACAGACAGAACTTGATGAACGACCAGAACACTCCGAAGGGCGTAAGGGCTTCGTCCTCCCTTTCAGGCTCTTGTATGGGATCAATGGGGAAGATGAATTCTCGCAGCGGCAAATACAGGCGACGGGCTCTCGCGTGCACAGCCCTCTTTGCCGCATCGAGTGCCACGTTGAAGGGCTCAGCACTATCGTCGCACCATTCGTTGATCCTCTTCTGGCAGTCCTTGTCAACCCACGAAAGGAATAGAAATACCACCACAGCTAACAAGAGTACTGCGTTGAAGCATGCATTGTTGTCAGCGATGGTCATTAAGATGACGCCGACGATGAACAGGGAGAATAAGCGTAGATGTATGCGGAAGAATGATAGCACGATAGAGCTCCACGAGGGAAGTTGAGGCGCGTCTTCAGCGATCGCGGGAAGTACATCCATATCTTGCGCTTGTAGAACTTCATCAACCGCTGCTGCGTGTATCTCTCCGAATTCCTCACTAGTTTCGGCGGAGACGATCAATGCTGCAGCG
This sequence comes from Pristionchus arcanus, assembly GCA_900490705.1. Taxonomy (NCBI): domain Eukaryota; kingdom Metazoa; phylum Nematoda; class Chromadorea; order Rhabditida; family Neodiplogasteridae; genus Pristionchus; species Pristionchus arcanus. The sequence goes on from LS487782.1 coordinate 61,533, forward strand.
CCTGAAAATAGCATAGATATAAAATCCGAATACAGAGGGGAAAATTCTTTGCAGTAATCGAATAAAGCACACCATGTGGAGTCGCTGGTGTTTCATCGGCCCTTGGTTCTTTTTTGACTCGTGATCCAGTTAAGACGTCTTCTTGGTCAACCACGGCAGCATTAACGATCGGAGCCGATTCAGCTGCTACATCTGTTGACGGATCGTCCACTGCGCCTGCAATGCAACAGAACTATTCATTTTAGAACTATTCATGACTATTCATTTTCCAAGATCTGCGAAAAAGACTCACCTTGACGAGCGTCGGCTGTTGCCTCAATCCAGAAAGAAAGAGCTTCCTTGTCAATTTGTTTGTGCCCCTGTAAACAGTTCGATAACGCAAGAACAACACTAATTGGAGTAATTAATTAGAGCTATAATTGGATATTTTACCAGTCCGCTGCATCTCACTCCTCGTATGGCACCATGAGCAAGAAGGAACTGCGAGAGCAACTGCTCGGCATTGCACCATTCTTCATTCTGTAATATTATTTTAAATATTCATCATTGTCTTTTTTGAGCGAGATACCTGGCTGAAGAAGTGCTGAGTGCTTGCGTTGAGCAGATTCTTGTCACAACGATCGAAGTTCTGACGCAGTTCATCGATCCGCTTCACAATGTCGCACACGAAAACTGAAGTTGTATTTTCGATTATCAATCGCTATCTGTATTGATTACTTGTAGATTATTTGTCATGTCTGCTAAAAATTCTGGAGAATGATCATCACCTCTCCGAACAGGAGCGACACTGTCATGGAGAATCCACAGCGGGGTAAATTCTGATTCAGTCGGCGATTCTACAGCTGCAGGTTCTTCTCTGATCTCTTCCTCTGGCAATTCTCTTCCGTTTTCGAACATTTGCAGGTCGGACGCTGGAGTAAACGCTACAGATATAGGTGCAGTGTCAGCAATGGTTTGTTCCGGCAGATTTCTGTCATCATCGACAATCGCTACTTCAGCAACCTCCATACCTGCAATACTTCGTTTGAAACTGAATAATTCTAACAAAAAAGAAAGAGCTAGTTCAACCAAGTTCAAATGCAAATAGCAAAAACCTCACGGCGATACTTACTCGGGATAGCACCCTCCGAGTCAACAGCAACAGCTTCTTCCACGACTCTTGCCATTATCAGCTCGTCTTCAACCCTTTGTGATTCCGATGAAGCCAATGGCACCACTTCATTTCGACCTGCTGCCTCTTCCTCAGCGATCTTTACGGGTCGTAGGACAACACTTTTAGCTTCCTGGCATCTGCGTTTTTTGTTCTTCTTTTTCTTTGGTTTGTCCTTCTTCTTCTTGTGCTCATCCTCTTTCTTCATCTGCCGTCTGGCTGCTGCGGCAGCTTTGAAAGCAGCAACCTCTTCTTGCGCTATTATTACTGCATCGGCCTCGGCTTCTGCGGCTTCAGCAGTCGCTTGCCACGGATCGGCGCATTCCGCACACATGCCAGTCCAGAAAGCGAGCGCTCCTTCGAGTATCTGCTCATCAGCCGCAGGCGCGAACGCTGCAGACTCAGTTGCAGCACCAGCAGGATCTTCCACAGCTCTGGACTCATCCATCACTGCTCCGGTAATGTGGTAAGTTGTCACTGCAATGTGGCACTCGAGTGTGCATTCGAAAGGCGATCATAAAGCATAAACATACCAACAGCAATGCCAACATCTACTTCTCCCTCCTGACTTTCCTCAACGGCCCCCATCAAGAAGGAGGCTCCATCGGATGCAACCACTGCTGGCTCCAGTTGCCATGCTGCCACGAAATCGTTGAGCCATTTCATGTCCGCCGCCGCGGCTGCAATTCAAGCATGGTTTTTCGCTCAGTCCTAGAATGCATAATCCGAAAGTGATTGCTCAAGAAAAAACTTTAACTTGCTGCTTACTCATTGAAATTCCAGCTTCCGAGTCAACAGCTACAAGTTGCTCTTCGTCTCTTATCATAATCAAATCGTCGTTGGCCATCAGTGAATCTGATGAATCCCGTGGCCTCTTCCGAACTGCAGCAATCTTTGCAGCGGCCTCTTTCTCTTTCCGTTTCGCCTCCTTTTTCGTCTGTATTCGTCTTTCGTTTCTTCTCTGTCTTCTGGCTATTTTCGCCAATTTTCGGGCTGGCGCTCCTGCATTCCAGGCTTCTACAGCAGCCAGCGTCTCCGGGTCCGTGCATTCCACGCACTTGGTGGTCCAGAAATCGAGTGCTGATTTGTGCAGAGCCTTTTCGCGGTAACGCTTGCCGTAGACGAACGTCTGTAATGTTGTCGTTTCCACGTGCTTATAGATGCCGTGATATAATGAGCGAGGAAAGGATGTATCATAGTTACCCTTTTCCTATGCGAATTTCCGATAAAGTGGCGGATCAGCTCAACCGCGTTGCGAAGTCCGCCTTCGCGACACAAATTGCAACGAATCGACTGAAATAATTCAAATTTCAATTCAAAAAAGACAGACTATAGCGTACATTCGTGAACAAACGTTGTGTGCAGGAAAGTAGAAGTTCGTGGTCACATCGTTTGTACCTCTTCACGAGTTGAGCAATCGCAAACTCAGCATCCTTACTCGGAACTACAAAAAAAGACTTAAAGGAGGCGAAACAGGAAAGAATGTTGGTGACTCTCGCACGGAAACCCCGGGATTTGCAAGATACCGTAGTCAAATGAGAGAGGGGGAGGAGGGGAGGGAGACAGGCGTATGTAAATCAAAAGCGCACGCTTAATCAAATCCCCTGTTCAAAATTCCCGCAGTTGCCTGGATTGAGGGGAAATCTGGAACTGCGCCAACTCTCTATAACTCGGTTCAATGATGACGTAGAAACATGGGAGTTTCAGAATTCTGATATGGTATGGATTGCTACAATGTGACGTTGACAGATTAGTCACCAAAATATTCATGTTACGCCTCCTTTAAAGGGAAAAGTTAGAACGTGAAAATTGAACCTCTCTGATCATAATCATCACAGCGCCTGATAAGGTCATGGACATCGAAACCGGCGTAAGGGCGAATGTCTGAATGTCTTCTTGTAATGTTATATTATATTTTTAGGCCCCCTCCCTCAATCGATTTGTTTGAAGAGGATCATCCGATGCTCACCCATGGGCTGGGCGACTGGTACTTTCACTGGCACTTCCTCTGGCACAACTTCGACTGCATCTGCGTCTGATGCAACCACTGTCTCCACGTCATTCGAGACTTGTCCGTCTGCAATTATCGTTGCTTCTTTAGATTGTTGCCCAGCATGTTTAAACTATTTTTTTTCGTTGAAACTCACACATTGCAACCCCTACTGCACCAGACAAAGTAGGGAATTGGCGTTGAAGTTGGGAAGGTAAAATTTCGCCTCGTCTGAGGATTCGCCTGGAGATCGTGCCAGCAGTAGGGCGAATATCTAAATGAATTGACATGATGATGAATGCTGCCTGAATCGTACACACTACAGTGTGGAAAACAAAATTATCAGTTGTTTCGCGCGCTCCAACTTTCGTAAAGCGGTTTCGCAAATTATTGTATCACCACTAACACCACTCGTTCTTGTTCTTGTATCACCACTTTGCCGAACCCGAACCGAACCCTCTTGAACTCTCAAACCTTTTCATTGATGCTTACCCATTCTCTGCTCTACTTGGGACGTTTCCTTGTGCACGGCCACTGTTACTTCTTCAACCACTTCGACTGTTGTCACTGCATCTGCATCTGATGCCTCCACATTATTCAGTACTTCAGCTGCAACTTTCTCTACTTTGTTTAGGTTTCAACCAAAGTTAGTTCCGTAGACGCTCACCGATGGGCTGCGCTGCAAGTATTTTCTCGAGCACTGCCACTGTATGTGGGACTGCAGATGCCTCTGATGCGTTCATCGCCTCCGCATCATCCAGGAGTTCATCTAAGTCCGATGGCGCAGATTCGTTATCGGTACAGTATTCGTCCGTTTCATCTGCGAAATTGATTATTCTGTCTCGGCATCTACCACAATCAATGCTGTTGCTCCATGTGCTAGTTTCCCCAAATTTTGAGCCTAATATTTTCGTCGGAGCTTACTCATTGGCTGCTCAACTGCAATTGTTTCCTCCGTGAACCTTTCCTCTGCTATGTCTTCTTGCTCATCATCAGTATATGGAAGAGAAGATGCATTTGGTGAATCCGCTGACTCCGCGTCACTCAGATATTCTAGATCTGCAGTTATCATTAACGATACTTCATTTACTATCTAATTTTCCAGCTCCGTTTTTTTTCGACGGTGCTTACACATTGGTTGCTCTAAAGCAGTTTCCTCCTCCGTGAACCATGTCTCTGCTGCGTCATCGTTTTCACTATCTGAGGCTGGAGACGTGTCCGATGGCGCAAATGCATTATCGATCAAGCGATCATCCTCGATACCTGCAATATTCATATTTTCTGCCTCCACATCATACTATGCTGCTGCATCAGCAGATATCATATAGCTTCATTAAGTGTTCACCTTGCGCTACTGAAGGCATTTCTTGGTCCTCAACGTCGTCGTCATTCAGAACTGACGCAGCTATAGCAGCCATTGCCCTTCTTGCAAGATCTCTAGAACGATGTGGTAAACGAGTCTGTGCGAGTCCGGTTAAAGCTCTGAGTGATGTGGAATCACGACATCTTCCCGTTGCGTCGGTCCAAAAAGCGAGCGATGCCTTGAACCAATGATCTTCCAGTATCGGGCTCATCTAAATTTGCATTGCAAGAAGTGTCAACACGAACAAGCATTATACCTTAATGCCAGATTGGTGGTCGGAGCTGATAAAGTGATCAAGGAGACTACTAGCATTACCAAGTAGTTCTGTAGCGCACAATCGGCAAGAAAAGGTGTCCTGCAACTGAGCTGATGATAGTTGATAACAAGTGATGTTAATCGTTGTTATTAACTTGATGTGAGACTATTTGAACATGAACATAAAATCTATAACCGTGTAATGCGGAAGATGATTTTAATTACTTCCCTATTATCGTCCTTTTGAAATGCTCAGCAAATGAGATGTGCTGGTTAGCGAGCTATCGATTGTCTAGGAGAGAGGAAGGATGAAGGAAGAGGGGAGGAGGACAGTTGATCTACCGCCTCCTCCCGGCCTCTTCCCTTCTCCGCCCCCTCGAACGTTCGTCAAAGGTCAGCTACGAGTGGAATGGAAAATATTCTCACGATAAGCATAGTCAGGAATGAGTTTCTATGGGAGCAATAAAGCTGGTGGACAAAACGCATACCGTCGGGAACAAGTGGTTGGTACGTTTTCGTAGCAGTTCCTGATCACAAATGCTATAATTGTCAATAAAACGACTGTACGTGTTTCGAATGTCGAAGAGTCGAACTGAAATTAGCTCATCAAACATCCGTTGCCATATTACGGGCTCGACTCGGAGAGCTAGGCATATTGTCATGGGCTCCCCAAAATCAAGCAGAGCCGAATTATAACATGAGTCTACCTGGCACGAGTATACTGAAGATATTCACTCCTTCGTCAGGATAAATCCGAGCTGTACCATCATCATCATCCATGGCTACAATGTTAATCTGTATAGATACGGGGGATCGCGTGAAAAAAGGAAAATGAGTCCAAAACGCACGCGACGCTTGTTTCCCGCACTTTTTGTTGGCAAATTTGAGGAGACAATTATTTTTTAGCGTTCTAATTAGAATCACTCGTAAATAAACATCGATATTTGAAAGGGCCCTGACCCTTTGGACTCACATCGATCACGATTGTTGTCATACATTTATTCATTCTTATACTCACAAGAAAAATATTGCAAATAACAATAGACAATACTGTCAACGACGGAACCAAGAAGAACGATGTGGCCATCTTAGCGAAACGTGTAAGTCCATCGGCGCGTCTCCCTCTCCCTCCTCGGCAGTCCCCTCAGCCATCGCTTCGCGTCGCCCAACGCCACACAAGCGTCCGTTATCCCATCCTCCAGTCGACATCGGGCCAAGAGAATTGCGTAACCAAACTTCTTTGGCGCTGATTCATCCCACGCAAGCCATGAGGCGAAGGCGAACAGGGCGATGGTCATGTGGGCCTGCAACGGAATCGTTCATGGCGGTTGACTCCCTTCCCTATGTACTATCCCGAAAAAATATCTATGCGATATCTCATGTAGTATTGGCGCCTTCTTCCACTGAAGTATAGTAGTGACTAGCATCTTCTTAAAGAAGGCGTCCCACGAACCGCGCGAGCGACTATGCAAAGTGAGGAGTGAGAGGGCGCGCTCTCCTCATTTCGCACGCACTCTCGCTCGTTGCCTGCGCGCGCAAGGTCACTTGGAACGCAGCCAAATGCTCATAACTCGGTTCAAACGAAAATTGAAAACATGGGATTATCGAAAGTGTGATCGGGTTGCCATGACCCATCATCTCACATCGAGAACTCAGGTAGCCAGATATTCGTGGGACGCCTCCTTTAATAAAACAATTCTTTACCTGATACTGCTCAAGATACACTGAAGCCGCCCACATGACCAGCATGCAGAGGCCAATCTCGACGGTCTTGGCTAGCAAAGGCGCCGCGGCATGCTCCGGTCTGCACACGACGATTGGCGGGGGCGGCGGTCTCTTTGCCTGTTCTGAAACTGAGATTTTCATCACAACTGCTTGGAGCTAGGCATGGCATGCTGTAGAATCTCTTCATACTTCATCCCCACTCTGGCCGCTAAGAGACCATCCGGAATGAAAGAGACTGATTTTTCACATTGACAAAGAGTCTTCACATTGAAAATCAGATCACCTTACTTGACACACAATCTGATTTCTCGCGTCCGCTTCGTTTCTCGCGTATACCAGTACCCGAGCCACTGGTAGGCGAACATCCAAAGCAGTGGTTTGAGTACTGGTATACCAGTGGTTATGGTGCTGGTAAACCAGTGGTAACGATAAACCAGAGCAGGTCCAACTCACTGGTAGCAGGGCGGGCAACTGCTGCATGCAGCCTCTCGCAAGCCCCAATCGCAGCCGCAGCAGCATTGTCGACTGCAGCAATCAGAGGTCCCACCCTCCTCGATTTGTAGACCCTCCACAGCAGGGCGTCAAGGCCGTCTTCCAGCTTCTCCATGAACTCTCTGTCTCTTGCAAAAAGCAAAAATCCACTCCCAACCACTCCGCCCTGTAGATTATATCAACTTCTTGTGCAAATCAAATGGCACTAGGTGACTGTCAGAGAATATACTAATCGATTCGCTTCTGAAACTTACAATCAGCCAATCGGACAGTGTCTTGTTGATGTAGGTCGGTGTTACGTAGCGGATGGCGAGGCCGCATAGGAACAGGAAGCCAAGCGGGATCAGGTACAACCAGAGAGGTGTGGGAGTGCAGGAACTGTTGTAGCCATATCGAGGAGCCGTCAGTGATGCGAGCAGTGGAGGAGTAGGCGCTTCAGGATCTGGAAAAAAAGGAAATGCGATCACTCGTTTTGACAGTCGTTTTTATGACTAAAAATGTTTCATTATTTGGAAGATCCAAACGATCTGTTTCTATGCTTATAATCATAGAATTGAATTTTTATTATCCCAACAATAAGTTTACCTAGTCAGCACAGGCTCACCAGGTGAAATGCATTTTGCCGTCGCATCAATCCAGAATTCGAGAGACGCCTTATCGATCCTCTTCGATTTCTGAATTTCTAGTAACGTAAACTGGTTTACAGCAAATATGAAGCAAGCTGTTGCACAAATGATCACCAGATTATTGTCGTGTCCCTCGTGGCATATTTTGTTGAAGAAGTGGTGAAGAAGTTCGGGAGCTCCGCGGAAATATAGCTCCTGAATAAATCCGATGAAAATTAATTATCAAGAAAAATTAATTGCTGTTTCCCGATTTACCACGAATACAACCTATTCAATAAATGGATCAAGAAGTGGCTCAAATGGAATTTAAAATATTGCCTCTTTGAAGAGATGATTAGTGCGAATTCTCAAGCGAGCTTTGTCGCAGCTGCTATAATTCCTTCTGAGTCGATCGATTTCTTGCTCGATCTGAGCCGGACGAACTGAAAAGTTTAGTTTTAGCCCTGAATTTCGAGTGAATTGGCTCGCCTCTCCTATCTTTGCTTCTACAAAGACGTAGAATTGCAAAGATATCGACTCCTTGCTCGGGGTAAATGTCTGAATTGGTCAATCTATTATATTTTGTGAATAGATGATTGCTCACCGTAGACTAAACGGTATTCATCCTTGTTTTCAGCTGGCAACGCCGTCTCTTGTTCGGGTTCAGAATCATCCTAAATGCAATGCCCTTTTCACACGTTGTCCTTGTTACAGTTTACCATTCTCTCAGCAATCTCAGACAGCTCATTTTGTAAAGCATTCTTTCTGAAATTAATAAGCTCATGGACACATTCCGATGTGTTTCGTACCTGTGTAAAAGATCCAGTGTCTGCTCCTTCAGTGTCATTTTTCGAAGCTGTAGATGATGTAACTCATGAAAAGTGTCAAATGACTTCAAGCGTATTTATTTGCGTTACTTCTTTAATTGCTCTCAGTTCCGTGTTCTGTTTTACTTGTTCATCTTGAGTAACGCCAAGAAAGTGAAAAGGCATCTGTCTACCATTGTGAAGAATGAGATGCTCTGCAAATAATCAACAGTTGAGTTTTTTGCGATTGAGCCTCTTCAAGACAACGAGTCAGAAGTTTCGGTACTCGTCCCCATTTGCTTACCCAGCGTGAACCATTGCACTGGGTCGCTAGCGCTATCTCCTTCTGCAACAACGGCAAACTTCATTTCACTGGTGAAGTAACCTTTCCAATACGATTTCATGGCTTCTTGAAGAGTGCATCTGCAAAACCTCGGTTTTACGATTGTTAGACGTATTCTTGTAATCTTGAGTACTGTTTTTTTTTAGATTATTGCACTTACAGGTGCTTTCCTGTCGGTGTTTCAAAGTGAACGACGTGGTTTGCGTCCGTTCGAGGTATTCTGAAATGTTTCACCTTATTACTATTGGAGAACAAAGATGAATCTGGAATTCTGTTTTGAATTATAAAAGATGTGAATCACCCTTGTGCTAGATGCAAGTCCTGCATCTTTCGAAGTGCCATATCTTCTACCGTGTCAACATATACGCGTATATACGTATATACATACGTATACATACGTATATACATATACGCGCTGATGGCCCTGGAAATTGATTGGTTGTGAATTTGAAATGAATGTACTGAGTCACATTGAGAAATGAGTCACATTAATGAGAAAAAACACAAAAAAAATATTCCGAATCAATTTTTTTCGGTTCATAAAAATAGAACCACTATCATGAACAAAAATGCCTACCTTACAGTGCCAGGCGAAACCCTTGTGAACCCCATTTTCGACGATGATCTCCGAGGAAAGGTAGCGGTATAATCGACGCCCAACATACTCATTTCGCGCTATTTCAATCCCTGAAAGATTGCAGATTGTTTGTTTTTGATTATTGTTTTCACATCTGTAGAGTATTTATGCGGACTCTAGCCGACCCACGATACTCACAACTGGGCCACGGTATCAGCGATCGATACGGTAGAACCCAAGGGGAGCAGGGGCAGGCTTAGAGCGCTATGGCAGAAGGATGGAATGAACCCGAGAGTGAGAGTGTACTGTAGGTGTGGTACGGTGCCAGAAAGAACACAGGAAAAACTCTAATAGTTTATTACTGTAACGGGAACAGTGTTGGAAGGGATAAGGGAGGAAAGGGGGTACTGTAGTGGAGGTTGAAGAGGATACTGGGATACTGGATGGATCCGAAGGGAGATTGAAGGTTGGATTGGAGTGGACACCCGCAGGTGGATGGATTGATGTGGATACCGAAGATGGATGGATGGGCCGCGCCCTGGACAAGGTGACGTGACTACAGCGCGAGTCAACACTCCGCTTAGCCAGTGAAGTCTGGAGGGAGAGAAGGGGTATTTATAGGAAGAAGATCGGCATGCTAATGGAGTTGAGTCAATGTAAAGAGGGGGAGAGACGTGTGGATTAGACAGAACAACGGAGGGGATCAGACAGACTAATTGGAGTGGGATGTAAATCGATAGGGAAATTAGGTGGAAATCAGGGAAATGAGGTAGTGACTCGGTAAAAGTCGCTACACTCCCGCCTGAGGGATGGAATGAAACGAAGTAGAATGGAATGGATTGAAGATTGTGGTGGATGAGATGAGATGACTAATGGACGTGTGTTGATTGATGATGAGGGGTGAAGATTGTTGACGGACGACTACGGGGGTACAATACAGTAGGGGAGACAAGAAACGAACAATTGAACGAGTGGCTCAGGTCGTCTGGCCACGGCTCGTCGAACAGGTAGGGAGAGATCTTGTTGAACACTGCGTCACGCGAATCAAGAAACGAACAATTGAACGAGTGGCTCAGGTCGTCTGGCCACGGCTCGTCGAACAGGTAGGGAGAGATCTTGTTGAACACGGCATCACGCGAATCTGAATTGAGAGGAGAAAGAGGATCGAAGTGGAATGGAAGGGGCGGATGCTTTGTCGCCGCGATGGAATCGATTAATGAATCGATGATCTGGGAAGCTCCAATCTCCACGATGACATCGCGCGTGTAAATGCCCTCCTGATATGGGGAAATGCGTATCAAAATCCACCCCGTCAAGGAGTTCAAAGGATCATAACACAGTTTCCATGTTCACATTCTTGAGGAGAATTCTCGGGGAGAATATATTTCAACTCTCTTATTTTTGCACACTCTCTATCTCTCGTTATCTTCGTTATTAAACGCACATTGTCGATTGGTTGCCCATCAGTTTCGGGCTCGTCTTCATGATCCATCGCTGACTGCGTGCTGAAGAAAGAAATGCAAATGAACGAAAGAAATGGTATGTCTAGCCTCGATAGTCTCAAGGCCAATACCCGAACGTGTCAAATATATTCACATGCTGCCATCATCATCATTTATCCAATGTATAACAATACAATCAATGAGTTTGTCAAAACTTCGATTACCTAAGAGATCGCGACTGTTCTGTAAGACAAAAAAACTAAAATTTTATTTTTGTAAAGTTCAGCATCAGAATATATTTGACCTCCGATATTTTGGAATGATAGTATCAAAAAAATAGGCGATACTTCAGATTGAAATGGTGCTGCACCATCAAGGACGTCGAAGAATTCTTATTCAAACAGAAGTTGTGATGGTGCTACTTCAGGTCTTCGACTAATCAAAAACTAACAGATAGTTTGAACCGCTTGGCATGATAGATGATATTATTGATAATTTATTGATTCACATCGCCCATGTATTTCAGCAAGGATACAGCAACATCAACCGTACGATACTATGCTGTCTCGATTTCGCTTTTTGTTGTCGAGTGAACACATTTCGAATGAACATATCACAGTACCGGAAGAATCCGTAGCTGACGTAAACAGACGATGAAGCCTGCAAGAGTTTTTTTTTCATTTTGTAAAGCATTTCTAAAGAAAAATGAATTTCTTTCATGCATTTAGAATCGTAGTGATTGTGAGAGAAGCCAGACAAAATCCGCACAAAAAATCAATAATTACTGAAATATTCAGCGTGATCAATAAATCGTAGATACAGTATTCTTCACTCCATAAGCCCTGTCCCAAACACTTATCAATCTGATCTTTGGTCAACGTTTATCTATTATACTCTCAACACATGAGAGGACTTGTTACACAATGAACTCACAGGGACCAAAAATCATACTACTCTGACAAAACACACAGAATTAAGGGAAAAACTGAGAGAGAGAAAAGATAATTTTAGAGATACTGTATTTGACAATTTCGAGTTAGATGCACCAAGCATTCGTGAAGCGGGGGCGTGGGGTTACAACAACAAGCATTATGGTGATGGTGGTGCGTGGTATAGTGTGGGATGGGAAACGTCGGCGGTGGTGCATCGTGTGTGCGTGTGGCGCACTCACTCGTCCGCATTGCGGATGCGGTTCCACCAGAAGCGCAGGTCCTCCTTGAGAATGCACGTGGACTGCTGCAAATGAAGCGGGTTAATTTGGAAATCACACCATGCATCGCACACGCTACCGTAATCAATCACACCATCTGCAGCATGCATGCAATCGCGTCAAAAACACATTGGTGTACTGTGTGGTGTGATTTGGGAAACGTCGCACCACCGTAAGCACTTACCGCGTGTCTCTCGCTGGAGACGTGGGCGAGCAGCGAGACACCCTCCCTGATCGTCACGTCACAATGATCGCAGCGAACGCCCTGAATCGGGGAGATTACGGTAGGATAGACAGTGGGATACGGTAATCTGTTCCACTATTCAACACTGTACACTACGGTAGGATATCAGACTGCTAGTACTAATGATCTGGTTTAATTAGTAATTCAACCAATCTTCCTCGTATTATCGAAAAATTGAGATTACAACTGAACCTCATGTTACGATGAAACGGGAAAATCACAGGACCCGAACTTCGCCATATCTACCGAATCTCTCCATAGCCGTTTTGTTCGAGTCTTATCGACACTTCCCCCAGCATCACGGGCTGGACACCGTACCTAATCGATACAGAACCCATCCCTACAGTAGCCCTTCTCCTCCAAC
>LS487782.1:80258-98019 GCA_900490705.1 Pristionchus arcanus
CCCCCCCAATACTAGTAAGCTGACGACGGATTCGGATTCCTACTAGTCCATATACTTTGGGAAAATATTAGGTTAAGGCCGGGAGGCGTGTGTTTTCTTGGTATGAGTCTACAAGGTCTCTAGGTAGACCTGGGGCTCATTGGAAACCTCAATGTTTAATTTGATGATAAATTTGATGATTGGATACGGTTTCACTTTCAAAAAATTGAAAAACCGCTTTCGAAATGGAAAAATAATTCACCCTGGCTCGGGGACCCCCCCCCAATACTAGTAAGCTGACGACGGATTCGGATTCCTACTAGTCCATATACTTTGGGAAAATATTAGGTTAAGGCCGGGAGGCGTGTGTTTTCTTGGTATGAGTCGACAAGCGTCCAAAATCGACGATTTTTCGAAATAACTCAAACTTTGAGGCATCATAACATTTAAATTTCGACTTCAAATATGGTAAAATTAATTCAGAATTACTTAACTGGACCATATTAACATCTTATGACCATTTCAGGGTCAACTGCGAAAAAATATTTTTGCCGAGATTTTTTATTTTTTTGAATAAATAATTTTAATTTTTAAACTTTTTTTGCATTTTAACTTTTATTCGCAGTTGACTCTGAAATGGTCATAAGATGTTAAAATGATCCAGTTAAGTAATTCTGAATTGATTTTACCATATTTGAAGTCGAAATTCAAAAGTTATGATGCCTCAAACTTTGAGTTTTTACGAAAAATCGTCGATTTTGGACGCTTGTCGACTCATACCAAGAAAACACACGCCTCCCGACCTTAACCCAATATTTTCCCGAAGTATATGGACTAGTAGGAATCCGAATCCGTCGTCAGCTTACTAGTATTGGGGGGGTCCCCGAGCCAGGGTGAATTATTTTTCCATTTCGAAAGCGGTTTTTCAATTTTTTGAAAGTGAAACCGTCGCCCAATTTTTTCGGTGTGAGTAGAAAAGTTGTTCAGAAAATTTTTCCACATTTTTTGGGCCAAACCGTGGGTCTCTAGCTACTCTGGGAGCTGAGATATGGCATAGCCAGGTCCAGAACCGGAAAATGCCTAAAAGCCGGTTCTGGGACAAAAGTTCTGTTATGAAAGTTTTCTCTACTCCTGTATATGCTACTATAAAATTTTCATCGAGATTGCTCAAACTTGGGGCTCCTGGTTCCGGGGGGTCATGCAATCTCTCAGAAGACGCGTGATAAAGGGAAACGGGAACATTACTAGAAAGAAGCGCAGGCATTGCCTGACTCTCTTCATTGCCCATGCTCTCTCGCCTCTCTGACCAGTGAGAGATCACGTAACATGAAGTGCTAAGTACCCTGTAATTTAAACTCTATTACCCACGCCATCTCTGACAGGATATATTATTACGGTCACACAGCAGACTACATACTCATTTCTTGCTTCTAATCAATTTTTATTATTGTAGAAAACGAGGGGGAGTATAACTGCTTCATGAAAAATCTTGAGTATACATCAAAGTTGCGCAGCACCGTTTCACCTAGTAAAATAATCGGAATCACCAGTCGGAACAGCATGGGTTAGATGCTGAGTACATAAGAACGAATTTGTTTCTCTTTTTTGGTCTGTGCCGCTAGCCAACCTCCCCGTATTCATCAAAACTGTAGAACCTTACTTCATCTGGCAAATTATCATTCCGATCGAAAAAAAACCTCGCTGGTTCAACACTAATTTTAAGACGAACAAACCGAGCATACTAAACTACAAACCAGAAGACTGCAAAGATCAAAGACCACAGACCAAAGATCAAAGATCACCAACTCACTCTGAGTGCCTCGACGGCGTCCTCGATCACCAGTTGGTTGCCGACGTCGAGTGCCCGCTGCGTCTGAGGATTCTTTTTAATAAAAAAATACGTTTACGTTTCTTTGGTTTCACCACCCGCACTATTCTCGCTTCACGGTTGTTACAAGTCCAGGAAATTTGCAATATTGCGATTCATTGTGAATATGAAGTCGTAATAAACATCATTTGAGCACTCGTTTACCGCACCCACCTTCATCTAATCTTGGCTCAATCTTTCGAGGGTTTATCGCCCGCGGCATTCTAGCCTCGCGACTGCATTTTAGCATAGGCAGCTGACCACTATTCCAATGGGTGGGTATTTTCAGGCTCCGAAAATAACAAATTAACTGCTTCTAATAGATCGGTGCTCTTCGTCGCCGTACCAGGTACTTTCCTCTATAGTATCCAACTTGGTCTAATCCTAGTTCAAGCACTCGTCTTGCTTCACTACTGTTGCTGTATTTGGGATGTCATTGGTACAACAATTCCATCCGCCGCTCGATGACGCTCACAAATATCAGGAGTTATCACCTCGATCAATTCTCGCTTCACACTTACTACAACACCAATCAACCAGCAGAGCGTACTAATGAAATACACATGTGCAGCAACACAACAATTCATCAACCAATCTCCCACATTTCTACTGCATTACACTGTATCCCTCACTTCCATGTACTTATGGGCGTAACTTTCAATGTCTCACCGCCCACCCAACTCCCGTTTCATGATTTCTATAGCGCCCGCCGACTTTGCCAACTGTAATTCGCACGTCACTTCGATTTACTTTAGCCAACTTTAGCCAATAAATCACTTCACAAGCAACCGTACCCAAGTGTCCCCATACCGTGCTAACCTTCGACTCGCTCCTGCTCAAATCTATCACGATTGCACAGTTCACTGCCTCCCGCCTAACTACCGTTTCACGATTGCTACATGGACAGTCAATTACCGCTTTTGCAATACCCTGATTACATCCTGCCAAATTACCGGCATGTAATCGACCATTTGTACGCAGATGCACTCCTTACCGTACTGACCCTCACCTCTCGGTGGGCCGAAAATACCAAGGTTTCTCCACCATACATTTTCGTTCCTACCGGGCCGGTAAACAGACCACTATATATTTGATGGAATCTGCCATCAGACCACAATATATCCCCCATCAAATAATTTTTTTAAGCCTTTAAACCTCTGAGTTTGTGTCAGACCACTATATATTTTTCGTCCCCGGTGGGACATGAAAATGTATGTTCTCCACGCGCACAACTCCCTTTTCACGATTGCTACATCATCAGCCAACCATCACTATTCTAATTTATTTTCCAGTCTTATTCCATAAGAACCCAATAAGCGACCACTAATCGATAATCCGTACAATCCTACCGTCCACCTTAAGTTCGTTGTGAGCCAAAAAATGCCAATGTTTCACCACCCGCACAGCCCCCGTTTCACGATTGCTACATCATCAGCCAATCATCGCTATTCTAATTCATCCACGTATCTATTTTTCATAAGAACCCAAATCAAAGATCACTAATCGATATTAAGCCTGAACTACCGTACTCACCTTGAGTTCGTTGTGGGACGCGCACATCTCCTCGTTCACGTGGTCAATCGACTCGAGCACGTGCTGGAAATGGGATGAGATCAAACTACAAACTACAAAGATCATAACCCAGGTCGCCACATGATGTCACATGATTATACCGATCACGGCCCGCGCTGATGTCATTTTGTGTAGCAAGTTCACTGATCAACCACTTTGCAGCTTTGCGCTTCGGCCTATTCATAATAAGCGAGCTGCGCCTGTTCCACTGATGTCATTCACGCCTCTTTGTAATAGAACAATAATCATAATTCTTCGACTAGACCACACTGATCCGAAGTCAAACCATTCCTTACAAACGCTGCGCTTAGTTTCCTTATCAAGCGCCGCAGAAATATTTCATTAAACCACGGTTCCGCATAATGCTCGCATAATGCTTGCAAAGATCAAAGGTCAACCTTCAGTCATTGAAGATCAAAGTTCAAAGTTCAAAGACCACTCACCGACAGGTCGGCCGCTTTCATCTCCTCGATGCGCTCCATCGCCTCGCGCAGGCCGCTCTCCAGCGTGACCAGACGACGGGTTAGCGCCTGAATTTATTCTAATAAGTTTATTAATTAATTAAGCAATTAATAATAATTGGCCTTTATTCTGAAATTAGCACAGGTATTCACTGGCCCAGCAGTGATCTCCCGCGGAACGCAAGCGCCTTGATTAGCGGGATGACTTTTACTGTTTACCTAATTTTGGGATCACATTCTCCATGCGCCGTTTCCGTATTCTCATAAAAATCGAACTGAACCGATTGCACTGATCTATGATTAGCTTGTAGCCTATAGAATAGTATTCTGAATCCCCTTCAGATCACAAAGATTAGAGACAAAACTACAAACTACAAAGGTCACGAATCCAGTTCACGCATCAGCAATGGCATGACACATGATCACGCCTCTCATGGTCCACGCTGCTGTCATTTTGTGTAGCAAGTTCACTGATCCAGCTCCTTGCCGTTTTGCGTTTCGGCCTATCCATAACAATCGAGAAGTATCCACTCCACCAATAATTCCACGATCCGTACTCATACAGAACAATGATCACAGTTCTTCGACCAGACCGCAAAGATCAGAGACCAAACCACTTCAAGCAAATTTTTTCCCCGAAGGATGAAAAGTTATCTCACAGCGACATTTTTCCGCAATGTTTGACAATTTCCTCTTTCAGTGTCCGGCATTCACGTGGCCTAGTGGATTGTTTGCAAAGATCATTCTACAAACTCCAAAGATCAAAGATCACTCACCGACAGGTCGGCCGCTTTCATCTCCTCGATGCGCTCCATCGCCTCGCGCAGGCCGCTCTCCAGTGTAACGAGACGACGGGTGAGCGCCTGATTAAGTTGAGTAATTAATTTAACTTAAATAATCGGCTTTTCTTCTAGAATTAGTGGACCAATTTCCGTTGCGCGTTGTGCGTCCCATCCCAGGGATTTTGTCGTTTCACGCATTCCATAAGGCTTATCGATGAGCGGCTCAACTAATTCAGTAAGGTCGATGAACTACAACCAAATTCGTCACTAGTCTCCTGTCGAATTGAAGTTTCAAGTATACTACAAGTCCTGCTGAACAGCGCTCATACAATGTGAACCGAGTCGCAACCCCTGAACCTAATTAACCCTATTTCAGCGGATTTAAACATAAGTTTCCCTCAAAATATTCGTTTCACTGTTGGCATAACGTTCGCCGATTTGCATTGCTTTAATCAATCTCTCTTCTACTGTTGAAAAAGCAAATGATTATGTCCAGAAAGAAATGTTGCCTACGCGTTTTCAGTTGCACAATATCTAAACAATTAAGAGCTCAACACCCCCTCAGTGAAATTCTCAATTTGCACACAACACCATCTATCACGCAATTAGCCCCATCGAACATCATCTCCAGTAACTGTAGGATACTCGTCTCACACTTGCTACAACATCAGCAAGGTATCCCATTTACAATTCTTGTAGTGTTTATCGTCGGAAAAAAACATCTCTCTTCACGTCTCATTCGTGGAAATACATTCCGCTGATTTTTTGTTTCTACGGTGCTATAGCACTCGACAATCAATCCAACTTGAACTAATTATTGCACGATTCGAGTTTAAATAATCAAAACTCTCCCACATCCCTGCCAGCCTCAAATGTCTCGTATCACATTTCCCATATTACAAGCCTTTTCCAATTCCTTCAATTGCGAAGTCAAATGTTCCCTAGAACTAATGAAATGTTGACCCTACCAATCACGTGTTTCACACATGCTACAACTTCATTCGATCCACATCTTTTCAATTTATTTCATTTTCTGTTGTTCCTAACACTAATCAATCCGCTCGCTCCTTCGCACCGTATACTACATCGCCTGCTTAGCGTTTCATAGAAGCCATTACCAAGGCTGACATCTGCACAATGTTAATGAATTCCCGCTTCTCATTTAAAATAACATACAATGCAACGACTAGAATTGTCCGCTCCCTGCCACAAATCGGTTTCACGATTCCTATAAGATACTACCCAAACAGCCATTAACCAATGTTTCACTGGAATGTCGTCTAACAAATCCTAATATCCCCCTCCTTTCCTCCTTCTTACCGTATACTCCGCTGCGGTCGCTCCCGTCTGCGTTTGGCCGCCCGTGGTGTGGTGGTGGTGGAGTACGGTAGCCGACGGATGGTGGTACGGTAGGGGCGCGCGAGGCTTGTCACCGGCTGCAATGTCTTGGTAATCATGGTTCTCAGGTATTCATTTTCAATCCAGGAAGCCCGTATTACGGGCGCCTAGCTCAGTTTAGTCGCAAGCAAAGTATGTGTTTCACGTGTCGCGCATAAATATCTCGTTCAGCTTTCAATCAATCGAGGTGATGATGGGCTTTTATAAACCAAAGTAATTCCAAGTTCCTACAATCTGATCTTTCTTCATAGACTGCGAGAAAGCGAACGAATCAAATAGATTCAAATTTCCTCCTTCTCTCTCGCTCTCCCCATTCCACGTGCTCTCTCGCTGGTCAGATAGGAGCGAGAGAGCGTGCGAATCGAGGAGAGTCTCTCTCTCTCACCTGCGGCCAACGTCGTCGTCGCCTCCAGCTGCTCGTCCACCGTCTCCATCATCGTCACGTCGCCTGACAGAGATCAAAGATCAAACTACATTCCACATCAATCGATTTTCTAGATTAGATATGACCATCATAGTAAGCAATTCGCGCAACCAGTGTCAGAGATAAACCACTAGGGTGATTTAAGCTTCGACAAGCTCATACAATACAAATATTGCTAGTTTCTACAACGTGCTCTCCTCGTGCGGTGATAAACTAAAAACCAACAACCAAGCAACACGATTTCTAAAAAAAATAAGCGGCTGGATATGTAGATAGCCTGCAAATTGCACCTCATCAAGATAACCCACAAGGCAGCTCGCTGCTTCGGAGAATGCACACGAGCCAAGTATTTCGCATTCCTCCAATGTCAGCTCATCACCGGTGCTAAACAAAAAAAAAACAACTACTAACAAGCAGCGCAACATCTAGAAAAAGAAGCAGTTGAGTGATCAAATTATCTGCAAATTGCACCATACAAATCAAGAATGTCCCCTTTCTCCAATAACGTCTCAGTGACCAATGTAAACCAAAAACAGCTACCAAAAGGCGCAAAAAATAGACAGCTGGATGACCGAATCAGCTGCAAATTGCACCAGACCGAGGTGAGCCACAAGGCAGCTTGCGGCTTCGACAAACAAACCAGGCAGGGCCGATTCCTCCAATGTTATAGCTTCATCAGGTGGCAAACTAAAAACAACAACCAAACTATGTCTAGGGACTGAAGCAGTTGAATGACTAATAAGCCCTCTGCGACCAGACCACACGTTTACTGTGGGCAGATAGCTTTCCCCAATCACTGTTCCCTGTCTAGGCAAAGTTGCGCTTCAACACACGCATAACCTCCAGTTGATTTCACAGAATCAATCGAAGCGACCCCCATGTTTTCCAAATAGAAATACATCAATCACCCTCATCACTACTCTTCGAATTCAATCCCCTCCCTCTATGAGACTAGGCAGTTCGCAACTTCAGCGAACTGATAACCGCCTGAGCACACAACTCAAGTAATTCGGCTTCGCTCTCCTATGTTTGAAAATCTTCAACTCTGAAACGCCCTATAATCATTCCGTCGTTATTCTCGCTTCTGGTCGTTTTTTTACCAATGTACCTTATGACCCTCGCGTTAGCACATAGGGAAAGACGTTAGGCTCCTAGGAAGGCGGGGTCGAGGGCGGATATAAGCAGAACTACGATTCAGAACCCACTCACACTCGTCTTCCTCAATACCACATATTCATTGGTTTATTCTCACCAAACCAAGGCCAAAGTTTCAGCGCATTACCTAATCCCCCACTCTTCTCTTGAATTCAGTATTCTCGCCATCTTCGTACTCACAACTATCCGTTACTAGGAAGTCCTAGCTTGTGCGGATTCATGTGAAACTTCTAGCAAAAGAAAGCTGGCCGTTTTGAACCTAACCTAACACCCGGCAGTATCGGAGGGCCTACGACTCCACGACTTCAAATTTTTTTGACGTGGATCCGTCTCTACCTTCTCCCAACTAACTCCTCGACACACAATCCGCACTCACCATCATCCTCCTCACTGCTCGTCGTCCGCTTCGCCGTCGACGCCGTGGACACGCCCGAGTCCGTGCGCTTCACCTGCCAATTTAAATATTCTTCAGTACTATAATGTCAGAGTGTCTGTCTGTCCGTCCGTGCCTAACTAACTAACTAACTAACTAAGTCTGTCTGTCACGCTCAACTTTTTTTGCTCAGAACTCGCTTCAAACTCATCCTACAGCCCTAAGATCTTCACCATTAGACTTCTCATGAAAAAAATTTTCAAAAAAAATCGATAATTGATTTCGTCATCACTATGCAATATTGCGTAATGATGATGCAACATACCGTTTTTTGCGCCGTTTTCGCCGGAAACTCAACCAAATCGACTTCTCGTAATTAAAATTTTAAAAAAAATCGATAATCAATTTCGTCATCACTATGCAATATGACGAAATACTTGTTTACAAAACCATTTTCGCTCCGTTTTCGCTGGAAATTAGGCTGGATTTATCAAGTAGTTAGGTGGAACGCATTCACGCTTACGGAAGGCTCGTGAGGCCGAGAGCGATCAGGAAAAAGTTGGGATCAACCAACTTTTTTCGGGTCGCTTGAGGCCTCACGAGCCTTCCGCGAGCGTTTGAAAATGACAGGAAAAGGCGGCGGCAAAATCTAGCGAGTGTAACTCGCTATTAGTATACCAAAGTGTTTCACTGGGTCAATTTTAGATCGGTGGAACTCATTCACGCTTATGAAAGGCTCTTGAGACCGAGAGCGATCCGGAAAACATTTATAATGCAGCCACTAAGTACGCTTGCAAATTACTGGTTAGCGTTTGCGAAGCGTTCGCATTTTACCGGGATAACCCGGCGATGCGAAGCGCTTGCAGATGACTGGGATATCCCGGCGACATCTAGCCAGCGAGCGAGCGAAGCGAGCGTAGCTGGCTAGTTTATTTTAAAATATTTTTTAATTACAATGTTATTGAATTTGTTATCAACTGGGTAACCGAGTGCTATTGCCAAAGCGGAATAATCCAGGCTATTAGCGAACTGCAAGAACCAGAATGTGCCTGGAACTGGCTATGAGCAGGAAATGCATAACAGCGTGCAAAGGTTGATTTAGCACTCGGTCCTGGATGCATAACAGCCCTTTTTTTCCACCCATGAATGTCTTGCTTCACCTTTACTACAAGGCCAGCTGATCCTGTTACTTTCAACTCGACCTGCGTCTTGGTTCAGAAAATATTTTAACCATGAATTCAACCACATTATCAGCACTAACCGCAAAAAAAGCGAATCATCCTAGTTCTTGAGATGAGATTGAATCAAAATACCGAGTGCAAAAGCCTGTAAAGCTCAGGCTGAATCAGAGCCCATTTTTTTCCACCCCTGAATGTCGTGCTTCACGCTTGCTACAAGGTCAACTGATCCTTTTGCTTCCAATATGATCGGCATTGTGAGAGCAAAAATTTTAAAACCACGAATTCAGCCTCTTGGCCAACCCCTTGCACATTTCAACCTGATCTATATCCGGCAAAAGATCAAAGATCAAAGACCAGAGATCAAAGATCAAATCTCACCTCGCCTCCACACGATGACGTCGACAGCAGAAGGATGTCGCCGGCCGCGCCCACTGAAAAGATAAAACACCTTTTTTATTACAATTTACCATTTTTTTCACCACAATCACCCATTTCACACCCCTGCTGATCGATTAAAGCCAACATTTGGAAAAGGAGCGTTCGCAAGAAACGACTGACAATCAATTTCCTCCCGTTCATGATGCGCAAAAAACTGACCCAAAAATCTTCCTCAATCATCCCTACCTCTCACTTTCCGCAAATTTCGAGATGGCAGAGTGGTGTTTCAATATCCGTATACCAAACCCGTAACACTCGGCATGTAATCTCGTCATCACCTGGAGTTGTACAACAACTAATCTATAAACTAAACTTTTTCAACAGCGGAAAGCTTCTGAATTTAAGTACCCATAATGTTGTGTTTTCTTCAAAAGTGCTTACCTCTCTCCCATCTTCTCCTTCTCCTCCACTTCTCAAACTCCCTAACCCAAATCTCTTGCTATTCACAATTACTTTATGACCGGAAGAACCATATCACTCGTTGTCAGTATCCAATTTCATCAACGTCCCTACCAAACGACCTACCTCTCTCTCCAATCTCCTCCTTCTCCTCCTCCGCCTTCTTCTCTCCCCTTCCTCCTCCTCCCTCATCGTGCTCCTGACCGCCGCGCAAACTGCAATGCAAATTAATTAATTAACAATTAATAATCAATAATTAAAATAATAATGTTTTTTAAACAATCTATTCGCAACCTGGACCAGTTCACTTCGTACCCCAGCAACATATCTCGCACGCCATGTTTCACGAGATCTCAAAGTACCCGATAACCACATGTTTCAGCCTTCTAATATACACCAGCAGAATCGTCCGTCATTAATAAGCCGTTGAATTCGAGTTTTGAAAATATATATTCTTGTAACCACTACCCCGGAGCATTCCTGCTTCAATAGCTCAACATCACGCCTTTCCACGAGGATGTCCTTCTCTTCGAAAGAATCCTGTGAAGGAAGCTGCAGCAGTAGGGCATCGAACACTCTACCCATTCCACGCTTCTACAGATTCAAAGCGCAACCTGGTGATGCTCCACCCTCATCACATATCGCCAAAGAATTATGTGGCCTCAATGCTCTGGTCATGTCAATCCGTATTTCGAAGCTGTCTGCTGTCGTAGCCAGTACCCCTCAGCATTTCCGTTTCAACTGCTCAATATTGTTTACCCCTTCTCCAATTCTGTGCGCTCCCACATTGCCCGTATTCCCTGCAGCACGAGGCAGCAGCAGGGCATCGACTAAAGGAAGCCCTGATTTCATTGTGCTCGATATGCAAGTAAAATTATGCAACAAATAAGGCATTGCGCGAAGACAGGGGTTCAGCCAATATCACGCTCGTCACGAGAGAATCGAGCTAGAATGACAATTTTTGGGAATAGAGCGAAAATCGTGAAATGAGTTTGCACCAGTTTTGGCCACCTCCAGGCATGTCCTAACACCCCTCAAAGTCCCATTGCTCAGAATTCATTTTGGAGCTCCCTACACCGGGTCGGTATCCAGGAATCCCCAACTTCACTCGAGTTTTTCTGAGTTCTATGGAATTTTGGAGCGAAAAAAGCCACATGAGTGAACCGGCTCATTTTTCGAGCTCTATCGATCTGTGAAGACTATATACATAACAAATTTTCGACTGGGCTTTCCCTTTTCCTAATTTTATTGGTTATGCTTCCTTGAGTGTAACACCGTTTGGAAGCACTTTCTAGACTTCTAGTCTGCACAGATCGATAGAGCACGAAAAATTATCCGGGGTCACTCATGTGACTTTTTTGCTCACAAATTCAATAGAGCTGAGATAAACTCGAGTAAAGTTGGGGATCCAGGATACCGACCCGGTGTAGGGAGCTCCAAAATGAAATCTGATCAATGGGACTTTGAGGGGTTGAGGGGGACATGCCTGGAGGTGGCCAAAACTGGTGCAAACTCATTTCACCATTTTCGCTCTATTCCCACTCCTAGCTCGATTCTCTCGTGACGAGCGTGATATGTGATTTCATGTGTCATAAACTATTCAAATGTTTGAGACGATGTGTAAAAAATAGTATATGAAATTAGGCAATAGTGAGTAGATACAAAAATAATAATATGAAGCACGAAACGAGAATGAGGAACCGGTACTTGTGACCTATTCTTTCCCGCTCATAAGACGCTCCCTAGATAAATTTAGAGCTATGATTTCTCACGAGATACAAAACTGGAGATGCGACGTTTAGATTTGAGGACCTAATTGTAAACGGGATAAGGAGCTAGAAATAGACATTCCCATTGCACTGCAGATACAATTTTGAGGGGAAAAACTACACTAGCCCTATACTAAACAAGAAAATTGTGGCCCCTCGGTAGCAATCCTATTCGTTAATAGCTTCACCGTGTCAGACAGTTCCGATCCTTCAGCTAATTTTATGAACACAATCACCTGTGTGATTCAGGCTACGGCCAATCCACATAGTCAAGACTAAGCTCAAATGAGCAATAGGTGTCAGCATCCATCCTCCCCCAACAAAATTATAACTCGAAAATATTTTGAGGCTGAGTCTACCTAGCTCATGCACGCTTCTCTACATTCACATAGCAATCAAACAATGTAATCAATGAGATGGCATCGTCGTGGAACACTCAAATAAAAAAAAACGTACCCCACATCACCCATAAGACTAGCGTATTTCACGTTACTTGCGTTCACCATATCCGACAGAAACCTGGGAATCCAATCTTGTCTTGGCCCCTCTTGTAATAGAACATTTAATGCACATTTTTGGACTGTCTCTCACGTCATTTTAACGCTAACCACCCTAATCCCCTCCATCATACCCCGCTTCACACGCATTCCCACCGCATTTTCAATAAAACTCGCACAATTATACACCTAATCACCATCATTTTTACGCATTTTCTATACACAAATCTCTAGACTACTCACACACACTCCAGCGAGTTCAGATCGTCCTTCAGCTGCATCAGCAGGTTCAACGACGACGATGAACTGGCTGCAGAAGCCAACGTCGTCGTGGACGACGTCACCGACGGAGACGCGCCCGTCGTCAGCGGCGTGTTCTGAAAAGAGAACTATTATTTTTTAAGCAAAAAGGAAGGATGATTTATTGAATAGCGGTGCTGTTCCCGATGATGAAACAAGAGTGAAGCACAAAAGCAACAAATTTTATATAATTTATAAACCTGACTTGACAGCAGGGAATTCGCAAAATTCATAATGACCAAGTGCTCAGGGAGCCGCGCAAAATCACAAATGGTAATATCGAAACGCACTGACATAGATGAATGCGTATTAATATTTTCTCATGTAACGGAGGTGATACTAAATGAATGAAACGCTTGGGCACATGAGGGCTTTATAAAACTCATAAACGACAGTCTCATGGTGTTGGAAAAGCTGTGCAGCCTCTCTGAACAGCCCCTATTACAGAGACCGATTCTTAATAATAATTTTTTTCGTACCTCATCTCGGACGCACCGAATTAGCTAACTGCATCATGGTCATGTGCTCACGGTGCCACACAAAACAACCTATAGCAAATCCTCCCAACTATCAAGGGTGAAGTACCACTGAATTGTGTGTATTCATCTTTTCGGAGGCAACGGTGAAGAAATTAAATAATTGGAGGCACTCAGACACTTGTATCCACAGTGAAACTCATTAGTTACTCCCCAAAATTATGACGAACACAATGAAGATTTAATCGATAACTGATCGATAGCGTATCCCAATTGAAAATAATACTGTACCCTTATCGTCTGCCACTCCGCCTTCACGTCGGACAGCTCGCCAGAGAAGAGCAGGAATCTGTGCGGGGTCAATAAATCAATAATTGGATACGGTAGCTATCGTAATCTCATCGTCGCTTAATACGTTTCTAACAAAAATTTATAGGTCACTTCGAACATTAGCTTATTGCCAGTGCTGGCCCTAATGTTGGGAAGATGCACTCGCCAATGTACTTAATATTAGTGATATATTGCCGACCGATCAACCAATCTACCGTACCTTTTCAGAGCGAACTATGGTACAGTAGTAGACCATCGATTCTACCGTACCTCCGACTACCGTAGCCCCTCCCCTTTCAAGCCTACCGTAACCCCCTCCCCCATCCCTCATACCGTACCCCTCGCCCACCGTACCTCTCCACCACCGACGACACGATCTGCTCCAGCTTCGTGCACCGGTCAACCGACGCTTGCAGCATCTGGAAATATAATCAATAATCGATAGATACTCAGTATGGGTACGGTATCACATTGTCATTTTTCCCACAAATGCTAAATCAGGGATGCAACTCATCAAGGAACATCTCTGTTTCTAGCAGGCTACATCCTCCAATCCATAATGGAAGAACAATGGTTTTCGCCCTCCGCAGTAAAAAAATACCAATCACTAATGCAACTACGAGCGATAATCAGGGCGAGTACGGTATCTTATTCACATTGTTCAGAGGCCAATTGAATCAGTGACGCGACTCATCAAGGAACATTTTAGTTGCACGCTAGCTAGATTCTCCACACCATAAGCGAAGTTCAATCGGTTTGAACAGCCGTAGAGATAAAACAAGTCACTAACAAGGGAAGGGCATAAGTGGTCCGATCTCTCGAGCTAATCTGTTGTTGCCATGTGAAAGGTACCCCATAGGGACGTCCAAAACCGCTTTGAGCGGGTTGGATATAGGTTTCCTAAGAACCGAAAATCGATATTCAAATTTTCATGCTTTTGCATGGGAAAATTTCAAGCGCGAAACACGCACTCATCTATCATTCGTAGGGAAGGAAGACCATGGCCCCTCGTGGTGTAGTGGATAGCGCGTCCGCAAAATATTTTGAAGGTTGTTGGATCGAAACCTTTTGCTGCAGAATTTTTTTGCTGCTTTATAAATGTACTTTGGAGTCGTTTTGACTACAGTTTTGTTACTAATTTTATGAATTTGTTCCCTTGCCGAGCATTAAAGTTTAATTTTATCCCCTGTTTTTTTTGGTAGTTGTACGAGGCCGTTTGCGAATAAAAAGAGCAAATCTGACCGTCTTCAGCAAAGCAAAAATATGCGCTCTGAGTAAACATCAGTTTACGACATAGTTAGAAGTGCTAATAAGAATGGGGGTTATGTGTAGTGGTCTGAAAATCTCTTGAAACGTAAAAAAATAAATGGAGAAAAATTCGACTTTAATGCTCGGCAAGGGAGCAAATTCATAAAATGAGTAGCAAAACTGTAGTCAAAACGACTCCAAAGTACATTTATAAAGCAGCAAAAAAATTCTGCAGCAAAAGGTTTCGATCCAACAACCTTCAAAATATTTTGCGCGCTCATATATGGAACATATCACCACGATCCCACGGATCCTCACGAGCCCCACCCCTCTTCAAACCTGTCCAGCTCCATCCTGTCCCACTCTCCTCCTGACTCGGACCGAGTGGGCGATGCTCAGCGGGACATCCGTGGCACGTTCCCGTACAACTATGTCAAACCCGGCGCGACTAGAGCTCGTCATCCCAATTATCTCTCCATACCTGTCCAGCTCCATCCTGTCCCACTCTCCTTCTGAATCGGACCGAGTGGGCGATACTCAGCGGGTTGAGGGGCAGGTCTGACGAGGTCATCGACGAGGGACGGGCGGGCGAGTTCGCACTCTCGCCCAGCTTGGGCGAGAGCGCGGAGAGGAGCGAGGGCAGCGAGGCGCGGGGCGACGACAGCCGGCCACCACCGCCCGGCATGAACGACATTGGGGGAAATGAGGTGAGGGATGGGAGAGAGATGAGGGAGATGGAGATGGGGAGATTAATGAACAATGACGCATTGGCGGTAGGGAAATTCACGTGTTTACTTGTGAATGAAGGGAAATGAGATGATAGAGAATGCGAAATCGGACATTTTTCTTAACCCTCGCGGCATTACTCGACAGCGTGGGTAATGTGACCAGGTGATTCGGTGCACCGCTATTTCTTTGAAGGACCCCGTGGAGCGCGAACGGGGATATGTATAGAACCTGCTCTGCGAAACCAAAATAAACAAGATACACCTATTGACAATTGCTCGTTTCATCCCAATTATACATCAGCGCGGTGGAAAAACGCACAAGATATCATATACCTATGAAACACCAACCAACCTTGTTCCCTTACATTTTTTAGTAATTCGAAACCCCCACCCACCTGGCTCTGCCGTCGCTGCTCTCTCCGGCTCCTGAACGGACACGCGGCGCCATTCCTGTCGCAGAGGTCGCCTGAGGGGTGTACGGTAATCGATAATCAATATTCAATCGATAATCATTCTGGAATTTACCATGCTCCTGCATAAATATAGAACTAGTCATTTTTCGACAAGAACAGTGATGGCACAGCAGTTATTCGATAATCAATCAATACTTCATCTGCAAGCTACCGTACTCATGGGATGATCACTAACTGATCAATACAACACACCGAGGCAAGCTACCGTTCAGGTCACCTGTCATATCGTATTGAAGTGGAAAAGTCGATAACCAATTAATAACACACACCGAGGGGGACTATCGTGCTCAGTTTGCCTACCCTACCGTACTCGTAT
Organism: Pristionchus arcanus; assembly: GCA_900490705.1. Classification (NCBI taxonomy): domain Eukaryota; kingdom Metazoa; phylum Nematoda; class Chromadorea; order Rhabditida; family Neodiplogasteridae; genus Pristionchus; species Pristionchus arcanus. The sequence goes on from LS487782.1 coordinate 96,425, forward strand.
TCACTGGAAAAATCAATAATCAATCAACCTACCGAGTGAGACTACCGTACCCTCCGCGCCGAACCGGAAGGCGGTCGTCGACGTGAACCAGCCCGATCGGTACCACTCGAGCACCTCCTCCTCCGAGAACGGACCCCTGCGAGGGGTGGGGTACGGTAGATAGAAAGGTCTATCCAGAATTGACTTATTTGATGCCGGATCAATCTCTTATTGAAAAAATTCACGTCATACTAAAATTAGGCACAAAGTGCGATACAAGTGCGAGATAAATCAATTTACGATAGGACATCGATAACAGCTACCGTACCTGAACACTTGCTCGCCCTTGATTTGGTAGTAGATTCCCGACGCGGCAATCGACATGCGGGGGATACTGTAGGAAGCAAGATATCGATTGATAGATCGTGCAAAAGACCACTCAAACACAAATAGATGCGTGATGCAAGAACACATGCGAGACAACAAAATAAATCCATTTTTTCTTCTCCTTTTTATTAAAATTAACAAAGAACGAAACAATGTAACGATTTGCCAGAAAAACAACAACATTAGAGTGTGTATTAAATACCAAAATTCTGAATAAAACTGGATGGTTCATTTTTAGGGAGTAGGGGAGAGATCTTCTCAACAACAAAAAAAAAACGAATTAGGGATGCAAACAATACATCACTTAATCGGGAATGAGAGCGTAAGGAAAATTACACATACAAGACATTAACACCACATCAGAGGGGAAAAGGTGACAACGAGGTACCAGTTACATTTGCACATTTCAACAAAATCGATAGCATGCTACCGTACCCCTACTCGTACTTGTGAGTACGTATGCGATTCAGCATTCGGTTGTGCGCCTCGAATGAGTCTCTGAATGCCGGATGGCTGTTATCCGGCTTGTCCGTCTTCTCCGGCTTCACGCCCCTCATTGCCTGCAATGATTCGTCCATTTTCTCGATACACTCTCTCGGTTTGCAATACTATCTCGCTCGTCCTACGCCCATAGAAGTTACGAAAATTCCAATAACTATATTTCGCTTACGTTTCTCTAACGACCCAACAACAATCCGCATTGCCTACTCAATGCATATCGTATCCCTCGCCTTCCGCGCTCCACACCAACAGTATCCCTTACCTACCGTATCCCCATCGACGGCATTGTCCTCGCTGGGCGGCTTCGGATCCTCCGACCTCACGTGGAACACCTGCTGCCCGCCCATCATGGCCACGGTGGACGAGCTGTCGATCGGGTGGAGCGGGTCGTCCTGCAATATGGCACGTGGGTGAAACGGGAAACTACTAGGTCAAATCAAACAGTGTAATTATCGGGGAAAAATTAAAAGAGTACGAATTCCAACAAATTTATGGTGAGCAATGTGAAATGTGAAGCAGGGTGAAACGGGAATTTGCCAATGCGCATTTTTTTTTCGCTCGTCATATTATCCAGACAGTAAAATTACCGGAATAAACTAGCGAGCTACGCTCGCTTCGCTCGCTCGCTCGCTAGATGTCGCCGGGTTATCCCAGTCATCTGCAAACGCTTCGCATCGCCGGGATATCCCAGTCATCTGCAAACGCTTCGCATCGCCGGGATATCCCAG
>LS487787.1:9537-41463 GCA_900490705.1 Pristionchus arcanus
ATTGCCATAGTTGCATTATATTTTCGGAAATCCGACCACTCCGCACGAGCGCACCGACTAGGATTGAGTTTTCTGTGCACGAAATGTTGCTCGAGCTCTCCTCTATCCATGGCAACTTAGAACGAGTTAAAATCTTCATTTTGTCCACAGTTATGAATTTTTTAGTGAGGCACATTTCACTGAAAATCGCAGTTTTCGAGTTTTTGATCTTTGATCTACCGTAACCTGGAAATAAATATCGATATCAAAATTCCGAAAGCGCACCTTAAAAGAGCATCTTCAAAATTACTTACCGGAAACTTTTCAGCTCGGTTGAAGATTCTTTTGGCGTACTGACGCGAGACCTCCAGAATGGGTTTGGCTGACCTCTAGAAACCCATACCAGAGACGTGAAAAATCAATTGGACGAGGCTGTTCTATGGCAAATGTATTTAAAAACGTTCTCTGGTGATAAAATAAAAATACTGCGCAAAAATTAAGGCCCTAGAACACTCAAAACTATTGTTTTGACATTTCGATAAATCAATATTTATGCACTTTTTCGGATATTTTGACTTGGGAGTCCTAATTGTCACGCCTCCCGAACCAAGTACTATTTTTTCTAGAACTACTATGAGTATGTAGTTTCAGAATCCGTGTTCAAAAAGTGGTAAATGGGGGGTCCCCTTCCCAGGAGAATTTATTTAGTGATATTTTTTCCAGTTTTTCAATTTTTTCGTATCGAAAACTTCACGATAGCCAAAAGTCGCTGGTATACAACTTTTTCAGAATAACTTTGCGGATTTTTTGAGCTCCTAGTCATATTTTTATCTTTACTCTAAGCTGAGATACGAAAATTCCGGTCCTAGCCGGATCCGCAGCCGGAAAATACCTAAAAGCCGGTTTACGGACAAATCGCCAACACTAAAAAAATTCCCTCCTCCACAGTACTCTACCATAAATATTTCATGGATCTAGCTCAAACTTTTGCAGCCAGTTCCTCAGGGGGGCCGTATTCATGCAATCTCTCAGAAGACGCGTGATAAGATAAAATATCAAATCACTGCACAAAAACAGTATGCCTCAGACAAATAATCGAACCGCCCGGAACTTTATACTTTGAAATCAACAGTAGTAACATAAAAGCAAAGTAAAAAAATGAGAAAAGTATTAAGAATATAAATATACAATATATAATTAAATAATATATTTGAAAACTACTCGTCTTCGTACTCGACACTTTTGTACTCGACATTTAAAGTGATAGAAAGATTTTTAGGTATGAGGCAAAGCGAGGAAAGTGCAATCAAATGAGCTCCAATGACGAATCGAGCAATCTTAGGGGCTTTTCTGTAGAAAGCAACGGCCAATCCGATGAAAGTGATATCTCTGGCGATATCCAACGTAAGAGGATGAGAAAGAAGGGAGCGAATACGACCACCTGCAATGACTACGCTGATTGCAAAGCAAATTTATACTTATTTTCTTCATATTTAATAAACTACGGTGGAAAACGCAAGCTATATTTTTACTGGCACGTCTTCGAACATTTTTTTCGACTCACGGACGGTCTTTCCCCAGTCGAAAACTCGTCTCTTTATCGATCGATTTTCTTCATTCGCATAATTCTGATCGTCGCTACAGTACTCCTCTTCGAATAACTTGACGAATTCGCTCTTCTGACGACAGAATACGCACTTTCCACCCGTTGCTTCGCTCCTGCAACAAATTGTCTACCTTCAATTTAATATCAATAAGGTAAGAAAAATTCGGAGGCCCTGACTTCGCATTATCCACAGCACACGGGTAGCAGACGATGTGTCCACACTTGATGAAGACTGCTCTCTTGCACGGATTCTCACTCGCACAGACAGGACACAAACGCGTGTAGCGAGTTGAGAGATTGCTGCAATACTATTTATATTCCCATGAATATACGCACTTAATGAAGTAAATTTCTTATTTTCCACACAATCAATTATGATATTCTACTATTTTCATTTCCAAACAGGTATTATTATGTACAGAAAAGGAGTCGATCGGACCTCTCGTCGTCCCTCCTCATCCTCTGCGCATCTTTGATCATTTCTTCCGTCACTCCTCCTCCTACATCATCTGCGTCCTCTATCATTATGACGTCATCTTCATCATCTCCTTCTATTTCCACATTGTCGTCCTCGTTCTCCACAGCCTCAAATTAATACACTTCATACTCGCAGTAAATGAAAAACGACGCCACACAGCCACTGAAAACTCCAAAAAAAAGACTAACGAGCTTTTTTACATATCAACCACTTTTGTGGAAATTTGTTTAATAAAATATAATAAGATCATTCGCAAAACCCGTTCAAAAGTTATTTTAAAGTAATTTAAATACAATAGAATAAAATAAATACAAAAATGAAAAACAAACCTCTCTTTCCATGTGCTCGCCAATTCGCTGTCTCAGTCGCCTCAGCTCCTGAGAAAAGAACCGTTTATTCACACATTTCTGATCTGATTGATGCTCTTTCAGCAGCTATCGGCCTAGTAACAATGAGACCATTTCCAAAAAAAGGGTGTAGTCGATGTCGCCTGCTTGCAACTGGCATGCCGGCAACTGTGAGTGGCACTTTATACCGTTATATGCTATGTGATGCGTGCACATCAATCAAAAAAAAACCCGCGCTTGTTCCGCACGTTGAAAAATACGCTGAAGACGGAACTACCTCTAACTTTATAATCTCCAAATGAAAGATACCACCCTACCTCTCTTATTTGCAGGAGTTCTGGCACAACGGCCAGCTGTTCGCGCGCCCCGTCGACCTAAGTGGAATTATTGAAACTTAATTATATTGATATCTTTTTTTCTCCGTTTTTTAGGCTTTTCAAAAACAATACCTTTACAATCGCAATTGAAAAGGCTTCCATAAACAAGGGATGCTTTTTTTAAGCGAAAATCCGGTTATTGGACATATTTTCAATGAAAGGACATGACAGCAGATATGGCTACCTCCACTCCGAGTAACTCTGCGTGTCTCTCCCTCTCCTCTCTGTTTCTCTCCATCAACAATTCCATCTCCCTTCGATGGAATCGATTCTCCTCCTCGCGAAACATCAACCGCATCCGCATCCCTCGACTGCAATTGGCAATTTGCACGCATTCACTAGATGTTCAAACGCTTCTAAAGGCCATGCGATTGTTAACGTGGACAACCGAAAAATATACAGATTACAGTTTATTCCAGTATCAGGGTCAGGGCTTGGTGGGAAATACAATTCTTCCATACATAAATATTTCTCGTACATTTTGTTGCCCAAAAAAGTAATTATTTTAAAAACGGAAGTAATTATTTTAAAAAAAAATATTTTAAAAACGTACGCCAGCACACGCAGTCTATCCATCTCATCTTCCATTTCCAATTCGTCCGCAACGGGGTCCTGATCCGCCATCTTTAATGGGAATATATTTTTTTAAAAGTGGAGACATAGGCAATGTTTGTAATAAAAGGACGGAGGCGAATCAAATTGTACTGAGCAGTAGCTGCAATGCAACCAGGAATATTCAGCTTCTCTACCTAATCGAATCACACCACATTTTTCTAAAACCATGTTTTCCCTGAATCAATTTCCTCCCCTTTTTAATCTCACTTCCCTCACCCCTCCCCCACCACGAGCGGTCTAACTTCAACCCGTCCCTCTTCTTCCGTCTCCAATTCTTCGAAGCCGGAGCCGGAACCGCCTCCATCCCAATTACCGGCTGCTCTTCCTTCTTCCCAATTGCCGGTCGCGGCTTCTCCCTCCTCTCCTCCAACCTCGGGGAACTGCATGCGATTCTTCGATCGAGTCGCGGCGCTCTTCCACCATGATAAGAACGTGAGCACCGTAATCCCCAATCGATCTTTGATCTACCGTAATCTAACTTGTCCATAACCTACCGTACCCACAGGCGGGTCTCGTTCCCTCCTCTCTCGCAGTCAACAGCAAAGAAGAGGAGAAGAAGATAGAATTGGTACTTGAGAGGTACGGTAATCGATTGACTGCTCACGAAATGATTTCTTTCTTTAGATGGACACTCGCCTGTTTCGGCAACGATCTGATCCCAGCACGACAGAATTTATCGATCGTGAGTTACCGTACCCAACCAGGATCTCAATTGCCGTACTCTTAAGGTATTCGCTCCACTTCCTACTCTCGCGATCTACTCGCTTCTCTATCTCACTCTGGCAGAGAAAGCTCGCAAGAGAATGAGAAAGATCTGTGCAGTATCCGAGAAGAGCATTATTTGTGGGTTGAAGGATATACGGGATACTGTAGATGAGATACCGTATCCCATCTCAATCAATATTTCAGCCCTTGGTCCTCTCGTATCTTCTCTTCTCTCTTCACTCGATCCTCCTTCTTCTCTCTTCTTTCGAGTATTTGTCGATCGATCTCAATTTTCCTCAGTACACGACTCATGGACTGACACTGCCCAATCGATATTCGGAAACAATGTACGGTAATACATCGTGTCCAATCAATTTCCATAACAACTACCGTAATCATTTCAGGTGATAACCTCAGTCGATCGAAACAAGTTGCCCGAGTACATTAATCGTCACTCGAACGAGGTACTAGCGAAATCAACAATCGATAGTATCTAGGATTACGGTAACCTACAGTATCTCTCCAGATCCTCGCTCACACAATTCTTCCCTCTGCGAAAGGACTCATTGGCATGGCGTCAGCCTGTGTGACTGCAGAATGGTTCGGAAAGGTACGGTACCTTGCCTACCGTATCCCCATCCTACCGTACTTCAGACATCGCCCTTCCCCTCTCGCACCTTCGCATTGACCTACCGCGAGGCGCAAACGCACGATTTCTTCGTGCTCGACACTCCCTGCAGACGACTGAGCAACGCGCAGTATACGGTAGGATATCGACTACCGTATCCCTCACCTACCGTACTCCCAGGCGTGCTGGATCGATCTGCGCACGGGTGATGACAACTCGCAGGGACAGATTGCACTGTTGATGGTGCGACCGTTTGCCAGGGGAGGTACCGTATTCGTTCTACCGTAACTTATTGGTTAATCGATGACTCTACCGTAACCTTCCCTTCCCCTCAGGAATCCTGCGACTTCGCGACGAGCTCCGTCCACGGCAGCTGCACGAACTACTGGTCGAATTGCGCACCGAGCGAGTGAGTCTGACCTAGCGAACTACCGTACCCCGCTGCTCTACCGTAATCCTCTTTCAGTCTCGAGAGTGCCGTCTTCTCCTTCCCCAGCTGCAGCTGCACTCTCAAGCCGATATGATCAGCAAGTGGAAGACTTCGGGTACCGTAACCATCCAATCATCTTCATGCTCTATCGAACTCCTTTCCTACCATACTCGATTCAGGAGTTGAGGTGACGGCTCTCCGTTCGGGTCCTCGATCCACTCGTCCCATTTCTCCTCCCTTTGTGAGTGCCTGTCACGGAGCTACACTGAGAATCGATGAAATGGGCGTTGGATGTACACTGAATGAGGATGAAAAGGTATACTGTGGATATGGTATCCTATCGTAGCCCTTTCAATTACAGACCCACATTCGCGTTCCTCACTCGTATTCTCCACTGCGTGGTTCAATTGACTACTCGATTAATCCCAATTTCCACTTTCGGGCCGATTCGCCTTTCCTTCTGTTTCTCATTCACATTCCAACTCTCGTGCCGATCATTGCCGGATGTTACGCGGGTACAGTAGACATTTATCAATTGCCATCAATCGCCAATCTACCGTACCCCTCCCAGGAGCTCCCGCGACCTCTTCTCTTATGCTCCGTCGCTCTCTTTCTGGCTCTCAATCGAGCATTCGAGTATCAAAGGATGGCAAAGATAAGAAGAAATCGAAAGTGTCACGAATTGTGAAGAGCATCACGGACAAGATTGGAAGACTCAAGAAGAGGTACGCTGATTGACCTAAACGAATTATACCCCGCTAAATTCAGGACGAAGGAAAAGCTGAAGGAGCGGAAGAAAAAGCGCAAGAACAAGAAAAAGAATCAGAAATCGAAGATCGATGGAGAGACCACGAGGTCGACTACAACCTCAGAAGAAAGCTCAGTGAGCACAGAAAAGGCAAGCTACCAATCAATCCACCATCTACCGTACCCTCAAATTATTCGCTCAGGATTCGAAATGGCGCGAGAAACTACGCAGTATGAGGAGTGACGACAGCAGCAAGAGTGTAAGCAGGAAGAAGAGTACCAGAAAGAAGATCCCGGCCCCCAAGGTGAGGCATATACTGTCCCCGACTACTGTAACTCATCATTATAGAAGCCACCGTCATCGCCTCGTCAATTCTTTGCCTGAAGTGGATACAGTTCCCCATTCCTATCGCATACTAACACTAATTCCACCTTAAAACTCTCCGTGACTCGAGTTCCAATAAATATTTACCTGCTGAATATTTATAAAATAAGCAACTGTTCACAAACAGAGATATGGATTCAGTATATTCGACACTGCTAATGAAAGCTTCTCTACAATATACAACGAAAAAAGGCCTTTATTACTTACACAACCTGTGTTCATCAAATTTAAACCTGCAGTGCAGAAATCAATGATATTAACATACATACATTGTATGAAACCACTGACTAGACTCCTTTAGAGGAAAGTATCAAGTCAAATATAAAGTTTTGAAAATTGCACAATCAGAGGTTAGTCAATTAATTAGATGCACAATTTAATAAATTAAAATATCAGTATTAAAAGTGTACAATATTTACAATCTATTGTGAATGAGGCAATATGAAAACACAAAAACGATGTTAGATCGGACAAAATTAGATTTGATGAATTCCGAGCGTATTTTTCATCGCATTTGTCGTAGCATCTACGCGTCTTCTTAGTCTTCTCGTCATTTCGTGTACAGATTCCCTCACGATGTGCAGTCGATTCCTGGCATACGGTAACCAGCTGTAATCAATATTTTATCGAGCTGTTTGAACCGATAAAAATGCAATTATATTGCATATGATTATCAACGAAACGAAAAAAGTGTTGCCAAATTTAAAAAAAATCGATAAGAATCGTGTAGACGTGACTCACAGGCATTCGTTAGTGCATTTCTTGCAGTAGTCGCTGATTACAAGATGAGGACAGTGATCACAGGCACAAGGCGATGGTTCGTCCGACGCTGAATTATGCATAAAGAATGATAGTGAGTTTTATAAGACATATAACAGTAATCGCACATTTGTTCAGAGAATAACGTAGTCATAGTCTATAATGTGATTCTAAATAAAAAAAATGCCCACATTCTCCCACCGTTGGCTATGACCTTTCTTACTTCTCATTACCTCTTTTTCAATTCCGCTTTTATATACTCAAATCCATTGGAATCACTGATTCTTTCCTAATCTAAATAAGATATCAAGATAACTCACGATTCAATCCTCCCAGATACTTCATTGTAATGTCGAGATTTATTGAAGTTGAGATCATTGGGTAAAGAGTTTTGCCCTGCAAGCAATAGCTTTGTCAGTGAAGATAATGAAGAACACAATTTTCGATACTTATTTCTACCCTTTCTATCTCACCTTTAGTCCTCTGAATGCCACTCCCAAATATTGTCCATCTGTTGCGAAAGCGAGGTAACCTTCATCCATATCCAGAATGCAGTACGTCTGAATAAGGATAAGGAATTGATTAATTGTAAAATAAATATCATCATTTTATCATCGTTCTCGGCTCACCTTCTCGGGTAGAACGAGTTTCTTGTTCCGTTTCAATCCGTCCACACCCCATGGGTATCTCCATTCACAGAAAGTGGACCGATCGTGGAAGCATTCGTTCATATGTCTGCACCATCTGCAAGGGAACCACTGAGCAATTTTAATTAAAACTCAAATATCGTTCGTGAAATGAAGTTGATCGTATTCAGTCCTTCAGTATCTCCAGTATGAAAACCGGTAACATAATGAAGACCAGAAACAAAATAATCCAAAAGAGTAGGAATCTCATGTTTCCTCTTACCCATAGCTCTCCTGATCATTGCCGATTCCTTTACCAGAATCAACTCTTGCTTCTTTCGTCGCTACTCCCAATCTGATCCTCCCGCATGTGTAAAAAGGAAATTCCACTTGCCACACGTGAAATCCATGGGAGTATCCAATCTGAAAGAGAAAAGATTTTTTTTTAAAGAAATATTGAAACCTTTGAAAGTCATGAAAAACATGCGCATTCCGATCGGAAAGTTTTTCACCTATAAGAACGAGTAGCGTCAACGTGTTAGGATTTTTTTCAACGGGTAGTCGACCTATTCCTCTCAAAATCCGTCATAATTTGCACAAATCGCTCAGAAAATGCAAATTTTTCTTACTGGTAGCCGAAAATTTTCCAAAATTTGATTTTATTTAACTGGTGGCCGAGTACTTAAGTATTTAAGTACTCACAAGTATGGGAATAAGTTAAATCCCGAGCTCGTCCCTCCATCGTCAACTATGTATTGCCAGCTTACCTTTCCCTTGATAGCATCTATTTTCCTGTCGTTGTCCTCTTGACGACCGAAAGTGAATTTATCGTCCTTGTTCACGAAGATACCCGAAGATGCATCGGTTGAATTCCAAGCATGGCGTACCTGATCATATATAATTCCCTAGTTTCTTATAAATCAAGTAAAGTAAACAACAGAAAGTGGTGAAACAAGGCATACTTGGATGTCTTCATCAGGCGGAGTCGAGTTGAGGATAATGTCCAATTTGTGAGGTCGACGGAGGTTATTCTTTTCGTGTAAAATAGGTTGAGCAGGAGAATTCATTCGCTTGAATAGACCTTCATTCTGAAAATAAACGACGAAATGTAAAATAATCTGTAGGAACTCGTTGACTAGTCAGTCGACTGTTATATTGCACACGCTCGCACTATTATAGATATGTTTTCTCACGTACCCGTGCCCTTTCCATCATAGCTTCGAATTTTAGAGTGATGACTCGATTCATACTCTACTGCACGAGATAGACCGAGAGGCTAGATGCCTGAACAAAAAAAGTTGATTCAAGGTAGTATGCTTGAACCTAAGAAAGAATGAAACAACTTTGTGACAAGAAGAACTTTGAAGCAGAAAAGACTGTGAATCGAGCATACATTGTAATGGGATAAAAAAGAAATTCAGATGAAGGATTTGCTTCCTACAAACAAATAGTTAACAAAACAAAGACAATCAAATCAGAGACAAAAAGTCGACAGGCAAATTGAGAACTGCACAATCTCACAAATGCCTTATCACACACGCAATGGCTAACACGGTAGTAGCACTAATAATCGAAAGCTTTTAAAATAATTTTTTACGCGTCTTTGTGTGCCGTTGCACACCTTCTAACCCTGTTTTTCAACTTCTGAACTCTACTCTGCACTTCAACTATGCACAACTTCTTTCTAGAAAGAATTCTATTATGGATTTTCTTATGGGATCATCATTCAAAACTACCTTGTTAGCTTCAGTGAAGTATATAAATGTAAATATTGGACTCCGAAATGGTATACAATTAGATTGTCAAATTATACAAGAAATTGATTTAGCGATGACATTTTATGTACTGTTTCGGAGGCCATAACTTCACAGTAACAAGGAACAACAGGAAAGTCAAATACGCTTCCACCAGACCATTACCTAAAGACGAAAATTAATTATGAGGCCATCAAACAACATTTTTGTACAGATTCGGAGGTCATAACTTGAACAACGGAACAATGGACTACAATAGGTAAGTCAGAGACACTTCTAGGAGATCACTATCGGAAAGTAAGATCAAAGAAAGAAATGAAGTGTTAGTATGTACACGAAAACGATCGATTGTAGCAAAGTATTAAACATAATCAAAATACAGAAAGTGAATGAGATGTCCGGAGAAACATAACAACTAAAGATTAACAACAAATCAGAATCCAGGAGTTTCTTCGAATCGAAGACGAAAGAAGAGATCGAAGAGAATCATCCAAACATCCAGTTCCATAACTTTTTCGCTCCTGCCACCACGCCTGAAAATGAGGAACGTTGGAAATGTTTCCAAGTTTTGAGAGCAGCAATAACGGAAAAAAATAGAGAAAAGACGACTCACACATGGCGGCTGCTCCGACGACGGCACCCACAATCGGACCGGCCACAACGCTCGCGACCGACCCCAGTACACTACCCACGCCGCAGCCTGCACACAACAATAATTAATTAATAATTTTTTTTAATATTCTACACACACGTACAGACCTCTCCATATTGGAGAAATACAAAATCATTTTTTTGCCCGTGTTTTAGAATACGAATTGAGGCTTCCGAAGGCTCCACCTACCCAAACTACTGCCGATAACGTTAGAGACGGCTGAGCCGATGAATCTCATGACTGATTTGGTCTGAAAATGATGTTCGTAGTTTTATCAAAAAGCTTTTCCTAGAGGAACTTAACGAGCTTAAACACACCGTATTTCTATCCCAGCCGGTCAATTCGTGCACCCAATCGGCCGTCTTATCCTCCAGCCAATTCGACGCTTTGACGGCGTAATCTCCCGCCAGAGGCACCAGGATCTTACTCCATGACCAGCCCTTCGAGCACGCGCCCTTGAAGACACCGGGCAGCCATTTCAAGAAGCCACCACTGGCCTCGTTTCCTCCTTTCGAAGAGAAATCGGAGCGATCCTTGAGCCAACCGACGATACCGTCCTTACACACTTTACCCGCATCAGCCATCAGTTTTTTAACGAAGGGCAATTTGCGGCCGATTACATTGGCGACGTCACCAGCAGCTCCTCAACACAATTAGTGATACATGATAGAAAAACAAGAAATAAAAGCACGCATATTGAATTCAGTGCCTAAAGTACAGCAGATAATTGACGCCAGAGTTCCTTCGGCTAATTGTAAGCGGAAACTCTATTTACTTAGCAAAAAGGGAAAAGAAAAGGGTTAGGTATAACGTACTCAAAAGGTTGCAAAAAAGGCCGAAGCCAAAATCTTGGATAATATCTGACCGACAGCCGCACATCCGATGCCAGTGCTGAAGACTGGAAGGACCGATCCAAGGACGGCAGCGCCAATCGCACCCGGGAGGCCACCTGAACGAGGATGAATTGAATATTTATGTCTCGAATCCGCGTCTTCTTAGACCACATACACCATCGTTTCCATTTTTCACTTAACTTCTTCTCGCTTGAAAGGGGATGGCGTTCAATATTTCACCACATCCTCAAAATTACAGTGAAACACTGCCCAGAAAATTCCGGGACAGAAGAGAACCACAAAAATAAATAATAATTGTTCCCCGCACTAACCTGCAGTTAATCCAAGAGTACCGAGAAATATACCACCGACTTGAGCGATCGCAGTCTTCGTCTTAAGCAGGATCAGATATAATAACCAACTGATAATATTCTCAAACTCACCGTCTCTCTATCCCATCCCATCTCTTCCATCTTTCGTATCGTTTCACCTTCGATTTCACTCGCAGTATTGTTGGAGAGATTACGAAGAGTCGATAGAAGAGGGTCACTCCATGATCCCTCCTTCTTCTCAGAGGAAGCCTCCGTCTTAGGCGCCGAATTACCGGAAGAGGGCGGCACCTCAACATAAATTTCAATTCACAAACGAAAGGAATGCTCAAACCTCATCACTCTTCGTGAACAGTTTCTCGACGCAATCAGTCAGAACACCCGTACCACCTGAACGAATCCAAAATGAAACACTGAAACAGGAGGAAATATCTCACCGACGATGGTAGATCCGAAACTGGCAGTGATAACGGGCGCAATCAATCCAATCAGAGTGCCTGCAGCAGCTCCAGCCAGACCTCCTGAAGAAGTATAGCTTTTTTCCTTCTACAGGAAGGCTGTGAGCAAGCCTATTTGATCAGAGGATTTAGAACACTTTTGTTACAATTTTTCGCCGAACAACCCATCATTTTTCTTTATTTTCATAGGCCTTTGAAGGATTTGGGTGCAAATTTTCATAATTCAACCGAATCTTGAAAATATTTAATATATCGAAACGTATCCGAACTCTGCTCCTTACACTCCTTGTATCCGAACTCTGCTCCTTAGCAGAGTGACCAAGCGAGAGATCTACCTGCATTCATTCCGAGCGCGCCGACCACAGCACCGCCCGTGTGTCTGATGGCAGTCTTCGTCTGGAAAATTCTATTTTTTTCCTATCCGAAGATTAATACCAAAATAAAACCGACAACCAAAATATTACGGCTAATCAACCAACCTTTTCTCCGTCCCATCCATGCAGTTTGTTCATCGCACTTGCCGTATCATCTTCCAGTTTACTCGCAACCTTGTGGGAGAAGTCTCTCACAAATGGCAAAAACTTCTCGGCAAACGGCCAAGAACTTGGAAAGAATTTGCTACCGGAGTCGGGCATGCTCTCAGGAGGACTGAAAAGGGATAAATGAATAGACTTTCTAGAACTTGAATCTGTCCATGTTGGCTTTAACCATCGTCGTTCATGAACAATATTTCGTTTAATATTACTTGATCTTTTGCGGATACGCGATCGTTCAAAAATTTCGTCTACATGCTCCATTAATTATCCAGAAGCTGAATTTGACCACTATCGATGGACGTTTTGGAACGAGAGCATGTTCCTAACGTTGTGCCACTGACCCTGCGTTCTAGGGATGGATTCATTTCGAGCCGTTCGCTTTTTTGATCAGATACAGCTTTACATAGATAAATGGCTCAAACCTGAACTAATACTATTCGTTGTAAATACAACAAAAAAAGGACACACTAACTCCGAATGTTCCTTCGTGACTCCAATATATTCTCCATCTCCTTTTCCCTTTTCATCGTTTTCATCGGGTGGGATATCCAATTTGTGTGGTCGACGGAGATTATCCTCTTGGCTTCCATGCAGATTCGGTTGAGTAGGAGAGAGATCTTTTCGACACGTTCCTTCTTGATCGATCACACATTCATCACTGCAGTCCTTGCAATATTCACTGATAACGAGACGAGTGCATCCTTTGCAGTTGCAGGGAGAGGGCTTGTCAGTCACTGTAGGAGGAAATGATAGATGGGATTCACACATAATAATATTCGAACAATGCTAGAGCAAGTCCATCCGTCATAAGGCATACATTAAACAATGAAAGGGTGGCTCACAATTAAATCCTCCCAGATACTTCATCGTGACTTCGCATTCAATCGATGACGAAACCATCGGGAAAAGTGTCTTTCCCTGTAATCAAGGGGTTCATATCGCTTAGTATTAATTTTCCTCACCTTTAGTTCTCTGAATGCCACTCCCAAGTATTCTTCATCTGTTGCAAAAGCGAGATAACCTTCATCCATATCCAGAATACAGTACAACTGAAGAGAAACGAGGTATACATTTACTTGATCTCTTATCACCTTATCGAGTTCTTTGAAGTCTTCTTCTCCTGTAATTCCCTCCAATCCCTCAGGGAATTTCCAATCAGTGAATCGGGGGTAATCATGGCAGCATTGGTTTCGAGGGATGATCCATCTATAAGAAAAGTGTTGTATACACAAGAAATGATAAGTAGGGACCGTCATCCGGAAAATAAATTTTTGAAAACCGCAATAAGGACGTTGATCGGTGTGTTTAAGTGGTGTCTTTTCCCAACGCGGCAATTCAAATTTTGTGGGCAAATTTTACTTTTCTCGCGATTTAGGGACGGCGACGCGAATTTTTGAGTACGGAATAACGGAGTACACCTTCCGACGCTTTCATTTTCAATCTACCGTAATCTTTCGTCAAATTTCTCGCATTTTTGAATTTCGTTTATTAAAAATAAATAAATGTATTTTTGCGTAATTTTACTCATGAATATTGATAAAAGATGATAAGACAAAGACAATGAGAACAATGAATATGAAAAATACAGAGAAGTGATGACGTACCAAGGCATGAATAACACGAGTGTTTTTTTTTGTTCAAGTTATGATGTTGCTTCCTTAGTATTGATAGATTATGATGCATAAAAAATGAATATCAACATAAAAATTACAGCAGCTATGAAACTGACACGATTGGAGCTTTCAAAAATCGTATATTTAACACTATGAAAATAATATTTCTCGAATTTACCTAATTTGGGCAAATTGTTATAAGGAGATTTTTGGATATAATTTGCATATCTATTTAACCGATTTACAGTTAAAAAATGAGCTCATAACAATTAGCCGAAAGTACTGAAACTGAATTTCAAAAGTTGCGTATAAAGTGTGACCCAATACATCTACCGTACTTCTGGATCTTCAGCTTCATCACGAATCAATCTTAGAATACTCGTTCCATTGTCGATTCGTTTTACTTCACGGGACTGGGTTCATGACTGTTCGACTAACGAGGCTCAAGGATCTTGCTGCAGTGGACGGGAGAGATGCGAATGCTGCGCATCTGCTACTAGTTTGTGAGTCCAACCTTGGTGATCGGTCGATAGTGTCTGCTCTAGTTGGAAGTGCTGGGGCGGCTGTGTTCGACGCTATCTATCCTAAGTTTCGCAATTTTCTGCACATTCTGCGCAAGAATGAAGCTGTTAGCATTAAGCGAGGAGGGGCTATGCGCGAATCGTTCTATGCCACCAAATATACGTGCGAGAACGTGTTTGGCAATAGTTCTCTGTTTTTCGTTGTGCCTTCACTTTGTGATACTGTTAGTCTGCCTTCCACCTCAAGCGTAATCATTGACAAAGTGATTAGTGATAGCTGCAGGAGATTAGCTAATGCGTGTCTGACGCTTCCTTCTCCCCCTGTTACTCCTAGATCCGTGACAGTTAATCGCCGATCGCAGTTGTTGAATGCAAGTAAGAGGAAGACTATCTTTGACCTAAGGAAAAAAGTCAATAGTCTGCTTCTAGAAGTGTCGATTCTGAAAAGAAAACGCGACGGGGTACTTTCTGCAACTAATGAGAGCAATAGGAAGGCGCTTGAAGCGATGAGAAGAGACTTAGAGTTTGTGCAAGAAGAGAATAGGTCCCTGAAGGAGAGAGTAGAAGATCTTAGCTGTGAGAGGAAAATTATGACTAAAGAGAAAGGCAAGTACACGACGGAGTTTCACCACCTTATTATTCGCCTCCTAGCATTAGGAATCCCCGATTCTAAAGTGAATCAAGTGATCCGCGAGGTGGCTGCTTTCACTAACTGTTCTTTCTCTGACTTCCCGGCGCTGAGCACAATTCGAAACGATGCTGTCGCGCTTCTAGGGATTACGTTGCAACAGGCAAAGGAGGTTATTGAAGAAGTGTCTGGAGGAAACGATCTCAATTTGATCTCTGATGAAACTACCAAGGGTAAGCACAAGATGCAAACATATCTTGTTAACCTTGAAAGAGATGAAAATGGGAGCAAAGTGTTTTGCTTAGGCATTCCGGAAGTCCACGCGAAAACTGCAAGTGAATCAATAGAAGCATTGAAGGGGAGAGTTAACCGGATAGAATTGGTTACCAGTGGAACAGCGTCAGGAGAGTGCCTTAGGAAGCTCGTTAGTTCGATTTCATCCTGCATGAGCGACCGTGCTTCAACGCAGGTTTTATTCAACAAGCTTCTAGAGGATTTCAAGAGGGAAATTATGCCCACTATCAGAGACGATTGGCACCAGCTAAGACCTAGTGAGCGCGACGCGTTATCTGGAGTTCACAACCTGTACTGCCAGCTTCACATTGCTGCCTCGATAACGGATGTTTTCATGCGAGTGATGGGGGAAATGGAGGGATTGAGTGGGGACGACTGTAGTCTACTGTTTGTACTGAGGACTTTCGCGAGTCATTTCTCCGATCGAGGGAGTGGTAAGTTCATGCAGGTTGGAAAGTGGGTAGTGTTTCTGGATGGGAAGGGAGTAGACAAAACGCACTGCATTCTTCCTTCTTTCGATGGTCAGCGCTTTTGTATTGCATTTGCAATTGCTGCTCGCATCTTCTTCCTCAGAGATCATTTAGTTGAGTACATTTCTCGATTCTGCAGTGACAATGAGACGCTTTGCAAAGCTAGAGACGCTCTCATTACTCCTCTTATTTCCTCTCAGCTGAAGACTGCGTCTCTTATAGATAGCTTCGTATCTGCGCCTCTCATTAGATTGTCTGAGCACACAAAACATGTGTGCGAAACATCTACGTACATTTCCGAGATGATCGAGTATCTTAGCATCTGTGAGGTCGACCCAGCGCGAATGCATACTCTAGCTCCTCCGTCGATCACTGTTGGTGCGCAGACAACGTTGTTCAATTTGGACTCTCCTTACCTTAAGAGCACAGTTAGTTCCTCGTATTCTAGTGAGGATTCGAAGTGTATTTCGTCCGCATGCACTGAGATCAAACTTTTTCTTGAGACTCAGTATGCTGATTTTCTTCCTGGTGGTTGTTATCACTCTCCATCGCAGTCTCTTCTAGATTGTCTTAGAAACGCGCCTTCTTCATCTAGAGCTGCTGAGAGAGTTTTCGGGATGATCGATTGGCTTTTTGTCAAGTCCCCTAACTGTAGGATGCTGAGAAGAGAGGGAATCGTTATGAGTAGAATGAACGATACGATGAGTTGGTTGGAGGCCATGCCATTAGACATCCAAGCACGAGTTCTTCAGAGTGCACTTGGAATGAGGAAGAAGTTGGTAAGAGCGAGTGAGGAGGAGAAAGTGGAATTGGCTAAAAAAATTAGAGAGGACATGCTAGAGAAGGAGGAGGAGGCTAAGAAGAAACAGCAGAGAGCTTTCATAAGGCAAAGCGCTCTGGCAACGGTAATTGCGACGGAAACAGGATACTGGAGGACAGTGGAGGCAATGGACTTAGCGTTAGACGGAATTAGGAACCTCAAGAAACTTTGCGTATTACAATCGAAACGACGCAAAATGTGTATCTAAATGTGTGAGCAAACGCACGTAGGCGAGTTGCACTCGGCGCACTAAGAATTACGGTAGGTCACACAATAAATAGTCAATCGCCAATTGACTATATTATACTTTAGGGACGTTCACGTAAAAATTCAAAATCCATATAAAATTCTTATTTCTCGGTTGCGAGGCTTTCGGGCATGCAGAATCACGACAGCACTTCCAGAATTTTAAAATATTTTATTTTCAGCGAGAACCAAGCACCCTCTCTAGGCCCCGCCCCCCGTGGTGTTGTGCCAGCGAGTGTGCTGTTAGCTGTGTCACTTTGTTTTAACGTGTCAGATGTGACTATTTTCAAATTATTTTCGTCTATTTATTTTTTGTTCTATTAGATGGAGCAATTTTACTTGCTCAATAATTGACAAGCATAGTCGTATTTTTCTGGTCGTAGCGAGAGTACATAGAACTTATTCAATTTTGGCATACTGTAGCGTCACCTCAATTAATCAACGCGCAGCTGATTGATAAGAAATCTGCATTATAATGCTTTCACAGTGTCTAATGAACATATGCGATGCATGAAATATGGACGAAACATGTAGTAGTTTGCAAACAACAAGAAACGAGCCTTGATTTCGCTAAACTGTTGATGCTCTTTTTAATATGGTTCGCCTTCATAGATTTGTCTAATTTTTGGTTGAGACATAATTTCTAGTTGCTAGAACGATTTAAGAATATAAATGAAAAGGCACATGTCAAAATTCGCTCGCTGTATAATAAAGTAAAAATAGTGAATATTTCGAGGCTGAAGTTGAATGTGTTCGCCTTCGTGATTTTTTTTCTAATTTTTATATGATATTCGCTACTATGTGTGCTAGTCATTTAATCAAAAAATGGAGAGGCACATCTCTTAAATTGCGATTTAATTGAGAAAAATATAAGTGCAACGTCTTTTTGAATTCCCACAATTCGATGTTTACCACTAGTGGCACTTACCTCTCCCCGGCTCTCAATTTTTATTTCCCGGTTTGCACGTCCCTAATTATACTTATCATTTCTTGTGTATACAACACCTCCCTTCTAAGATACGACCTCGGGAGTATCTAATAACAACGAGGAGCTCGTTTCCGGAGCTCCCCTAATTAGTTCACGTTTAGGTTTCGATCTCTGCTTTCTCTTCTAGTTTTGTTGTCTTAGTATTGTGGATAAACTACTGAGTTTATACCACAACACTCGACCACGGACAACGTACAAGGGAGATATTCAACAAAAAGTTGTTTAATTTTGTCAATGCTTGAAATAGAAAAAAATGGAAAAATGGAAGTGCTTCCAGTATTGATAAAATAAATAAAAAGCTGTGCAAATCATAATTCGGGGCATTTTTTTCTCACCCGTAGCTTCTCTGTCGGAAATTGTTGGAAAATTAATACAAAATGGCCATCATTTAAATGCGGATTTGAATTTAGTAATGTTCACCCTAGGCGTTCCAAAGAGAGGAGTGAATGAGCACATGAAAAACATAATGTTTTGAGATGGTAGCGCGGCGAACTTGTGAGCCGTAACTTTACCAAAAACGTCGTACATCATACGCGACTAAAATTAAAATAATACAAAACTAGAAAGAACATGTAGTAGCGTGTGACATGTCAGACACAAGGGACGAAAGCAAACGCTCGAAGTATATCGGAAATCGTGAGCAATATCTCACCCGTAGCTCTCCTGGTCGAATCCAATGGGTTTTCCAGAGTCAAGTTGTGCTTCCTTCGTGGCCACTCCCACTTTCCATCCATAGAGCGAATCCTTCCGACTATGTAGTTGCCACACGTGAATTCCACTCGAATAGCCCATCTGAAAACATGACTTGAAAAATCTAAAGCGATAAGTTACTGAACAGAAGCGGATATCGGTTCGCAATAGGGTTGACAAAAATGTAGAATGCGTTGTCTCAGACAATTCTTCCAACTCAAATTGGCGACTTTTAAAATTAAGAAAAATAATCATTATAATTTGAATCACAAAAAACGGCTGCCGTTCCATCGTATTACATTATATATGATCGTATTTCAATGAATATTTTAGAGTTTACTTGTAATTAGAACGCAACTCCCACGGAGAGCATACAGCATAACCTCAACATACATACCTTTCCCCTTATACGATCACGGAATAAGTAATCTCCATTTCGACGGGAAACTGTGAATTTGTCGCCATCTTTCACGTAGAAATTCTTCGATCGATCGTTCGGATTCCAAGCGTGAAGCTCCTGATCAAAATAATGCGAAATAAAATAAACTTTGGATATTTAAATTTCAGAAACAAATAGAAATGTGTAAGAGGAGTGGATAACACAGTAGCTCGAAATCATTACAAAGGATTCGAATTTGGCGGTTGCCTCTCTAATGATGGGAATATCTGCTGACACAAATTCCAACACCTTCAAGGCAGGAATTATGTACCTCGGGAAACATTTTCAACTATCGCGTCATTCTTCTCCTGCTCCAGACATTGGGCAATTCTCGCACAATCGAAATCTATCCCATGCTACTATATTATAGTTACGGCGACGAGCTTGAGAACAAAATATGTGGGCACTACTGCAGAAGCCCAGAACGCCCCAAACTCCCAGAGTAGACTAAGCACTACGCCTAAGCAAATTCCTAAGCCTAAGCCTAAGCACTAAGCACTAAGCCTAAGCAACATACAAGACACTATTAGCCACATTAGGTTACGGCAGAGTGTTGTAGACTACTCGATATTAGTCCCGTTCTGGGCTTCTGCAGTAGAGCCAATATGTGTGCTCACTTGAATGTTTTCATCGGGTGGAGTCGAATGGAGGATAATATCCAATTTGGGCGGTCGGCGGAGGTTATCCTCTAAGCTTCCATTCAGAATCGGATGGGCAGGTGATAGAGGTCTGCCTCCATTCTGTGAAAGATAATTATTCAATACTAGCCAAAAAAACAAGGAAGAACAATGTTTTCCTAATGAAAATTGCTCGAGCAATTCATGAAAAAGTGTAATGAAAAAGCGAATACTTGTTAAAAGTAGTAGAATATCGTTTGAATAAATTACCTGTGCTCTCTCCAAATCGTCTTCCCATTTCTTCATGGCGATTTGATGTCTATTGTAAGGGGCAAAATGAACGGGTGGAAGAGGTTCGAGGCCTGAATTGAACGAAAGATTAGGATCAACGAAAACATGACTGGATGAACCGAAAAAGCAAAACAGCGAAATTGAATCACTATCCGTAATAGTCGTTCCGAGCAAGACTGGCAAGTGAAGGGAAGGGAAGAGAGAGGGGGGAACACCTCGCGCGCGCGATTGCTCTTGCTTGGGGAACACAACAAGCTCGAACAGACTACAGAGGGGAGGGGAGAGCGCAATAACATTCGAGCTTCGAGAGTGAAAAAAGTCGGGATTGTCGGGTATCGGCTGCCCGAAACCTATTATAACTTTGCTCGCGTGGTCCTAATCTGGCCCGATTATTGGGATCAAAGAGACGGAATTGCAGATCAAGTGCACAACCCATTCCCTCTCTATCTCTCACATCAGCTCACTTTGATTGATTTGTCGTATTCCCTGGATAATCGATTCGAAAAGGCCAGGGAGAGAGATAGAATTGTACACATGATCTACCCTCTTCCCAATAGACGGACCAAAGTAGTGCCACGATAACAATTTCGAAAGTCGCTTTAAAAGTACTGAACTTCGACATGACAACGGATTTGTTTCGAATATTACGAGATTGATTTAATTTTAGTGATGAAACATTTTATGCTCAGTTTCGGAGGTCACAACTCCAATATACAACGAAACAACGTAAGACAACACGTAAGGCAAATAAGCTTCTAGCAGATAATTTTTTTTTGGAAATGAGGATCGATCAAAGTTTTAAAAACGCATGTTAGTGATGAATGTACACGAAAACGATCGATTGATGCAAATAAAAAAATGCATAATTACAGAAAGTGAACGAGCTTCTTCAGGGAAAACAATACAACTGAAATTGGGGAAAGCTCCTGGGATTGAGTGGATGAATGAGATCGAAGAGAATCATTTCAACAGCCACTTTCGCATCTTCTTGACGGGATAGCGGAAACCTGGAATTAAAAACATTAGGAAAATATCTTAAATATTTCTAAACTTTAATCTATCTAAACGGAATAACAAAAACATAATTATCAGTGCAATTTTAGTTTAAAAAGAATTTAAGAGAGACTTTCTGAGTCAGTGAACATATTTGTGTTGACCCTTGGCAAAGTGCAAAAAATCAAATTGGTCCAAAATTTGTGAGTGAGTAGTACTAGTGGAGTGTAGCTCAGCGCCAACTTATTTAGTGATTTGAATCACTCTCCGCGGAATGGCGTGAATTGTTAAAGTGAAACATAACCCAGCCGGGTTTGTCATTTCGCAATCGTTCGAATCGAGTGATAGCACAAAAAATGCGCAATAATTCGCTGATTATGTACGCCAATTTTGGTTCCATTCGGTTTCGAATTATTCGAGAAAAATCGAAAAATCCACATTTTGAAGTATGTTTTCATTTTTATTTCTCTCAAATGCCCAATAAGCACCAATTTTTATTTCGTCATTTAATAGAGCAAGTAAGTGGGCAACTACTAAGAGAATATAACAAAAATTTAAAAATAACCTTTCGAGAAAAGTTCGAAAAACTAAGTGCAATTCGAAATAAATCAGTTCATGATTCACCAAGTACCGTCACCCAAAGGCGCCAATTCAAATATTTTTTTTTTTCAAATTTTTGAAATATGGTTCTTCAGATGGCTTTCGCTAATTTTTCTGAAAACATTATAATTTACTTCGAGTAAAGAAGCTGTGGAATGGTAACGAAAATAATATTATTGTTCGCTATTTCTTAAAATATCGCAGAAGTTCAACATTGGTATTTTTCTGGCTCTCCGAATTTCCAGAGAAAGTTGTTGTTGAGCGAGATATAATACACTAGCGTTATATTATAACCATTCATAACCAGTATTGCGGACCGACGAACAACTTTTAACAGACATTATCATTTGCCCGACGCAAGTCAACGTTATCACTCGAAATTAATCATTGCGAGAGAAAGGAGTGGGTGGTTTGCAGAGTCAGCAAACTTGTTTTGATATCAATCTGCCTGCGTACATGGCGCATTTACCCTTATCACTGTTTCGTTTGTCATACTACTCTATACTAATTGCTCGATTGAATCGTCTCCTTTTTAATTATTTTATATTTACTGAAATTTCCAGATGCTACTAACGCGGATTAGAAAAAAGAAGATCAGTCTGTTTGTCTTAGCAACATTCCTTGTAGTGCCTTTAGTTTTCTCTGGTTCAAGTGGAGGAAGCGGATCAGACGTGAGTATTTCCAACCATATGAACTCATGAATTTATAGTTTGCTTCAGGAGCCTGATGACAAGAAATTGAAGCATTCCTGTTATTTCGGTTCGTTCCGTTACGGAAATGGAGAACGCATTTCAAGAGTTCGAGGAACAGCGGTGTCAATAAGATGCGGAGGAGAACTGAAACAGTATGATAATTCATATTAAGTGCACTTATCCATATTGCTTATTACCAGGTTCAGCGCACTCAATGAACATGGACCAACCGATCTTTATGGTTCCTTCTCGGGAATGGACCTGACACTTACTCGTGGAGGAGCTATTTTCATGAAGGACATATCAGAGGAAGAAAATTGGAAAGACGTATTTATCTGCTCGAATCACATTGACGAACTGTTGCTCCATTGGCATAGTGTATCACGGAATCATATTAATTATATCCATGGTAATGTTAAATTGTTTTTCATTTGAAAAACATATTAAGAATTTCAGGAAGCGAAATTCTTTGTAGCTGGCCGTTCATCAAGCATGACAAGCATCTTGGCAAGAAATTTCATTATGTCCAGAGGGAGGAAGCAAGGCTCTACCTGTTGGCAACTGGAAAACACTTGCATATTGGGACGCGTGAGTAATAAGTAGCTAATTGTGCGTCAGAGTTTTTGTTGTAAAGTTGTGTGGAGAGGCTAGGGCTGTTATTTCGAGCGCTACTCGTACTCGAATCAATTCGCCAAATCATTCTCGAGCGCAAAATGCTCGCGAGCATCATTGTCCCATTGCCTCTCATTCTGTCTCCCCCTCTGATCCGAAGACTGCCATTGCAATCTCCTAAAATTAGGATTTCAAATTGATAAATTGGGCATACGATTGAGAGTTGTTTCACCGAATGGAGAAATATTCGTGCGTTCGCCTAAGAATCACACAATTCCCGAGATTTTCGGTAGAGCAAAAATGGGTAGAGAGAAATAGAGGCGGTACGCCACGTTCGATCCACATTGATCATCTGTGGTGAATCATTTGAAAAGCACCACTAAAGCACGAGCGTTTTCTTTACGTGCAATGCTAGAGCGAACAATTCATGAGTCCGAAATAGAAAAAAAAACTATGAATAGTCTTTAGTATTCACTCACCACAAGATTAAAACCAGTTACAATTCTTTTACAGCCATCTGCTTCGAGCATTATCGAGAGGCAATGAGAGAAATACATGAATTTATCGAGAAGTCAAACGATCCTGACTTTCTGGAACAATGTTCAGCTTCTGAAACTGCAGAATGTTCTCAGGAAGAATTGATCGAGAGAAAATTCTTCGAATTTGCCAGTTTAGTAGGCATTAATCGACCTGTCAAAGAATTCTCGAGCTACAAGAGGGACACTCAGCGAAAGAAGGCCGATGGAGTAATGACTGTCCAGAGATGGGCCACTCATTTCATGGCACCTCGCCATGAGTCGGAATTGAAGGCTGCTGTGAATGCTCGTTGTTCACGCGGACAGACAAGCGAAGCAGAAGCTACTATCAATGGAGTGATGGAGGTTATAGCAGATGAATTCCTATTGGCCCGCTCACATCGACTACGTGACTATGTGCTCTCTCTAGTCGCTGGAAGATATCCTCATCATGTGATTGCAAGATATATTCCTTCCCTCTCTCTATCGAAGTATCATCGTGCAAGAGTAGTGGCACTTTCCGGCGCCCTCTATCCACCAGAAATTAAGAGAACTGTTGATCGTATTGATGAAGAAGGAGTGAATCAATTTATTGGTTTTATTACCAGGTATGTGTCAGATTAGACATACTGAGAGCATCTCTTTTCAGCCCAATAGTAATGGTTGACATACCTTCTGGAACTAGAAAAGTGAAGCTCTCGTCTGGAGAAGTCGTCGAAATACCGAATACCATACGCTTGCTTAATCATGCCGAAATAATCAGACAATTCGGTCACTACATGCGAGCACAAGAGATGGAGGATCATTTGCTGAGTGCATCGTCTCTGCATCGAATCCTTCGAGCACTTCCTGCTGATGAGAAACATGCGCTCACTTGTGTTGACAAGAACAAATCGCGGGCTTTTTATGTAGGTCTCTCTTGAACTGGCTATAATCCAATATTATCCGATTAATAGGCATTCGAGGACTTACTGGTCATTCTGAAGCGTCTTCTGGAGCTAGCCATTATCGATAAGCAGAAGCATGATGAACTCAGATATAATGTACTGGAAATTCGTCTCTATTTGAGAACGGATTTTCCTCTTCATCTGAAATTCGAATCAATTATCCCGGAACATTGCCTTTTCTACGCATTATCCGATCCCAATGAACCCGACTTTCGGAAAGTCGAATCTCATGAGCATGAAATCCAGTGCCCCAGATGTAATTTAATGTATACAACGTCGAGGTTTGTCAAGAGTGAGGCGAACCACGTTCATTAAAACATATTACAGAGAGCTGGAGGGGCTTATGAAGGGAGCAGTCGATAAGGCATCGGTCCATCACAAGCACGAGTTGAGAGAGTTACAGTTTCGAGTGAAATCGAATACAGAATCGATTTGGATGCTGAGAGATCATGAGGTATACACCTTTGAAAAAAAAACAGCGCAAAATGTTGCATTGAAGATCCGTTCTAAGTTCTCCGACTTGGAAGATGCTGGAATAAAGAGTAATCTGAAGGAAGGCGAAGGTCGATTGCTTGTAGATTTCGGACAGAAATGGGAGCCGATGTGGCATATGGAACCTCAGGAAGATTACTTCGCCAAAGCTGGACAGACCATGCATTTCTCTCATCTTCTCACGAAAATCGGAGGAGAATACGTCTCTCACACATTTGTTCATCTGCTGGATACTGCAACCCAGGTTTTAAATCCAAATAAGGAAAATTCGAAGAGAATGATTTCAGGACAGCAAAGTTGTTGTTGCCATACTGGAGCATGTTCTTACTGAATCAAAGAAAGTCGGCGTGAACACATTCCATATTCGCTCCGACAACGGGGGTGAGCGATTAATCAGTTTGCATGGTTAATTCAATATTTATGAATCGAATTATCCAGACTAAATAATTGCAAGGATCATAGTTTAAAAATGATAACATTGAACATGTAACTGTCAATAATACTATTCCTTAGGGCCGTACCATTCATCGATGACTCTCGGCTCCGTGCAGTGGCTAGCGGAACATACAAGTACAGAAATTCTCTCGTGGTCATTCTCTGCTGCACAGCATGGAAAATCGGATTGTGATCGAATGTCCGGTGTTTGCAAGACTAAGATGAGATCGCATTGCCATGCTGGACATGATGTTCGAACTCTTCGAGAGATGTACGACGCACTCGTTTCGGGCCAACAGCTGAGAGGAGTTTCCGTACATCTTGCATCAGTCAAGAAGCCTATGGAGATGCCGGATGAGGCCAAGCTCTCCAAGATTAGTGATTATGGCCACTTCGAGTTCAAGGATGACACTATCAGAGTGTGGAAGTACCATAACGTAGGAGAAGGTCGAATTGTGGAGAACTTGCATCCTGTCAAAGTTGATCTTCTCATCCATGCAGAGGACGGTCATTTAGCCAGTCTAGCGAGATCAGACTTCGATAAGTATCTCGTCAAGAGCAGACAAGAGTCAGAATTCTGGCTGAACGACTTCAATAAAAAGGATGAAGACGTTGAGTATGAAGATCGAGACGACGATGCAGCAACTGATCAACCCACTGGACCTTCCAACCCGAGAGATTCCATTCACCATTGTTGGTGCGGAGCTGGATTCATCAGATACCAGAGTCTTATCAATCACCTCGAATCGGGGACACACCGTGTTATTCCCGAGAAGATTGATATCATCGACTACAGCATCGGAACATTCAAGAAAGCGATTGAAGGCATACTAAATCTCTCGCCACTACTTCCTCTTAAAGACATAGCCGAATCGATTTTTGATCGATCGATTCCTACCCCTGATGAAGGATTTGCCATGAGAAAGAAGAGAAAAGGAGGTAGACTGGCAGCGGAACCTCGAAAATTCGTTGTCGACTACTACGAACACGCGATGAGAGAAGGAAAGAGACCCGATGCAAACGAGGCCCTTCGACTACTAACGGCTGTCGATTCCATTCCTCCAGAGATCAGACTCACTTTTGAGCAGATCAAAAGTTTGTTCAGTCGTCTCTCCAAGACGACAACTGTAAGCAGAGCTAGACGATACTCGACTGAAGATGAAGACGAAGATGGAGAGTGGGATCAGGAATACGATGAGATGGACGAGTGCCAATTAGATATCTCTCGCACTTACTACGATTTCGTGATGACTAACCGTGATACATTGTTCCCTACTGCGTGACATTTGACTCGTTGAGTCTCTTTCTTATAATATATTTTTGTAATAAAAATATGCTCGACAACAATCTTCTCTGAAAACACTGAAATAGAACAACAATAATCTTCGGCAATCTTAAAACAATATGAATTTCTACACGATCCCACTGTATCGTCACTCCCAAAAAATAATATTATAAGCAGAAAATTCAGCACAAACTATCTAAAAAAAAGTTTTGAAATTTAAAAAAAAAATTTGAATTGGCGCCTTTGGGTTACGGTACTTGGTGAATCATGAACTGATTTATTTCGAATTGCACTTAGTTTTTCGAACTTTTCTCGAAAGGTTATTTTTAAATTTTTGTTATATTCTCTTAGTAGTTGCCCACTTACTTGCTCTATTAAATGACGAAATAAAAATTGGTGCTTATTGGGCATTTGAGAAAAATAAAAATGAAAACATACTTCAAAATGTGGATTTTTCGATTTTTCTCGAATAATTCGAAACCGAATGGAACCAAAATTGGCGTACATAATCAGCGAATTATTGCGCATTTTTTGTGCTATCACTCGATTCGAACGATTGCGAAATGACAAACCCGGCTGGGTTATGTTTCACTTTAACAATTCACGCCATTCCGCGGAGAGTGATTCAAATCACTAAATAAGTTGGCGCTGAGCTACACTCCACTAGTACTACTCACCCACAAATTTTGGACCAATTTGATTTTTTGCACTTTGCCAACGAAAATTTCACTGAATCAGAAAGTCTCTCTTAATAACAGAGAAAAGAATAACTAACATCCTTTCTTCACTATTTTCTCTTCCTCCTCATCTTCTTCCTCTTCTATTATATCTTCATTTTCCTTCTCGTCTAATTCAACTTCATTTCTTCTTTCCTCTCCTTCATTAATATTCTTCTCTTTTCCTTCTTCCACTCCATTCAGTTTCTCCTCTTCCTCCCTTTCATCTTCTTCCTTCTTTTCGTGATCGATCTCACATTCGGCACTGCATTCCTTGCAATACCATCCAATGATGAGATGAGGACATCCCTTGCACAAGCAGGAAGAGGGCTCGTCCCATACTGAAGACACTTTTTGCAATAATTATCATTCTTTCGAATGTAAACATAGTCTCTATATTGTTAACATATGATAAAATGCATACGATTCAATCCTCCAATGTACTTCATCGTGACTTCGCATTCAATCGATGACGAAACCATCGGAAAAAGTGTCTTTCCCTGTAATCAAGGGGTTCATATCGCTTAGTATTAATTTTCCTCACCTTGAGTCCTCTGAATGCCACTCCCAAGTATTGTTCATCTGTTGCGAAAGCGAGGTAACCTTCATCCATATCCAGAATACAGTACAACTGAAGAGAAACGAGGTATTCATTCACTTAATCTCTTATCACCTTATCGATTACTTTGAAGTCTTCTTCCGTAATTCCCTCCAATCCCTCAGGAAATTTCCATTCAGTGAATCGGGGGAAATCATGGTAGCATTTGTTCAGAAAGGGGTGCCATCTATAATTAAGTCGCTAAATATTGCCAATAATTGAAATAGAAAAATGGACCAGATAAAAGTGGATCAGTATCGTTAAAATAAAATATAAATCGTGTGCAATTCATAATTCGGAGCATTATTTTCTGACCCGTAGCTCTCCCGATCGAATCCATTGGGTTTTCCAGAGTCCAATTGTGACTTTTCCGTCGCTACTCCAACTTCGAGACATCGTAGCGATCCATTCCGACTTTGTAGTTTCCAGACGTGGAATCCATTAGAGTAGCCCGTCTGGAATAATCAATAAACCAAAAATAAATGGGCACTGCTTTACTTGTGGGGGAAAGCACAAAAGACCCAAAGTTGAGGCGATTAACTTGCCTAGGGTCCTTAATGTTAGCCCTGCTGCCTCTTTTTTTTGGTGGCCCCACAAGTAATGGTTGATCAACACACGTCTGAAGCGAACATTCAATTCATCCCTGTATCTATGAAACTGTCATAGGCGACCGCTTCGGTAATGCGAACAAATCCAATTCCCGCTCCTATTGTCCATTTATGAATTATCGATTTCGCAAATGTCTTACAATGCATTGAATCAATTCCAATTGACTAACTGTAACAAAAACGGATGCTCTATTTATTTATTCCACTACAATATTACGACTTTCAGAATAATGATCGGAATATAACAATAAATCTGAAATCTCACCTTTCCTCGGATACGATCAATAGAATTGTTATCTCCATTTCGACAGAAAGTGTTTTTGTCGTCATCTTTCACGGAAATATTCGATGGTCGATCGGTAGGATTCCAAGCGTGGCGTTCCTGATTGAAATTAATTAGTGTTAAATATTTTTTTCAACGCCTGACAAGCTATGATAACTTATTTTCAGAACTACTTTTAATTTTCTCTCACTTGGATGTTGTTGTTGGGTGGATTCGACTGAAGAAGAATATCCAATTTGTGTGGTCGACGGAGGTTATCCTCTTGGCTTCCATGCAGATTCGGTTGAGTAGGAGAGAGATCTTTTCGACACGTTCCTTCTTGATCGATCACACATTCATCACTGCAGTCCTTGCAATATTCACTGATAACGAGACGAGTGCATCCTTTGCAGTTGCAGGGAGAGGGCTTGTCAGTCACTGTAGGAGGAAATGATAAGTGGGATTAATATATAATAAATATTCAAAGAATGGTGTAATATTAAATAAAAGGTGTCTATTTGTCCTTGCTGAATTCGTTGCATCTTAGTAAAACAACACTGCAAAAAGTCTGCTTACAATTTAATCCTCCCAAATACTTCATCGTGAGTTCAGTGTAGTTAAGATAAGTAGAGACCATCGGGTAGAGAACCTTTCCCTGGAATAAATAGATTAGTCTTTTAATCGTGATTTCCGTATCGCTATAAACAGTAGAGATCATTGCGAAAAGAATGTTTTCCCTGAAATCGATTGGTTACAGGATGATGGAGACCTTAATATTTCTTTATGCGAAAATCGAATGAAGCTTTACAAGGTCTGTCTCCATTTCCCTCACCTTTAGTCCTCTGAATGCCACTCCCAAGTATTGTTCATCTGTTGCGAAAGCGAGGTAACCTTCATCCATATCCAGAATACAGTACAACTGAAGAGAAACGAGGTATTCATTCACTTAATCTCTTATCACCTTATCGATTACTTTGAAGTCTTCTGGTCCTGTATTTCCCTCCAATCCCTCAGGGAATTTCCATTCAGTGACTCGGAGAAAATCATGGTAGCATTTGTTTCCATAGATGCGCCATCTATAAGAAAAGTTGCTAAATTTTGTCAATGCTTGAAATAGAAAAAAAAAATGGAAAAATGGAAGTGCTTCCAGTATCGATGAAATTAATAAAAAGCTGTGCAAATCATAATTCGGAGCATTTTTTTCTCATCCGTAGCTTCTCTGTCGGAAATTGTTGGAAAATTAATACAAAATTGCCATAATTTAAATGCGGATTTGAATTTAGTAATGTTCACCCTAGGCGTTCCAAAGAGAGGAGTGAATGAGCACATGAAAAACATAAAGTTTTGTGATGGTATCGCGGCGAACTTGTGAGCCGTAACTTTACCAAGAACGTCGTGCACCATAAGCGACTAAAATTAAAATAATAAAAAAAAACTAGAAAGAACGAAGAGCAATATCTCACCCGTAGCTCTCCTGGTCGAATCCAATGGGTTCTCCAGAGTATATTTGTGCTTCCTTCGTCGCCACTCCCACTTGCCATCCATCGAGCGAATCCTCCCGACAATGTAGTTGCCACACGTGAATTCCACTCGAATAGCCCATATGAAAGCATGACTTGAAAATTTACAGCGATAAGTTACTGAACAGAAGCGGATATCGGTTCGCAATAGGATTGACAAAAATGTAGAATGCGTTGTCTCAGACAATTCTTCCAACTCAAAATTGGCGACTTTTAAAATTAAGAAAAATAATCATGATAATTTGAAACACAAAAAACGACTACAGTTCCATCGTATTACATTATCTGATCGTATTTCAATGAATATTTTAGAGTTTACTTACAATTGGAACGCAACTCCCTAGGAGAGCCTACAGCATAACCTCAATATACATACCTTTCCCCTAATACGACCACAGAAGTAATTTCCATTTTAAATGGAAACTGTGTATTTGTCGTCATCTTTCACGAAGAAATTCTTCGATCGATCGTTCGGATTCCAAGCGTGAAGCTCCTGAACAAAATGATGCGAAATAAAATAAACTTTGGATATTTAAATTTCAGAAACAAATCGAAAAGTGTAAGAGGAGTGGATGACACAGTAGCTCGAAATCATTACAAAGGATTCGAATTTGTCGGTTGCCTCTCTAATGATGGGATAAGCTGCTGACACAAATTTCAACATCTTCAAGGCCGGAATTATGTACCTCGGGAAACATTTTCAAATATCGCGTCATTCTTCTCCTGCTCCAGACATTGGGCAATTCTCTCACAATCGAAATCTATCCCATGCTACTATATTATAGTTACGGCGACGAGCTTGAGAACAAAATATGTGTGCTCACTTGAATGTTTTCATCGGGTGGAGTCGAATGGAGGATAATATCCAATTTGGGCGGTCGGCGGAGGTTATCCTCTAAGCTTCCATTCAGAAAAGGATGGGCAGGAGAAAGAAGACCTCCTTTCTGTGAAAGACAATCAATCAATAAAAGCCATCTCCACCTATTCGATACCATTATTTAAAAGCCCGGAAGAACAACTATTTCACTTAATGAAATAATGACGATGCTACAAATCACTGCACATCATCATTCCTCAACAAATCAAGTCTACTCCTTTTCAATCGTTCTCCATTCTTCCACGTACCTCTATTCTCTCAAAATCGTCTTTATCCATGGTGATTTGATGCCTTTTCGAGGGAACGAGATGATGTGGTTGGGAGGAGGAATTGGAAGAGGTTCGAGGCCTGAAATTAGTGAGAGGATCAAGGAAAACATGAATAGTTAATGGCGAAACAGTGCACTATTATGAGCAACATCAACGTCACAAGGCAGTTAAATAAAGTAGAAATCGTATCAACTGCTATTCGATGTTCATGAACATGCCGCTATCATGATATCAGGATACCTATCCATTACAAAACAGTCTACCAACATAGATAGTGGCAAACTGAGAACGACACATTTTCACAAATGCCAAATCGCGCACGCAGTGGATGACATTGTAAAATCATAGATTTGCTTATCGAATACTGAGTTTAAAATATTAAATTCGATTTATGTCACGCACGGCCTCCTAGGAGCCGACTTAGGGCTGATAAAAACGTCCGAAGAGCAGTAAAATTTGTGCTGCCAAAAGCTTTGCTAAACACAGTAGCGATACCGTATCTCAAACCAGATCCTACTCTACGGATGACGGTTTTGTATGATCGCCGGATTTTAAATGCCGGGTTAAATGCAGAATCAGGGACATCGTTGTAAGACCAATCAAAATCATTCAAACAGGTAACTGTAGCCGCATGTGCTAATTAC
>LS487787.1:58420-113627 GCA_900490705.1 Pristionchus arcanus
ACCCGGCGTTTGAAAGCCTAACCTGCGATGCTCTTGCGGAAGGCTCGTGAGGCCGAGAGCGATCCGGAAAAAGTTGGGATGGAGCCACGAAGTGCTATTTAGATTTATAGATTTAACCTTTTCGGGGCGCTCGAGGCCTCATGAGCCTTTCGAAAACGTCTTGGGGCTGAGTGGGATAGAACCTTATTACATAACCCGGCGACGCGAAGCGCTCGCCGATGACTGGGACAACCCGGCGTCGCGCGAAGCCCTCGCAGAAGACTATCACAACCCGGCGTTGCGCACACGCTGGCGAGCGTAGCGAGCCTCATTGCAGCCGCAGGCTGCTTGCCACCCGCAGGGTCTAGCCGGGCGTAGCCCGGCTAGTTCAGAACTAATTGCATTTACAATTTCACTGGCTTACCGAACAGAAAGGGAAACGCGTTCGGCCGACTGTTTTCTCCGACCTGGAATTAATTATTTTTAATAATTATAGGCCTTCGAAAATCCAACCTTATTCAGGTGATGCATTTCTACCGATTGAAACGTATCCTTCAGATACTTCAGTGTATTTGGGAATACTCTGAATAGATCGTTTAGTGATGATAATTTGTGATTGATTCTAACCTCTTAGCATGCGAGGCCCCGAACGAATCCATCAACATTATGTATATTGATGGCGGTTTCTGTTTAGTCTTGTTTGATGCATTTTCAGATATTGGGGATGTGTTGCTGAAAGTGTACTCATTTTATTTTCAATTTTTCATCAGTTCGGACAACGCATTGACGATGTCACTATTTTTTTGATAATTCAATCCAGTGAAACTCAACCTTTTCTTGCCGGTCCAGATCTGTGAATGCAGAAATTTGTAAGCAACTTGGCCGGACTTCTTGCACTCTACCTCGACAATATCGTTCTGGAAAGTGTGATTTTTTAAAAACTTTTTGTTATTCAAGGTCACGAGAGAGAAATGAGAGATGCCCATGCCTATTTGTTACAACTAAACATCACAGACCTCAAAGACGAATCGCTCCTCCACTGGATGCCATTCCCCTGGCGCATTTGTGTAGTCATCCTTGAGTAGGAGAGCTCGAGCTCGGCATTTAGCATCGCTGAACTCATTCCTTATTGACACTCGACCGTCTGATCCCAATGATGACCACGGACGATACGAGCGATCGCAGTGCCTGAAATGAGGAAAACAAATGAAAAAGAATCAAGAAAATACATACGCAAAACACTGAAACCCCATACGAATGTGAATTCAAAAATGTGGTAATGCGCACGGGGAAAACTCGCTAGACAAGAATTTAGATAAGACCAGAGAATAGGTTGGTGTTTCGGGTTCAGCACGTACGAAAGAGATCATGGGAACAAACTTGAGTGGATCATAATTTGGATTGAGTATCCTCCTCATCTCTTCAGTCCATGTCGGATTCGATCGAAGAATGCACTCGTCGAAAATTGTGTCGTTGATTCCTGAAGATAGAGGCTGATATTCATTTTGACCTCAAATGAGGTAGATCTACGCCATGCGGTTTTACAGTCAAGACAACCCCTAGCAGTTCTAACCGAACCGTATTTTGTTTTGCATGTTACTTTCCTATAGTATAGTACCCATTCATAAATGTTGCACTTGAGTGATGGGTCATTCCAATTTCACCTCGCAGTTGTAGCAACGTGACGGAAATCTGTATACATACCTCCAATACCACCCAGGCGACCAACTCCTGAGGGTGCAAAATTTTGAGATTCAGTGAACAGTCGGTAGAACAGGTCCTGAATGAATATATAGATAGATGCAATTCAAAATTAGATAAAGACAGCTCACATCATAATCCAGATCCAGCAATAAAAGTATTCGTGTGGTCTCAATCAAGACGAAGAATGGCAGGAAAAAGTGGATGAAATGTGCCATCTGATTTGTATTTTTCGAATATAAGATGAGACAGAATTACGAAGTTATTCGAACGAGAGCCTATGAAAATGGAATGCAACATAAGTGAATCGATTGGGTTGGAACGAAAGTCGCGAAGAGACTGCTTTGATAGAGATCAAATGTTCGGAAGAACGAAATTAAGAACGTCGAAGCAACTCGAATTGTTACAACAGCACTCTTGGAAAGGACACTTACATAGTTGAGTACGGGAAATACTACGGCATTCAATAATTCAAATCAGAATTAATTCTCCATAGAGATCGGACTCGCTTGAAAAATGACTTTCTTCAGTATGGGAAGACATATTCAAGTGAGTGCAATATTACAGTTTAAAGACTCAAATATCAATCTATTTGAATTGACTAAAACGCAAAAGCATCGGTTGGGATATTCCAAGAGTTCCTAGAGAGCTTTCGATAGAGATCGAACGCTCGGAAGAACGAATAGGAAGAAAGGGAAAGTGGGAAGCACGAGACTTTTCTAATATGAAGTTCGCTCATTGCCATGCATTTTCAGAGGTTCCATAATTCTCTTCAAATTAGAGGGGATGACGCAGACATAAAAATGTGCGATATTTCATACAAGGAATTTTCCAAGGTGTGCTCGGATAGTTATCGCGCCAATGGCTGCTACCCAGGCTGCTGAGAGCGATTTTGCGACGTGCACTTTCGTCCTAGTGCGCAATGATCTAGGCAACGAGGAAGCACGATAATAAGTCAGCCTGCTCTAAATTGCGAAAGATCAGAGAAACAGCGTGCGAATGCGTGCTCCCAAGATCTTTGTCGGATAGCTCGTCTTTGCCTAATGATTTCTCATCGTTCATTATCCCCTTAAAAATGAAATTATCATCAAATTGATAAAAAAAATGAATTCAAAAAAATTTTCCACCATGAAAACCCGGGACAATTTCACTTCGGTTTGGTTGATCTCAACGTAAGGGGCGGAGCGAGGGATCATTGCGATTTCATCCTGGGAATGAGGGGCAAAAAGTTCCTTCTACAGTTTGCAGAGCTCAATATTATCTGATGTGAAATCTGTTTAGCGAAATTCCTGATTGTGGACATTTTTAATAAATCATGGTCAGATTGCGTTTCAATTTCTTGTTTTCACAGGCTTGAGAAGCGTGGCTTGTCGAAACTACACTACTGTTCCATCTTCAGACGGTGAAGATTTCCAGTCGCCATCTTATAGTCATCATATTACTGCTATCTCCTCTTCCATCTTTGTCTGCTGCTTTTCCGTTACAGAATAGGTCTAACATAGAGGCAGATGGGTTTGGCGAGGCAAAACTGGAGCATCTTGAAAGATTAGCTCGAGAATCCAAGAAATTTTGTAAGGAGCAAGATGGCATGAACTATAGTTGAGAAGAATATGGAATTCCTGCGTTTCCTCAACCACCCTAGATAGAGATTCTATCGAACGATTTAACAATCGAAACATGACCATTCAGACTCCTTTTTAGATCCGGCTTCTTCTCTCTATCTTCCATTCCATCTCTGCACTTCCAGTGATCTTGCAAGGATGCGTCTTGAATGCTCTAGGGGGAAAAAGAAGCGATCTTATCTCCTTCTTCCCGCCTCACCGTTCTTTTCTTTCTTTCTTCGAACTTTCGATTCGTTGAATTGCCCTTTTTGTCATCCAGGAGGTTTCAATTGTTCATGATTAGAGTGGATAAAGGAAGAGTGAAAGGAAGGGTCTTCCTCTCCGCGCAACGAGGAATGAGAGGGAGAGGAAGAATGAGAGGGAAGGGATTAACTCTTGAGGAAGAGTGAGAGGGGAGGGAAACTCTTGAGGAAGAATGAGAACTCTTGAGGAAGAGTTGGTTCGATAAAGCGCTCGTTTTCGTTGGTTTTCGTTAGGGTTTCTTGCTACTTTGACTAGAACTTGAACAAAGGTCATCAGAAAGTCATCTTCTGAGCATCTACATATCATTTCATTGCGTTTTGCGGCTTTTCAAGATCCTCAAATTGTACGCACCTTACCGTACGTATTTCGCCTATTCGGTATATCTCATGGGTGAAAATGAATCTTCGCAAAGTTCTGATGTATTACGCAGTCGAAAGAGCTCAATTTCACTGATCGGGACATGCATGCGAACCTTCATAAGCATGATTGTCATGCAAAAGAAAACTACAACTAAGCTTCGTGTATGCTGATCATAGAACCCTTCCATCAGAGTACGATCAGTTGCGCATGTTAAAAATCAAAGTCCACGTCTTCGTAGAACGATTCTCAATCTACTCTTGAGGAAGAGTTCTCACTCTTCCTCAAGAGTTAATCCCCCCTCTCATTCTTGAGGAAGAGAGACCGCGCTCCCTTCACTCTTCCTCAAGGAATGACCCCTCTCCCCTCACTCTTCCCTCTTCCTTTATCTTCTCTATTCATGATCATTAATTCATTACTGAAAAAAATCTTTTTTTGAGAAAAAATGCTTCTGATACCAACATTTGCTCACGAACATTCTTCACTCAACATATCACAGTTTATCGTTGCACTTGATAATGCTAACAATTACATCCGTCATGGAGAATAATGGTGAAAACTCCCGTTGAAAGGTACATGCATCAAGCGGAATAAAATGAATTGTATAAAATAACATTTCCAATGCCTAAAATCTGAGTTGCCTACTAACAAAAAAAGAAAAAGGTATCTGATCACTACACAGGGACTACGCATACTGCACTATTAATGTGCAAAATCCGTAGTGCCTACTTTCCTACAATAGAGATCGAATCTACACGACACCACGTGCTCTACAGCTCAGCCATGACACTTGCTCTTGGGGAGTAAGAAAGAGCCAGGGAGGAATTCGGGGAATGCAGGAAAAGCGCTCTACGCCAAAGTTTGCGCGGTACTCGGCTCAGTGGCAGTCTTAGTTTCCTGCCTGGTGCTTTCGGGTCCGGTGCTTGGTTTCGGGGTCGATGGTTGGGGCGTGGCAGCATTGGCACTGGTGGCCGGTTTGGTCACTCGAGGTGTGCTGGCACGAGCGGGCGATGAAGGAAGCTGGTTCTTCTTGCAGTAGCACAGTGGTCTCAAATCATATTTTTTAAAAGTTTTTTTGCCGGATTTGTTTCAAGAGAGGAATACAAGCAATCGTACATTCATATTCCGTTCCCACGTTGATTTTGTGTACAAAAAAAACAAATAAATAAATAAGTCTTGATATACTTGATTACTGCAGGTTAAAAATATATTCCACAATGAGAGCATGATCATTTTATTTAACCTTTTCAAAAAAATCTGTATAACATGAAATCTCTCATAATAGCTTTTTCTCAATCATACGGTTATGCTAAAGGATACAAAAACGGCCTACTAGAGGTTATTCATTCTCACCGTATCTCATTAATATTCGTGCAGTCTCCATCGTGATTGTACTTGTTCAATCGAGTGACATCGGAGATGGCAACGGAGTACTCGCCGTGTGACCCGCGCACGAATGTCTGCAATAAATGGTAAATGTAAAGGTGCTTCCACGATCAAAGCGACAAGCGACCACGATTGGTGCTTGGAAGTGAGGCCAAAGTCTGTAGCACACCGAGAGACGATCTTTCTATTCTCATTTCTTAGCATAAATTCCGGAATAAGTCAAATCACACAAAAAAACCCCTTCGGGCTCTATCGAAACAAGGCCCACTGCCTCGCATTCCTTGCACTTTCGGATCTGCACTAATGAAAAAGACGTGCGCGCTTGCCCATTGGTAAAAGATCGTAATCGCCGCGCTTAGCGCTTATCCACTCTCTCCATTTGACACGCTATCTCGGCTGTTAGAGAGAACAAGATATCATACTATTTGGAGAGAGACAAGAGATTGCTAGCCTTCAAGGAACTTGCACTGTCGATCTAGAGATTACAAGAGCGTGACTCTATTTCTTAACTTTAGATCTTTTAATTTGGGGGAGTGATTCACCAACTCCCAGTGTTACCCGTTCAACAAGGAAAACCGATTTAATGAGCGAACCGCTAAACAATAAAATGAGGAGTTCATCACATTTTAATTTAACCTGTGATGACATGCGCACTCCAAATTTATTTTATAAAACAAGGGTCACCTGGAACAGTCCTCCACCCGGTCGCAGCTGCACTGTTACGTCGTAGAGGTCGGTCGCTCCGACGATTCGCTTGAGCTGTGTGAGCTGCAATTCCGTTCGATGAAAGAATTTATTTCTAATTGTAGAACAAAGAGAAAGTCACACTGAAAGTAAAAGCAAACCGATGATAAGGAACATGGTTGAAACACAATGCCAAAATTATTCTCATAATCCATAGTTTTATCTGACACGAGAAATCACTAGCCTTGTCCATCTCCAATTCGGCACAGATGTAGCTGATATTGGCCTCCGCAAGTCGTTCGTTCACATTGGCTGCGATAGCGTCGCCGATTGCTTGATGGTCGGTGGTGATGCTGCAAGGCACGAAAAGTTTTCTTTCCTGCTCACTAACAATAAGCCAAGCAATTCCTTAAATTTTTGCTATGATGTTGAGCCCCTCTCGATAAAATTGGCAAGCATTTCATAAAGGAACTAAGAAATTATTCTGAAACACAACTGATGTCACCAAACCTGCACCACTGAACTCACTTCAACGGCTCCTTGGTGATCTCGCAAATGCAGTACTGCGGAGGGATAAGGAGTGTCTTGCAATTGCGAGGATCGGACGAAAGTGGGCGGAGGAAGGACGATCCCTGGAATCAGTTTTTTCAGCGGTTACCTATGTTTCACGGCCTACATTTATCAACGATCTTGTGTTTCATTCAATAATGGGCGATAAGCTTATCAAATGAAAAATCATTATCTCAATAATTACTCAATTCAAAGCATAGTGAGACACCACCTTTAACTCCGGTTTGATCAGTGTTTCACTCATATTTCTTCCTTCTCCACCCTTCCCGAATGTCTCTATGATATCGACGAATGTCGCGTACGTATCGAACATTGTGAGTAATTCGCCCGAATTCCTCTTGAGATTGGCCATCATTTCGGCGTCCTTTCTGAACAAAATACTATTATACGCCGACAACTACAATATTGATTCAACACACTAAAACCAAGTTTTCTAGAATTCGAAACGCGCAATGTTAACCGCAATGTTTAGGCTTCGTTAGAGATGGTCCCTGCATTTCATACACTCCCCGGCTAATAGAGTGGACGAGAAGAGACTTTTCTTGCCATGCCATCTGAAACTGCCGACTTACCGGAATCTCCTTGGCACAGAGACCATAGTCATTGGATTGTTCACGTCCCTCGCGCCAGCTGGGTCTCGGCTGTACTGCAATTTATTTTAGGTTAATTAATTAAATAATTAGTTATTTAAATCACTCACCCATCCAAATCGCAGTCCGTGATCGCCTATGAAGAACACGAAGGAATCGTCGAACTGAGATTACGGTAAAATTTCTTTTTTTTTAACTTGGTGAAGTGATAAACGACTAAATTTCTGCACAAACGTATCAATAGACAGCATAAACCCACCTCCGCTTTATTCCTCTCGAAGAACTGCCTGAACTGCCCATCAGCGTGGAATGGTTTCTGGGGCGAATCGTGACCGAGGTCGGACGCCCATGTTAGGGCCGCCTTCGGGGTGTCTGTCAAATAATAATTATGCGCATTCACGTGAAAACAATGGGTTATTCAGAGGATTAGAAAAACCGTTTGTTGATTTTGAATTGTGAATCGCACAAAGTAATCTGATTTGGATACGTTCCAAAAGAAATTCAAGTTTTCTCCGAGTTTCAGAAATTCGTTGTTGCTTACTTTCCTAGTAGAGACAAAGATAATTAAATCATCGAAGTTATTACCCGGATACGCCCTGATGAACTTCTCATGGTAATCATTGAGGAAGAGATGCGGTTCAAAGCAGTTCTGCCATCCCATCGAATCACGCAATTCTTTCACATTCATCTTGAGTCGGTTTTGGAAGGGCCTGCAATTGTCAGGGCTTGAATGTCACGCTATGCTCCAATTATGCTTGATTTTGTGAAAATTTTTTTTTTCGAAAAAAGCCATTTTCAGAGAGATTATCAGTAATGAAAGAATGTTTGAGAAGGTTTCTGACGTGTGAATTTTAATACCTCATGTAATGCGTTGTCGGTTTCTTCTGGAATCCATGACATCCAGGCCAGTTGAAAACGCCTAGTGCCCAGTCTTCGGCCATCAATGTCTTGTAACCGGCCTGAATGTTTGATATTTGAGCTTCCCTCTCATTCCCTGTCATGCAATAATATTTTCTCAACGTCTTATATTCTGCCTGAGAACATTCTAAAGTTTCCTGTGCAACTTTCGAATGATCTATTTGGTAGTTTGGTTATGTTTCAAACTCATTTCAACTGATAATTCCCATCATTTTCTAATAGGATTCACATTATGTAGTGAAAAAAACTTTGGTTGTCCTTAATGGTTCTAGAGATCATCAATCAAACGAGCCTTTCTAAACTCCTCGAGAATAAATCCCTTGTCATCGAGGTACGTCCTATAAAGTTTTATTATAAAAGAGTAGATACTAATAATGGTCAACTCTTTTCATGGTTCTAATAATGAAAATACGATTTACATACACAGAAGTAATTGGTTACATTAGTACCTACAGAACGCGGTGTAGTTCCATTCCGCCTTCACCGAGGGAACTCCATAAATATCTCGTTTGATATACGAGATTAGCTTATCTGTAATAATTAGTACATTTCAAAATTAAATTTATCGAGATTGAAATTACACTTACTCAGTAGGAAAGCCATGCCGTTCGGTCGACTGTTCTCGCCTACCTCAAAGATCAATTACTACAGATATTATTATTATTATTGCTATTTATTATTTTTTATTATTACTTTGTTCATGTGCTTCAACTCGATCGCGCCAAACTTGTCCTTTAGGTAGCGATGCGTTTGGTGGAATACCCTGAAAATTTCTACTTTTCGTCACTCAATATCTAATATCTTTTTGATAAACTGAATGCACTTTTTGATATATTCCTTGCTCATCAAAACAGGCGCAGTTTGGTTCACTGAATCTAGAGGCCACGAGAGAGCACGTGAAATTGGGAGAGTATTCATTCCCACCTCCTTCCATGCGAGGCTCCGATGGAATCCAGCACTATTATGTGCACAGATGGCGGTTTTGGAGGAGCATTTGAAGCTGGTTTCGTGACCTTCGGTTGAGGATTATCCCTGAAAATCAAATGCATTTTTGTTTCGATAATAAATAGATTGATTTTCAAATACAACTGATGGTTAGCGAATGACTGGATTCACAACGACACGAGAAAATGATCGAAAATGTATGTGCTCAATCACATATCTAAAACGATGAGAGAGGGCGCAATGATGAGACGTTTTCAGAGTAGCCATTGAAGTCAGCCACTCACTTCTTCCTTCCCTCCGCCCATATCTGCGTGTGCAGGAAACCGTACGCCACTTTGTCGTTCACACTGCACTGCACTTCGACGATGTCGTTCTGACAGCAAACAATTGATGTATCATTCATCAGGTGGAAGGAGGAAAGAACAGAAAATCGTCAGGACTGTCAGGATGGTGAATAATTTATGAATACTGCTCATCATCCACATACATCAAAAATTCCCGTGAAAGTGGTATATTTGCCGGCTGTGAAACATTCCTTTTAACGAAATTTCCGAAATTCGAAATCGTCCACCTCAAAGACGTATTCCTCCCTGATCTCATGCCATTCCCGGATGTCCTTCCCGTAGTCGCCCTTCCACAGGATTGCGCGAGCCCTGAAATTGATTATAATATTTCAAATGTTTAAAAAGCGTTGAAGTGTTTGAAGGGTGAAGTGAATAGTAAGCCTATTTTTTCTACCATTTATCGCTTTGAAATCAA
Organism: Pristionchus arcanus; assembly: GCA_900490705.1. Lineage (NCBI taxonomy): Eukaryota > Metazoa > Nematoda > Chromadorea > Rhabditida > Neodiplogasteridae > Pristionchus > Pristionchus arcanus. Next base: position 68,175 of record LS487787.1, read on the forward strand.
ACATTCAACGAATTGTTTGCTTTCGAATAATCCCTGAAGAATAATAACTCATTTTTTTGAAAATCATGATGGTGATCTAAAAGTGGATTTTTCGTGAAACGAATTCAGAAGAGCTTCAAAAAAAACTTATTGTCAACATTCAACGAGATCGTTGATCACGGGATGTTGATAAAATCTGACCTGCACTCGGCCTCACTCGGACACGCATCAGTCAACTGGACTCGACCATCGGGAAGAAGGGACGACCATGGGGTGTATGAGTGATTGCAGGATCTGAAGAAAGGAAAGTTATCACGTCGATCAAGGCACTGCGGGACAACATTGATATACCACTAGGCTAGGCTAGAGCTGCTAGTATGTGAGAATCATGAATTCATTTTGGAGGAAGGCGGATGAACGAAAATGCACCTCATGGGATCATTGACGGGGTCCAACCACTCCCATAGATATTCCGTCCACAATGGGCCATTCTCGAGCTTGCACTTGTCGAAGATGTCATCCTTCAGACCTGATATTTTATTCCGCTTGATAATAATATTCCATTTTCGGAATATAGTTGCATGCAGTCTCAATGTTTTACGTAAAATTCTATACAAAGAACACTGGTTTATCGCCTAAAATATTACCACTGAATGTGTCCTAGTTTAGAGAATGAGAAATCAGATTGGAATTACTGATAGAAAAGTTGAATTCTCACCCAATTCGACGCCCTTCTCAACAACGAATAATTGTCCTCCATTCAAGACCCTCTTCACATCTTCGTATTCGACGCCGAACCAGAGAAGACCGTAGAGAACACAGAAGATAACGATGACCGGCTTGATCAGCGCTTGCATCCAATTTCCCCTAAGATCCTCCGTAATCTGAAATAGGACAGCTAAAATGAAGAATCCGTCTCTGCACTCGGACCTTACGGAATGAACACGGAATGAGGACTTAGCTTGAAGCGGTTGAAAAGAGAACAATATCATTGATAATTTGGATATAGGTAAAGTAGTGAAAAATTTGAGGAATATTTATGTCGAAAGAATAGTACAGCGAGCGAAATCGCTCCTCTCTTAGGCTTATTTCATCCCTGAATTCCTTGGAAACGTCCTAATAAAGCAGAGAATTATTGCATGGAAGGAAGAGACGAATTCGAGAGATATGCGAATGGGTTGATGAATGAAAGGATAATTGAAGATATGTTTCAGGCAATCTAAAATAGTGAATCAGCACGCAATCCTTCGTTACTTTCCACAGTTTCATTCGAAACCAATTCAAAGAGAAACATCACAACGTCAGGCGCACTTATTCAGGTGCAAAAGATGTGCCAGAATGATGGATAAAAGCATTCCATTCCTCGATTTTCTCACACACAGGCTAACCGGCGAGAAAGTTTGCGAATTTTAGAGATCCATAGGAAAAATAGCAATGAAAAACAATAGCAGATGATCAAACGAAAATGTGCGAGAAGGCACTCGGAAGATCACAAGAACGGAATGAGATTCAATGAGCGATTGCCACCTTTTGGCATCCTTTTTCGATAAAAGCTTCAACAGAAGGCGAAATTCAAGAATAGTTCATTCATGTGGTAAGAATGAATGAGTTTCAGAATATCTACAAAACATACTATGAGGGCGGCTAGATAATAGTCGCAAAGTCGAAATCTGTTTAGAATAGTAAATATCAAGCGCAAAGACAGATCACAAGTACTGAAAAAGATTCATTGATCGATTGTAAATACCATTCCGTATTCCTTCGAGAACGATCTGTGTAAAGTGAAACGTATACGGGATAAGTTTCAGACTTTCTACGAAACATAAAGAAAGAATTGGGTTCGATAGAACGGTCTTGCATCGAAATAAAAAAAAATCATCCATGAAGTCCGTCCGTTCGTCCGACACTTCTCAAAATCTGAACAACCGAAGCAATAACAAGCAAAAGGACAGCAAATGTGTTCACATTAATCTTCCTCGGAGGCATGACCTGGCGCTACTTTATCCATTTCTCTTTCGCACTCTCACAAGAGAAGATGAAACGGAAATAGCGTGAAAATGGATCCTCCTGGAGGGAAATAATGCACTCAGACCGGCTTTAGGACCCCGCTTAGTGAATTCAAAAATGGAAGAACTGTGAGATCAGCCTCTCCCTTGTAATCATTCGAAGTTGCGTACACTAACCGTACAATTGTTATCTCTTTTATCTTTATTATCTTGTTTTGTTGAGCCAGTGAATTGCAAATGGTGGGTGCATCATTGTTTGTAGTTGGCTTCGATCGTCTATGCTTATCATCTAACACCATCTAAACAAAAGGCGCTTCGTCATGCATGAGTCCGAAATAACTACGATAGTGCACAAACTATACCATCTTAAAGACAAATCCATAAATACAGGGATTGATACGGAGATGGAAATACATCTCCTATTCCCATCCACGTGAGAACACGAGGAAATGACGGAAGAGAGGCGACAAACCCATAAATGCATCGAGAATGGGCGGAAAAATGAGGGTCCAGGGACTAGAATATGGCTATCTGTTGAGGGTCAAACACTGGTTTACCTACCCAATGCATAATGATTTGCGTTTTGTTTTTTTCTTTATGATTGCCTGTGCTTGAGAGAAACCAAAATCGACTATCGTAAAAAAAACCGTATTTGCCTGTTACAAAGAATAGAGCGATTTGAGCATTACAATTGTATACGATAAACGGAGTGATCATGAGAGATGGGAAGGACGCCCTACTCCCTACTAGGGATGACATATCTCTGGGAGACCACGAACGTTCGCGAAGTCGTTAGTCATGGATGGGCTTTTCCTTTTCCCCGTCAATCTCCCTCCGTCTGACCGACCAGAGTCGTCTGGGAGAAGGAGAGACGTGAAATGATCATGCGAAAAATGATGGGAGCGCGTTATGTGCGGTCTCTATAACAGGTGTTCGGAGGAATGGTTGGGGTTAGTACAACGTGGGGGTTTGTACAGAGATGGAGTCAACAACAATTCATACTACCAATACCGAACGATCAATGAGTAAAAGAAGGATTATAAGAAAGTTCGAACATTTGAATCTCCAAAAGGGATCAATTCCCAGGCTCCATTCGGGATCATTTGGCACGCAGCCAACTGCGAATATATTCGGTTTGTCAACAAAGAAAGAAAGGAAGGAGTGTGAGTTCGGAACTAGTCATCACTTACACGAGAAAACCATGAGGTGAATAGGTTACCGAGCAACGAACAATGGAGTAGTTTTCGAAACCTCGGGGTGCTGAGGATCTATTGCAGGAATGTTTTCGAAAGCACCTTTTTTCTTCATTTGAGACTGCAGAAAATCGAAAGTGCGGCATTTGGAAGTAATTTGGACAAATTTGACTAGATATTTCCGTCCCAGATTGTCTAAAAAATAGCCGTCTGGCAAAAAGTGAGAAGGGTGGAGTGCGAAGGCAGTTTACGCGTATGTTTATGTGAATGTAGGCTGAACTGAGGGTGAGGAGATGGTCTGACTCTCTCGATTTCCCATGCTCTCTCGTCTTCTCTGATCGACGAGAGAGCGTGTGAAATGGAGAGAGAAACGCATGTGGTTGATAAACAAATCGAGAGATGCGCCTTCTTCTGCGGTATTGTCGTGAGGTATGGCAAATACTATAAAGAGATTTCCTTTTTGTAATTGCAATCGAATACCACGAAGAAATTCTAGCAAAAATCAATGTCTGAACATAATAAATTTGTGAAACATATTGATAATCAGAAATTCAAATTAGTTTTTTTTCGCATTAAAAAAAAAAATTTTTTTATGTGTATTTCTCAAGATTGCAGGAATGTTTCTTGAATTCTTGAACGATTGATTCAAAGGAACTACCATTTATTATAAAAACAAATCGAAGAAGACCAAGGTGTCTGTAATATTGAATGTATTTTCTGTTAACATTTCCATCCCAAGTCCTTGATTTTACAACATTTATGATTTTTGATGACTGTAAGCTGTTATGTTTTATATGAAAAATGTCTTCATCGGGCTATGCTCACAACAGTAATGAATCGATTGAGGAGAAAGTGGAGTGTTAAAGCTAAGATCATTCAGTTCGTTCACAGAATAGTGCAAAATAGGATCAAAAGCAGATCTACAGAAGAAGCCATAGGTTAGGGTAAGGGAAGCAGTACCTAGGGCGATGTAGGGCGGGTTAAATGCGCAGGGTTACGGTAGGGAACTCGTAGGGTCGAGGGGTGGGAAACGGTGTGTGGTACAGGAAATGATCACATGGCATCAGAGACTCAGGGGATACGGTAGGGGTACGATAGGACAGATATTAGGGCGCAATCACAAAATCAGATCGATCGGTGTCTAGTGTCGTTTTCTCGCACGACGACGTTTCGCAGAAGTCGGCGTGCTCGGGCGCACCCGCCACGGCTAGTCAGTCGGTGGTGTGCTTCTCGACGATGGAGAGGTACGGTAGTGACCACAGCGCGCCCTTCTTGTCCGGGAAATAGCGCACGGCCACGGTGAACCTGGAGTGGGTTGGGTTTTACTCATCATGCTCCGTAACCCGTCGAGTTCGCTAGGTCAGATTCGCAACTCACTTGTGACTATCTGATCTCGCTTCAATATCGATCATAGAGAACATGACGAAAACGGAGTAGGCAGCGACTGAGGAGAGAAGATGGAAGAGCGCGTGGAGATAGGGAGTGCCTCAAATGAAGTCATTATAGATTGAGAGTGTATCCATGATCCCATCTTTCTTGCCCCATCGCCTTGATTCTCTAGCAGACTGCCAGTTATTTTCGCATTATTTTAAAATACTTATCGTGCGTTTGAAATGCTCAGCAAACTCAATCTGCTGGTTAGCGAGCTATCGATTGTCTAGGAGAGAGGAAGAGGGGAGGAAGGGGGGCGGAGGGCAGTTGATCTACCGCCTCCTCCCGGCCTCTTCCCTTCTCCGCCTCCTCGAACGTTCGTCAAAGGTCAGCTACGAGTGGAATGAAAAATAATCTCACGATAAAAATGTATAAACATAAATAAATAATTTATCTCACCCAGATACAGCCACACGTCGCACATTAGCCGGTCTGCGAACCAGAAAGAGACGGCGATTCCCCACAGAATGAAGACTCGACGAGGAAAGCCAGCGATGTCGGGAATGCCAGAGCTGGAATGAGGGTTCATTGGATTTCAACATTAGAGTTGCCAGAGATTCTTAGTGCTTAGGGTGTACTCAGGAGTTCTTGGGATAATGATAAAGATCAAAGATCAAATAACTCACTGTTTGGCCTCATACTTGATGAGCATGACAGCTGGGATGGAGTATGCCATGAGGGCGAGTGCATTCAGATTCGGTTCGAGGAAGCAGAGGGCGGAGATGAGAAGGGCTGTGATGATGACAACGGCACGGAACAGCGGACTGTAAGTATTTTTTGATGCAATAAATATTTTATTCAATAAAAACGAAGAGCAATTGTGAAAGCAGTCACTCGCTGAACATGAATGCACAGTGAAACCAATGTGACTCGTAATGCTCGAATGACTAAGAACGCAGCGATACATAATCGGAACAAGATGAAGTGAGTTTCAGTGTGTTATAAAATTATGTAGTGGTGTTTCGTTCTAATTTATCTCCGTCATCATGAAGAAATGAACATTCTTGCATGCGTTTTGAATTCGCTGTGAGAACTATACTTTCTAAAATTTATCAATGATAGTGGCTTAAATTTAATGTTTCATAAATGCTCACATTTTATCCTTGTGCTTCTCCGGATAAGCCTTGGACACGGGCGCGTAGACTACCATGAATGTGTTGATGATCCAGAGGATAGATAGTTCGTCAACTAATTGACCTGCAAATATTCGTTTATTCTTCTTGACTCAGAAGATTGATACTGCTATCGTTGCCCTAACACGAATATCATAAAGTTCCTATGCCAATTATCTGCAACCCTAGTTCCCATTTGGCACTTCATTTCATCACCACAGATCCCTTTTCTCGTCTCCTGATCCCTTTCTCGTGCCTTTCTCTCCTCCTTCTGTTTGAAATGTGCGAACTTCCTCGCGAGCGGGAAAAGAGAGCACGAGTTACACGGAGTGAGCTCGTAGACAAACAGTGTCTATCTCCTGGAGAGAGGGTGCAGGGAGAGAAGAGGGGGAAGGTCAAAGTCCGATTGCCCTCCCTCCATTGGTCTTTGATCTTGCATGTTTTTGAATCCTTGTGCTAGTATGGATGCTGCACATAAGAAGCACTAAAATTGCGCACTTTGTATTTCGTAAATCCTCAATCCAATGTGGCATTACTTGCTTCAGAAGTGCACATCGCTACACATTCGTTGCACTAGCCCTGCTCCAGAGCCGCCGTGTTTGAGTGTACCAAATGTGTATCTTTCCGTGCGATTTCGTCGTAGTTTCTGCGCGCTAGTCAGCTCCTGGATAAACCCTCCCAGTTTCGCCTGCTCTATCTCGCTTCCACGAGGTCCGAAGAAACGGGCCACAAACCCCGTGTCAGCACACAAGCTGTTGTGCCAACTCCTTCCATCTATCTCCTCGACGGCCTTTGGTTTCCTGGACTCGCTGGGATGCTCTGACCGACGAGATAGCACGCAAGATGGAGAGATTCAGCACCCCGTCAGCTAGAGGGCTTCCCCATTATTTGTCTTGGAAGACTTCCCGAGAGAAGCCATGGTAACAGAGCGGTCAAACACCCATTCAAACACAGAAATAGCACGCCGGACACGGACCAACAACTAATCCGAAAGTCAGATGGGGAAACGTGGTGTAGAATCCGTTGGCGCGGTTTCGAACGCGGAAAAAAAGGCTCTAGCTGGTGAGATAGAAGCCAGTATGAACAGACTGATAGAGACTGTGGAAGGAACTCTAAATATTGCTCCCATCGGAGATAGAGATCTCTATAGGAAAGCCGATCTAATAATAGCAATCCTTGTCACGAGTAATGAGTCAAGCGGTGGTGCCAGCAGACGCGTATCCATGGATATCCACAAAGTGGCAGGGCACGGGTTGAGTCAGGCCTCTAGTATTCAGGTACCTATTTTTGGCCAATGACCGATCAGCTCAACGGTGAGCTTGAAGCTGACTCAGCCTCAAAACGATGATTCAGAGGCGATTTCATCTCAGGAAATTGTCATGAACTTAGCAATGTTTCAAAGGCTTTGTAAAATCTGTGTGAACCGGTATCGTTTGATTTCTTGCAGCATGTGCATACAAATGAATCGAAATTATAATCGCATCCTCCATATCACAAGACCACTCTCCTTGCCGCAATCCCCGTAAATCCATCTCCCGATGCCATTCCGCCCCCACACAATCTCATTTCCCCTGTGCGATTGAGCCTCTAAATTGGAGGTGAAATCCCTATTTCTCTCTAGCAGCTCCGGAAATTATGGGCAGCCCCGTTTCGCCATAATGTGGAAGCCGTAAGGAACTCAATTAATATGGTAGAAGACTACAAACTACAAAGATCAAAGATCAATCCTCACCGAATAGGTTGATGGTGGCGTGGTAGTAGGAAGAGGCGATGCCGTTCACTGTCATGAGCAGATTGGGAATGAGGATTGAGGCATTGACCTGAAGAATGAAAAAAATATGAGTATGTAGTTAGTCATGAGTTAGAGATCGACGAAAAGAATTCGCTGACAATGAGCATATCGGTTATGTTTCACAATTGTTTCATAGTTCAAGGAGATCAAGTTGCGACAATTGTTTCATACAACTCCTTTCGAAAAAATGCATAAAATATCTAGTGTAAATTTCGTCTTCGCAATAAAATGATAAATTCCAAAGATGAAAAGCCAACCTCGGAGGTGTATCTCTTCAGCATGAGCGCATTGATGAGAGGAAGAACGATGATTGGAAGGTTGGTCACCTGAAATAAAATGGTTTTTTTGAGATTTCGAGTAATCGTCTCCTTCTCGCGTTCTCTGATGATGGTATCGAGAGAATGCATGGATTGAAGAAGCAATTACACCATTTAAAACTTTAGAATTTTGACCTGACATCTTCTTTGTCAGATTTCAGAGTATTTTCAATATAATTCCTTGTTAAAATCAGCAAAACAAGAAGTTTACCCCTTGATCCTCCCACTCATTTCGCCTAATCAATCAGTTCCGTTTCTCTATCTCATCTCTCTCACAATAACGTGTCCGATCTCTCCTCGCTGATCTCCCGCCCTGCCTAATAGGCTACACTAATAGCACGACTTGGTTCAAGATAAAGTAGTTATGCTATATTGTTGTCATCTGTGTGTGCCCAGTGGTCAATATGTGGTAAGTATTCACTGAGCGATGACGTCACATCTAGTCTAGGTCCTCCAAAGATCACCGAGAGCATGATTCAGCCCATCTCAGCCAGCTGATCTCTCAGTGCGCTCGTCCGCTCCAAATTGGAACCGATCACTATTCTTCGAACAGCGTTCTTTCCCCTCTAATGTCTCATGTTCTTCAACCAACGCGTTTGTGATTCTCCCAATCCGCCCGCTCTTTCGCTGCCCAATCACGTATAATCAGGCGAGTTAGATCCATTTTTGTGCTCGCAAAGGGCGAACTATTAGACGCGTTCTAGAGCACACACGTTGACCAGAGGAACAATCCTATGAATTACTCATTATTTTATGACAGGTTTCTGGATACCGTATCCCATACCCTACCGTACCCTGCCTTACCGTATTTGCAAACTCTGCGATGTAGGGGTTGGTGGTGTACTTGTAGGCGGACTCGCACCACGCGTGCCCACTTTCGTATTCGAACCAGCCAGACAGGCCCATGCTGTAGTGATTTATTCAAATTCGGGAGTAGAAAGTGTACATACACGGATAGGATAATTCCGAGAAACATCTCTGCTATTGCCAGACACCGCGCGGAATGGGGAATGGGGTGCGAAATGAATGACAAAAATACTGTGAAAATATGAAAAGCAGAGTCAAAAACAGCATGCAACACGTGAGGTGTTGAATAAAAATGGCGATAGATCTGCGTACAGAAGCGTTGCACAAGAATGGAAACGATTACACTATGATGATCGAGAGGTTTGAGCAGAAATAGCTAGCTTGGCATCCACAGCTGTTCAATCCTAAGAGTAGAAGTGATTCAGGAAGGAATAACCGTATTTTATAGGAGCCACAAGTGTATCGAATGTGCGAATCGTTGCCTAAGATCAAGAGCACAGTCATCGAGAAGGCAACGGGTCGAGAGTGCCTCCAATGGGTGGGCTTCTCCCCTCTCGGCGAGGGCAGACCACGCCCACTTTCTGACTGGTGAGAGAGCGCTCCAAACGGAGAGAGACTTCTCTTGTTTCGAGCCGCACTAATTCACCGTGGAAACAGAAGCTCTATGGGGCCGGTTGGGAGAGAGGGAAGGAGGGGAAAATTGACAGGCCAAAAGTTCATGTGATAGATGGTTGAGGGGAGCTTACGCATGGAGCCTGCCTTTGTACTACAACATGCAATTTTTTGGATTTTTCTATTGAAAAAATGGCGAATGCTCAATGATTTATAGACATGAACAAGGCTGATCAAACAGATGTGAAACATAACATGAAAGCATCAGTTGCATCGACTACCAGACAAAAAAGCGGAATCGCTGTTCAAAGAACAAAAGTCTAGCGCTTTGATCTCAGTCGACGGTATGTAAAAGGTATAGATAGTTTGGCATTTTTCTGTCATGGCGGTCTAACACCCCATTGTTGAGTAGCAATGTGTAATAGGTAGAATCAGTTCTCTACTCTCATGCCAATTCATCGGACGCATATTTCCCGATTGAAACGCACAATGCGAGGCCGTAAATTCGAATTGGTTCGAGAGTCGATCGAAAGGGACAGAGGAAGTAAAGTATACGACTGACGAGAATGGAGACTGGCTAGAAATGACGAAAGAAAAAGGAGACAAAAAATTGAGAAGTTACAGCAGAGAGTGAGCTTATGCGATGGTAAAACTTATCAATTCTCGTGTGCATTATTTTGTGCAGATCAGACAAAGCGAGAGAGCATGATGAATTGAGATGGCAATTGTACTTTTCGAATGAATCATCAAAATTCACATGAGCGCTGATTGAATTTCCCTTCTCGGGTGATAGCCATTTACGATTTCACGGATGGCGGACATCACAAGATTATCACGTTTTTTTTGGTTTGTCTAATCAAATCACAAACTGGGAACGCAATATTCAAAAGTCACACGATCACAGTACAAAATCGTCCAAGTGGCACGGATAGGTCACGTGAGAACCAGATGAGAGGAGGAAATGATGAATTACGAAGAACGTTTGATCTATCAGTGCTGTTCAATTTTTCTTTCACGCTGGCGAGATGGTATGAGAAATGATGAGTATGCTTTACGCAGGTCCTGGTAATTAGCAAACGCGCTGAATCTTGAGTTGAAGTTTAGAGAAAAAACTACATCGGCAAGGAAAACTTCGAAACATAAAATATGTTTCATTGCAATCCTAACAGGCTGGAGCGCAGATGAAAATCAATGAATCGCTTGAACTCTTTTGTTAAAAAATCACTAAAAGTAGGGGGCTCATAAATGAACAAAATAAGGCCGATAATCGGCTGGACAGCAATATTGAAAGCGCACTGGCAAATCGAACATTCCGCAAATCACAGCTGCTAACTAGCAGGATATCGAAATATTTTCCCAGTTAGACATCAGACCACACTAACCTGGCTGAATCAATCGATTGGATATCAATTGGAAAAAGTGCAAGGGTGCTGCTGGCAAGGCTGCGTGACGTCCCTAATGGGCAGAGCGATAGGGGAAGATTGAGGGGGGTTGGGGAAAGGAGCGCGCTAATGCCACAAGGGCAGCGCTCTTCCCTTTTTCATGATCAGGTTTAACAGGGGTGATTGGAGTCGTGATATTGCAGACACAGGAAGTGAATGAGAACACGCGGGAAAAGAGACGAGGTAGTATGGAAGATCAAAGATCATCTTTCTTCATCAGAAGTGCTTGTGATAGGTAATCTAAATGTGGTTATGAGAGAGAGATAGCATGGAACGATGATATGAAAAAGAGAGAAGGAAGTCCCTCGAGAGAGAACAATGAGGAACTTTCACTAGAGCCGAAGATCGGCTAAACTCGCGCGTTTATATTGCGCACTTCCAGCTTAGTGCCTAATGCCCTCACACTGGCCAAATGCACCGAAATCCGCCCAAAGGTACCAGACTCTGCGTGATCTGTGGTTAGTTCAACGAAGTCGTGATTAGTCATAGTTTACGACCTCCAAAAAAGGTTGAAAAATACAGTAGACAAATTTATGAGTGGTAAGATAAATGAAGGAGATGCAGGCAAAATGCCGGGAATGCCGATATCGAACGCGTAACCCTAGGGGATGGCAAAACGAAATCAGCCCGAATGCCCTGCCCTGACTAGGTAAGGGATACTGGTTGGGCACAAAGGAATAGGCAATGGGCCATTTACGGGCTGCTCGAAGGCAGAGCAAGAGTTACAATAGAGAGAGGAAGAGGGATCGGATTGATGGAGGAAGGAGGCAGTACTCTCCTGTTTGCAAGCGCTTTCTCTCCGGTCAGACAGCGCTAGAGAGCGTGCGGAATGGAGAGAGTGTTCTCTATCGTTTCTCTAGCCGAGCAGTGTGCATGCGGAGTAAAGAGTGAAGACTTGGTAAAGAGAAAGGGAGTATACTCTTCATTCCATATGGAGGAGAGAGCCTAATGGCATCTCTGGTTTCTCGCAACCACTAGGCAACCATAACCCCAACCACTAGGCAGGGAATGCCCCACCTAGTGGTTGGGGTTATGGTTACCAAGTGGGTGAGGTTATGGTTGCCTAGTGGTTGGGGGAATGGATCACGAAACGTAAATAAACCAGGAGAAAAGGGTCAGGGTAATCGATAATTGAATGGGAAAGCCCCATACCACAACAAAACCATTCGTGGTGGAACCACGAGTGGTTAGTCACATCCAAAAAACGATCTCCCTGGATCGTTGGTAGGACAGCACTCGAACTCGATGCCGTCCGGTGAGTGCTTGAAAAAAGGGACCTTATAGGCGAAGCGCGCGCTAGAAACGACGGGTAGGCAACTGGTGGTTGAGTTTATGGTTGCCTAGTGGGCAGAATTCTTATGGTTGCCTAGTGGTTGGAATTATGGTTACCTAGTGGTTAGCCCAAACTCCGCCCACTTTTAATGGTTGCCTAGTGGTCGCGAGAAACCAGAGATGGACCGTCGGCAAAGATTGAGCATCGACAACAAATCCAAGGCTGCTGCTTTTCCCCACTGCGCGGAGTATTACAACTAATGCGTGGGTTTGAACTAATGCAGTGCTCAATCGAAATGCCAAACATCTCCTATAAAGCAGTGCCATTCCCATTTATAAATAATTTTTTTACAAAAGGTCTAATTGCCGAACCCAGCCTATTATCTTTATGAGATGGGAACGTTTTAGAGTGATGAGATGGGCGGTACAAAATTTTAGAACGGTTACGGTTTTGACCCGCGTGGGGTTTCGAGAAACGGTTCGTCGTCTTGCCATTTCTCATGTTCCATTGCCGGTATCTAAGAGAAAGCGAGAGAGCGCGCGAAATGGAGAGAGTCAGACGATTAGAAACGATGGAGATGAAGTACAGCAACGCTAGCAAACACGATGTAAGAAGAAGTGATTGGGGGGGGGGGAACGGAGTTGACACTGCTAGCCAAACAATGCTGCCAGGGTGGTCAGAGAGACGAGAGAGTGTGCGGAATGAGGAGAGCGACGATTACCTACTCACCACACAATAAACTACACGAAACCGCGTCGCGCCATCGGAGGAGAAAAAGCAACTGTGAAGGGAGGAAGAGGAGTGCAAAGCAGTTATACACGATCCCTTTCTGTCTAATGATCTCTTGATCGTGTGTGATCACTTCTAGGGTAGAGTGAGCGAGATAGTGTGCGAAATGGAGAGAGCTTCACCCCGATATCGTGATAACTATCTTGATCGGCAGAGGCGATAGACAAGGAACAGTTCAGCGAAACGGAAAGACAACGAACTCTCCTTATTTCGCGTGATCTCTCGTATCTCTGACTGCCGAGAGATCATGAAGAATGGAGAGACGATGTGAGAACGGAAAAGGAGATGAAGGATTACATTGGAAGGTGACTTTTTACGGGTGAGTTAGTGCCAAGGGTGTAGTGTTGTTCTAGGGGAAAGACACCAACGCTGGAACGATCATAAGGATGTGTTTAGGGATCGTTCAGACAACTCAACGTTCATATTTAAAAACATAGGCTAAGAATTTAGATGTAGGAAGGGCAATCGAAGTTGAATTGATAAGTTTTCTAAACAGAAGAAAAAGTTACCTGCGATGATTAGACAGAAATATCGTAAGTGAAGCATAATTGATTTGAAGCGGCATTGCACTTGTTTTTTGTTTGCAAACGTAATCGTTTCAAGGGGGCGTTTCTGATGCTAGCTTATTTTTACATCAATTTTTTCCGATATCGATGAAGAAATCATTGATGATCGAGAATTGCCATTCATGAAGTACGAAACATGAAGCATACTCGAAATAATGCAAGAGAAATTCGCGTTGTGATCAGCTAGGGTCCAGCATAGGAGTGAAAGGTGCTGTGAGTGAGGATGAGAAAGATTGAGGAGGGAGAAAAGTGGAGGAGACTCCCACAATCAACTATTGGCCGGCACGCATTTCCCTTGCGCAACGAAGCAAAAAGCCTTCACCCACCCCGGGGTTGCCCATCTCTGAGGAGTGAGACAATGGGAAGATCAGTGGAAATGAGGGCAAGGATCAAGCAGTGATCACTGAATAATTATGAAAACTCTCCTTATTTTATAATCTAAGGGCTTAGAAATAGATGTAGACTGAAATAGGGCGTAGTACGTGAAAGGAAAATGGAAATGAATGAATCCACAACACTGAAAATCTCGCATGTATGTAGAAAATAATCTACTCTGCCAAGTGAACTTCGCCCCAGGGCCGTATGACTAACAGAGATACCATGCCCGAAAAAAAACATTGATCTAGGCAGACTGAACACCAGATGATAATGGAGCTAAAATTCATGCATGCATGCAGAAAATGGGTATGCCAAGTGAACTTCGCCCCCAGGGCTCGATGACTAACAGAGACGCGCTTCCCTTCACGAAAGAGCGCGCGCTCGGAACCGGATAGCGGGTAGAGAGAGAGAGAGAAGGGAGGAACTCGTGTAAAAGTCTATCCCGATCTACCCCCTCCCCCCTCCCTCCCTCTGTCTCTATCCTCACCCCCAGGGATCGCACACACTCATTGAGGAGGGATCATACTAGAAGAGGAGAATCTTCGGATCACGCACTATCTAGAGTTCTCTAGCGATGATGATCACGTAAGATGAGGAGAATGTTAGGTTCGACCTCCTAGGACTCTCTCCCGATCACGCACTATCTAGCATTGTCTGAGATCATGAACGAAGCAGTGTACCTGCCTCTTTCTACCTTCACCCCTACGTCGGACGGGGAAATAATGAGAGCTCAGGAAACCATGTGAGAATTCGGCAGCTCAATTGCATTCCATCAATGCATGACGCGAGATTCCAAAACAGTGATCGCGGGGCCGAAACGGCACCACATCAGATTTCCGGAATAGGGATCCGATTTTTCATTCTTGTTGCAAAAAATCTCTTCCATTCAGTGAACCTCCTCGCGTAAGTTCCCGTTCCGCAGTGATTAGAGTGGAGAGGGGGCAAAAAGGTAAAAAAAACTGTTTTCACTTTCATAGATGAATTACTTGGCCCAGAGGGAAGTGGGCTGGTCCCTATTTTGCAGTGCTGATCGAATTCGTATCAGGACGCGTGCATTAGGCCGTTTACCAGCGTATCCATCTTGCATGATTAACGGAACGGGTTCGGAACAACTATTACGTGATCATTGCAGAAAATCATTTGAAAAAAGTAAGGTAAAGCTTCAATAGCAGGAATAGAGTTGTACATGAGCCCCGCCAGCTGATCGACCTCGAATAATTCGAATGATTAGGATAGATCTAACGAGTTTGGAACGAGCAGAATGTGAAAAAATCGAGAGCAGGAAAATGAAGAGACAAAGAGAGTCCTGCTGACATGAGCCAACAGTGAATATATTCGAAATACTAGATAGTAATCGTCTCTTCATTTCGCGCACTCTCTCGCAACTCTAATCAGAGAGATATGACTTGAATTGAAGAGACTATTGCCCGTGTTTCTAATGGGAAGCAAGCCATCCCAGTTAGGGCGCAGGCTTTCGATGGGATTTGCCAGCGTGCTCTCTAACGCTAATCGGCCCAGTCTGAGTGATCCCCCGGGTATGAAGGAAATCAAGTGGTCTCTCCAGTTTGCGTACTCCATCATTCACTATAGAAAACGAGGGATAGGAGGATTATCTCTAAGTTGAGCCGATTTGCTGCGCGATTTGCTACAAATCAATCGTGAATGCCGTTCGAATAAGCCATGGTAAAAAGTTTAAGTTGTGGCATTAATCTGATGCATAATATATGAACTAGGTTCCGCAAAAGGACCATTTTAGAGTTTTTTTACTCAAATTGACATCGTACAGATCATCGACGAGGAAAGTGTTCAACAAATATATTACTCCTGAAACCTAACTGAAGTGGGATGTAGAAGAGTGAAGGAGGCAAATAGAGAAAAAATGTGCTGTAGATATCTTTGTATCTTCATTCTACTCGCTACACTCCGAACTTGAACGAAGATACGACATTTTGCTAACGTATCCTAGGAAAAAATATGGGAACGGTAGCTGGTGCAGATCTCTATCACTGCCCTTACGACTTTCACTCATCCTCAAATGTTCCATTCCATTCGAATTCGCGCCCGAATGGTAAGATGAGAAATATGGCGGCCCTCAATCTAGCAGCGCAGAACAAGCAAGGATGATTGATAGGTTGCTGTTTTTGATGAGAGAGGTGTCCAGTGGATGAGTGGCGTCGAGGAAGAAAACAACAATAACAACAACAGATGTGATGGTTCAGATGGGCAATAAATAAGAGAAGAGTGACAGATTTCTCGCTTGATGACTCTGAAGCGAGAAATGAAGCCAGCACAGATGATTGTTTTATTAAATATCTTCAGAACAAAGGACATGAATATAAAAAAAACTGAACGGTGTCACGCTGTATTAATTTTGTTGCAAATAGCCAGACATGAAGAGAGCAGGAAAACCTAATAGTGATCTTTACTGATCATCGTGAACTCTCCAGAGAGAACAGGTGTGATCAATGAGTGTGACCACTCTCACATCACCTCGATCAGTTGTCTCTGATCTCTCCCCTTCCTTCAGTCTCTCTTCCTGTCTCTCCCTCGGAGTATTTCTCACACCACGTGTTCAAGTGCATCGTGTGCGATAGGCGGGCAATTGTGAAAGGACAAGAGTATTATCACCCTCGCCTCTTCCTCCTCCCCGAGGAGTAATCGGAGTAGCCCTTTTCACACCACACGATAGAGTTCGAAGTTCGGACAATCGTTCCTTCATTTTGTGAGCGATATCATGCAGCGAGCAATATCATCTGCCAACGTGATGAATGTGCGAAAACGAATTATGACGGAATTTCGAATGCTAACACACGATCTCTCGCTGGTGATAGGTACGCAACGAGGGCTTGGAGAGGGATGTAGAAGGTTCAACTTCTTCATAAAAGCGACTGCGAGAAATATAGTTTCTCACGAGGAACGATGAAATTATTTAGTCCATGAAACTGCAAAATCAAAAAAAGAAACATCAAAACAAATTTTTAAATTCTATGAAACTCATTTCATCTTGTACCGATTGTGCCTCGCTGCGCTCTGCAACGTATTAATTCTAGTCTTTCGAATCAGTTAGGTTTCACTGTGCAATCATGTTCTACGTGTAACTGGTTTTCACAATCTTTCCTTGGCACGTCTTGGCAAACCATATTTATCGTATAAAATTTTTTTTTTCAGTTTCAATTTCGTGCCTGCTGTTCCGTGTAGTTCGTTTGCAGTCTCTTCTCAACTCTTCTTCTCACTGTTTTGAATCAAATGATTTTGGACATTCCTTCAGATTTCGTGCTATGTTACAGTGTGTTTTATGACGGTCTCAGACATGTTCAAAGCGTGATAAAACGTCATTTATTTCAACGTAATCGTCCCTTGCTCCTTCACTACCGGGAGAGGAATAGGCAGGAGCGAATAGTAGTCGAAGACCCGTCGATCATCTAGAATGGCACCGTTGCTGATTGGGCATTTGTGGAAGAATCTGTAATAGGAGGTTTGGAGATTGGGCACTGGTCGGATATGGTCGGCAATATACTGTTGTAATTACAGAATGCTCACATCGATGAAGTGATAATGGTTTTCGATTGATACATCAAATTGTGAACTATCATTCAGAAAAAGTCATACTTGATGTAGGGATCGGGCGCATTCCACGGTCCGAAGTCAGAGCCGCAACCGGTAACTAGAATTATACATTATTTGTCAAATTTTGAAGGTTCATGTATTGTACTCGTGACAGTATTCGAACAGCGTGAAAGATCAAGGTAAGTTGGGAAAGAAGCTTATGAACTCACCATTGAAATATCCCTCATCATCAGTCCATGTGCGGCCCATCAGCTCGGAGGAGAAGGCTACAAAAGTAAATACATATGTATGATAAGAAATTATTCTCATTGTCAGAACATTTTACTATATTATGTATCATTCGGTACTCTATCGGTGTGCTATCCGTTCAATAGATTATGAGCTATTTATGAAACTCATTTGATTACGAATAGTGAAAGTCCGTTTTACGCCCAACTACAATAACCATTTCCTGACCATCTCAACAATGAATATTCACTATCATGAAACGGAGAGGGGATTCTATCTAGCAGGTAATAAAATGGTGACACGGTTTTCCAACTCACAATCCTCATCCATCAGATCCACTTGCACTTTGCCCACGGGCACTCTGCTCGTGGTCGATTCATCCGCGAACTCGCACTCCACCTTGCCCTGAGAATTAATTATTATTTTAAACAAATTGTTTTCGTAAATCGAATATCTGCCGCACCGATTATTACAGGGGAAATAATTTTGTTATTATGAGAAAATAAAACAGTAGGAAATAAGGTTCAACGTCAGAGGGTCGTGTTTTAGAGTATAGAAGAGGTTGACCGGAAGTCGATTATCAACAAGAAAAGTACATCTCACATTGACAGCGTAGCACTCCTCCTTGGCCGCGACTGCAGCCAGCAGCGAACTCTGCAGCAGCAACAGCCGGATCATTTCTGTAAGATTTGTAAATAGAGACGCATCGTAGCTACTAGCAGATACAGGTTAATTGTAGGAAATGAGGGTACATGACAAATAAAACTCGATAAAATCGAAGCAATCGAAATGCGCGTGTTTCATTGAACTTTGTGGCTTGAGTCAGCGGAAATTAAAAAAAAATTTTTTCAATTTCGAGATATACTTTTGGTATGCAAGGAGGAGGGATGATCGTACAAATCATCATAACGCAAGACTCGATATGACAGTATAGTAGAAAAGCAAGCGGCGGGGAGGAAAAAGGAGACATAAACTCTTCGCTTCAACTAAACATCGCGAATGAATCACACTTACAATCGAACACTTGGACAATGGGATAGACGAATAGCGATCGCGTACAATGTCAAACAAGGAAATTTCAGATTGTGGGGAAGGATGAGAGGCGATTTACAAGTTGTTACGTGGATTTATGAGGTGTGACGAATACAGAGAAATGCCGATTGGAGAAAGTGCAGATCAACCTGTGGGCAGAATGAAGGCAGATTTACAAGGCATTTCTAAAACATCACTTGGAGCTTTGTGTTGAATGGAAGCAATCTCTCGACAAACCCGACAACTGGAAGACATTTTCGAAATGTGTTTTTCGTGGGCTCTAGTAAAAAGGACTATGGTTAAAAATATGATGATTCAACAGCAACATGAATAATAGCGACTTGGAGAGAAAGCAACAAGAACAGTGTGACGGACGGATTCGCGGATGATTCATGAGAAAATGAAAATAAATCAAATGAGTACATTTGAGAATCGCACTCGTGAACGTGCTAGGGAGCGGACAATGAGAGAACGAAGCGAACTCTCAAACAACCCTCCCCTCCTTCTCTCTCCACTCCAAACGTGGTAGCGCTCGTCTAGCGCTGGTTTTGCTCCCTCTTTTTCTCTGTTCTCTTCGATCACTGAACTGGTCAGAGAAAACTAGAGAGTGTGTGAATGGATGAGAGACAATCGTCCCGATGTTCTCGTCGATTAATAGGGCCATTTACGAGTGTGCGAGAAATCACAGAGGTTTAGGGAGTGCGGGAAGAGATGTCGTATCTCCCCAATAATTTTATTGTGTTGAATGTGATTTTGACATTCGACGAGTACATCGACTACATAAATTGGCCGTTGCAACATTTTTTTTTCAAAAGAAACATCTCCCGTATTGCAAGAGCAATAGAGTGCAACGTGGGAAAATTTTGATGCAAATTCGCTGCAAAACTGGATATAAAAATAGAAGCTCGTTTTCTGTTCCTCACTACATCTCGACATGAAACTGCTCCTTTTATTCTTTATTTTCTCCCTTCTTGCCATCACTGCTGAGGCAAGAAAAGGAACAAGAGGAGGATCGTAAGTGAATGAACTTTACTTATTTCCGTTTCCTAGCATTCTCAAAATCCAATAGCACCGTCTAACAAGGGAAGTATTTCGATTCCTAATCAAACTATACCAAAGTAGAGACACCGACTCCGGGAGCGACTTCGATTCCGAATTTGATGATGATGACACGCGGCCGTTGCTTCCGGGAAAGGGGAAAGGAACACTAAAGTAAGTTTCATGTCAGCTCAAAAAAAGAAGTTCGTAGGCGCCACAGGAATATTCCTAAAGTTCAATCCCTTAACACTGCACCTATTACTCCAGTTTCTCTCCCTTTATTTCCGAAGAAGAAATATTGAGAAATTGGCCATGTTTTAGTGCGCATAAAGGATCATTCGATATCACAAGCTGCGGATTAACGGCTGAAGAAGAGAATGATATCAACAAGGCGAAAGAGTACATCTGCTACTACGTGTTCAGAACTGTGGTGAGTAAGAGAATTAGGGTCTATCGAACGACAATTAATTGTCTGTCGAGAGAACGAGAGCATTGCGAAATATGAGTTAGTTAATTTATTGCAGAGTTAAATTTATAAATTGTGATTGTCTGGAGCAACATTTTTGATTGCTGCAATAATAAATTTCAGGATGAAAAGAAGAAGTCCGGCAAGAGAGCGACTGAGAAAGAAATGGAAATCGAGAACGAGTGCCTCAAAATAACCTCGAGAAATGATGTAAATCGATATTCTTAACGAAACTTCATGATTTATATCATTGCCAGCTTAAAAAGAAGTACGGAGGTGCCACAGGAATCTTCAAAAAGTTCAATCCCTTCGGCGTCAAGGCTATATTTGAAAAAGTGAAGAGAAACAAGTGTCTGAACAATGACAAAATCATTGAGTATGCTGTAGGAAAGGATGCTGGAAAGTACTAATACAATATTATGAGATCGTTTCATTTCTTCCGATCCGAATGAGAGCTCTTCTCGAGATGAAATGTGAATAAAAAACGAAATCATGATATCATTTCGAAACAATGATCGTTAAATGCTCAACATTTTCACAACGATTTGTTATTTGGCGAACCCTATTCACGAGCAATCTCCCTCTCACGCTCGTATCTATGCATGGCGCTATGTATGGCTTCTTCAGCGATTCTGTATGTTAATTGTCTTTGCAATGAAACATAATCTTGCTCTCTTCTTTGCATCGATAGTTCGTGGTTGATCCTGGAGGAAAAGGGAATAAATCGAAATTATCAAAACCAAGTGGGCTGAAAAGCATTCGAGCACGACGAAAGAAACAAAAACCAGAAGAAAGGGTGAGAAAGAGATTTCGAAAATTGAGAGGGGAAATTACGAAAACAATTTCTTGTTCAAGAAGGGACTTTCAAAAGTTGCATGTCGAAGTAATTTGTTTTCGAAATGTTTCATCATCGTGTGCTTCACTGCATTGACTCGTCGAGTGAGATTTGAGTGAGAAAACGTGTTATTTGATTCAGTTTCACTTGCACTCCAACCCGAATTCTATTCGGAATCCCGAATATAAGTTGATCAGTAAATTAAACTTTAAATGAGTATGAGGTTTTAATCAACAAATCGACCCGTACATTGAGCACAACTCGACTGCCGTCTCAGAAATCGATGATGCAGCAAAATGGCACCCCTCAAAACTTTAAAAACTCATCTGCTGTCCTGGGTCAAGTTTGCATACTTTCTCAATTCAAACGAATACTTTATCTCATTCATTCATTCAGTTCTCACTACCCTGTTTTCGTACAGCATACGCGAGGATTTTGTCGTTGGCTGCACCAGGGATTTTCTTGAGCCAACCAATGAATTTTCTTGCATATAGCTTGACTTTATCAGCTAGCCAGCGGCCATTTCCTTTGAATCCCTCGTATTTCGCCCTGAGCTGAAATCATAGATTTTAGAATTGTCCTCGTGAATGAAATGACTTTCTCCTTCGCCCAATTCTTGAGGCACTGGTTGACAACTGCTCTCTCTTCCTTCGTTGCAGCCACATTGTTTTTGTTCTTTTTATCCTGTAAATTATTAAATTTAACTAGATAAAAAAAACGTCGCTTAACTTCTTTTGTTCACATAACACATCGTTATTATATTCAAGCAAAGTGCATATTTTTATTCTAATAATAAGCCAAGTATGAATTAATTTTTTTCTTCACCTGTGCAACCATAAGATCATAACAGGTTAATTGCTTTATGGCCGTCACATCCTCATTCTCTTCAGTATTCAACGGACAAGTCGACATGTCGGTTTTCCTATAAACATTTTTTTGCACTTTCCTAATAAGGTAATGCACTCACGGATCGTTATCCACATCAATAGCGCATGTTTCCTCGTCTTTTCTGCAAAACGGTAACACTTATCCACCTTATCACTTTCTATTGCTAGTCAGAAAATATTAGTGCACTAACTCTTTCTTTCTTCTCACGCCGACCTTCCTTCCTTCATCGGTCGGTTCAACAAGGGGGTCGTCCTCGCTTCCAACCTCGCTTGGGTCAAGCTCTACGACGAAAGCATCGTCCTCGGGGATGGTATCCCTGGAAATTCGGTTGATTAGAAGGGCATGAAAATTTCCCTGATATCTTTTGTAAAAGTGAAAGTGTTGTGTGTCCTACAATGATCCCCAAAATCGTCAAAATAATCGGGAGCGGTGACGGTAGGAGTAAGGGGGAAGCAATCCACTTACAGATCCGTCGGCCTTGCCTCGACGGTGATAGCGAGTAGAGAGAAGATGAAGAGGAGAAGGATGTTCATCTCGGAGAGGAGGGATGAGATGGAGTGAGGATCGAAGAATTTTGAGCCATTTTTATATCCAATTCTTCATTGAATTAGCTATGAATTTTCCCACCCTACAAGATTATTGCACCATACTTCATCTCAGTTTGAAAAGAAGATGTTTCAAACGCTTGCACACTTCCGATATAATTTTATTTTTTATTAGTCAGATAGGAAATATATTTACAACAGCTTTGGTCAATAAGAAAAAGTCACTCAGTCGATCAATCATTGTAATCTTACTTGTAGTTGTTAGTATATAACAAACAGAGTGAAAGCGGAAGTAAGGACTGTCAGAAACGAGATCGAGGTCGATGGCGCAGATCCACGGTACAATTCCGTAGCATTTGGATCGATAGAGATGTGCATGTTTCGGAGAATTTGATTCGTGCCCCACAGCGCGTTGCGCAGATGGTAAATCGCATTACTGACGCCCTCCAACCTGCAAAATAAACAAAAAATGGTTAAGTTCGCGTATAAATATAGTTTAATTGCTTCCCTGGGGATAAAATAGCCCTCATTGAGAAATCTTTTTTTTTTGAATAACCAATTTATCGTTCATTAAAATTAACTTCAAGATAATTGAACTCACTCAGACTCGATGTCGTCGCCGAAGCTTCGAATTTTTCGATGGCGCTTGTGGTGATGCTTCCTTGTGTCGCCGAATGCGTCTAGAACACGAACTTCCTTTGTTTTTTTTCTTTAAAGCCTACCTTTTCCACCGAATCCCTCCATTGCCCTCATGATTCCCTTCACTTCCTCGGCCGTCTGTTGCATCTCAGAGCCGATGTGGCGAAGTTCGCGAGCGATCGAACGGATTCTAATAATGAAATAATCTTTAGGAAAGATATTTCATTATGAATAAGAGTAAAGGTAAAGGTGTATCAACGTCAAGCGATTTTACTGTCATAAGACAACGCTAGGTGGGAGGTTCAGGCATTGAAAAGTAGGATTCTCACTCATCCGGAATGTCCGAAGCGACTTGCAGAAGAAGAGAGGAGACGAGAAGCGCCGTCAGCGACTTCATCACGAAATCTCTTGTAACTGGATGCTGATTGCGAGAAATTAGATAAGGTACGAATACGATTGAGTCACCAAACAGCGCTCCTTTCTTCTCCTTGAAAGAGAAGAACTAATTGGCAAGAATGAATTATTCTGGTCTAGCAGAAAGTATCCGTATCAAATTGTTTGCCGTACTTTTTGCGAATTGCAGATCTTAGCATTGTTCGCACATGTCGATATTAAGCAAAAATATTTACTTTTTTATCCAAAAACATCGCTTAAAGAAACAACGACAGATAAATGAAGTAATCATGCTCATCCAGCATCACTCTCAGTCCGTTCATGTCGATCACTTTACGTATCTCCTTCAGCAGGGAATTGGTAGTGGCGATCTCGTGACGGATTTCACGAAGCTCTCGGGAGATTGCGGGAATTCTGCAATGAGAAGTAGACGGTAGTTATTATCGATTGACTGATGCAACTATGTACACCTAAAGAAATGCATACATACCGTCTTTCCATGTCCGCGGCAGTTTCGAGCACTTCGTTTGCAAATCGCTGTTTTCTGAAATTTTATTCCTCACAATTTCAAAGCAATATCTTCGAACTAAATCAGGCGAAAACGTTTCGTAAGGAGATGACAAACGGCTTACTCCCTCTCCAACTCTGCAGCGCGTTGAATGAGCAAGGCATCAAGGGCTCTCCTCTGTCTGAAGTGAACCATATTTTATTATTGATTAGGAACTGTTTCTTGGTGATTGATCATAGAAAAAAAGACGAAATAAAAGGCGAGATCCTTACTCTTCTCTAATCTCTGCATCTCTTTGAAGTATTTCGAAGGCTCGGCGCTGTCTGAAAACGTAAATTATATTTACGAAGTTTTTGATAAAATGCAAAGCGTCTCCGAGGTTGTGCCGTAGTTATTTTAATATGTTTAAAAACTAAGGTAATGAAAGAAATTCAATGACTTACTGCTCTTCTGGATCTTCCGGGACCACTGGAGGCTGAGTAGGCACTGTTTGTCGTTGAATGTTCTCATAATATTGTTGGATTGCATCATCATTTTGTTGAATTTCTTGCTGAACTTCGTCATAATGGTCCTTAATGTTTCTTCTGTCCTGCTCATCGTCTTCCAGGGAATTCGGAGGAGTTTTCGGTTGATTGTCCCAATAATTTCCATGGTTTGGCCTCCAGTGTTTGTGATTTCTGTGATGTCCACGGCCTTTGTGTCGGTGAATATGCGGTCCATCTCTTCTCGATCTACTCAGGCCACTGGAGATGTTCAGTCCATTGGTAGTGATCGATCTGCAAAATACAAATAATACGCATCAGAATCCAGGAAAGAACAAATCTCACTTGAGTATGCCCCTCAAAACTCCATTAGTCGTTTCGATATCTTCCCTCAACCATCCCAACTGGTTGCTGATACCGGATATCTTATTTGGACACCACTCGCACCATGGGCGAGGACGGGGTGGAAGAGGAGGAAGGGTGACTGCGGACGATTCTTGCCTGGAAATTTAATACAATTACAAAATGATTTGTTTTTGATAGTGGAACATCAAATCCATTACCGATATTGAAAGTTAAATTCCGAGGAGGCCAGTGAAATAACTGCTATTAGCAGGAGAGCTTGAAGCTTCATTGGAGCGACTATAGTATCGAAATCAATCGAAAGTATTGGAGTGTGATTCAGAAAGCTGCATCTAGATTGATTCATACTCTAAAGGTCGATCCTTTCCCTTTCCGAGTAGGAAATACTAATTTGGAAAGAAATCAGCGCATGGTTGGTGATTCAATCTGAAAACGTTACAATAAGTCATTTGGAGAGAAGATACTCTATTACTTTAGCGAAAGAGACATAAATGAGATAGGCTTCAGAGAATCTATGAAGTAAAGACGAACTTGGACTGTTATTCGTCTCCAGTCACAAAAAAATTCAAACCAAACGGACGAAAAATTATTTCGATTATTTATCAATTATCAAACCACGTGAAAATCCTCGCGACAGTAAAGAGTTGAAACACAAAACATGTTGAATAAAAGCACACTGGGACAACGTGTGAAAGAAATCATGGGTGAATGAAAGATCAGAGATCAGGTAGGTACAGGGATAGAATATTTAGTGGTGAAAGACCGTCTAGAGGAGGTATCGAACCGGGTGGGGGAAAGGATAGGATACTAATCGGGATAGATGGGATGTGAAAGACTGGGGTGAAATGACAACGAAACGAGGGGTGTAACGAAGAGAATAAAGAGATCGATGATCAACAATCAGAGATCAAAGATCAAGTGTCGATCCAGGGATGCTCGAGGACGCCGTTTGCCGTCAGACGGATGTCAGCGTCGACCGTAAGCATCTTACGGAGAAGGTGCTTCGCGTCTGTAGTGATTTCATTGTTACTTTTCGAATCGAAAATTGGAATGAATTATCAAAGGAAATTCTTGTTGTGGATATGCGACTGGTGAAACACATTCGAATTTCTCGCAATTACCGATTGGATCACTTTCCGAATAGTCCAATCAACAGAGTGTAGAATGGAAAAAAATTGAACGAACTAGATGAGATGGTCGTCCATGGGTACTGGAACAGCTTTAGTTGCCCTCTTGTGATCAACTTGAAGAGACCATTGCGATCAGTGGAGCGGAAGGGAGCCTGAAGGGGAGGAACTTCCAAATAGGGTAGTCAGAATGTACAATCTCGATAAATAACTACTGGAAACAACGCTTTAAAAAACAGCAATTCTTTGAAAACAGCGATGAGATGGAACTGCCAAAACTAAATCTTTTCGATCAATGTAGGATGTATGAAACTCATTCGAATTTCTGCGAGAATATTTTTCCTAATCAATGTTCCCTGACTACCGTATACCTGTCCGACGAGCAGCACGTGCAGCACGACCCCGAGAGACCACACGTCCACCGCGGTACCGTAACCTGAGATTACAGTATTAGAAGATTGACCGAGAAGTGGTTATTCTCAGAACTACACTGCCTATTGCACACAGTTTGGCAACTTGAGGAAATACCTCTGGTATTGAGTTCCTACTAGGCCACCTAGTGAATGACCGTTTTGATTCGATTCCTACTAAGTCATCTAGAGCAAATTTCAGGCTCTTCCGTTCTAGTAGGTGGCCTAGAGCACTTCCTAGTACGCCACCTACTCAAAGAGACCTCTGGCTCCATTTCTAGTAGGCGAGCACATTCTACTCACCACTTTGCGATACGACCTCGGGAGCGCAGTAGGTTGGCGTGCCGCATACTCTCGATAGCGGACCGAGAACGGTGCATGCAAGGCCAAAGTCGCACAGTTTGACCTGGAAAGAATGAGCGGATGATTTCGGATTCTATGTTTCGATAAAACTGCACTATTAAAAAGCAGTAGTTCGTTTTAAGAGTATTGATTAGTGTGTATGAGAACAAAACCATCGAAAAATTGATCAATTCTCATCCCAGGGGTGATAAACTAAAGATGAAGCATATTTGAACACATAGTTCAACATTTTCTGTTAGTTTTCTTCTCGAACAATGTCTGCCCACAAAGGAAATACAATCATGAACATTGCTCACTTCCTCCGGACAATAGGAAAGGTGTCAGTATTGTTCCATGTGCTTGCTCAAAGAGAGCGATTGTGTCTATCTCTCTCCATTTCGCGTGCTCTCTCGCACTGTCTGACCAGAGAGAGAGCACGCAGAGTGAAGAGAGCGAGATTATTGCGCGGAAGCGAGACCAGACAAAGGAAAGGTTTCCGGATGTAAGAGCAAAGAAATATTCATGAGCCTAGGAAACATTTTTTTTTGTTGATTTTACTGACAATGACTGAATCGCTTGAAATTTAATCTAGGACAGGATGAACAAGTTGTGAAGCACATTTGAAATCGGTGATTTGTCAATTTAAAAATTACCCGTTTTAGCGTTTCGTTAGGATATTTAGCGTCTCTCATTTTTACCTTCCAATTCCCGAACAGCAGCAAATTCTCCGGTTTCACGTCTCGATGAGCGATCGAATTGGAGTGAAGATAAGAGAGGGCCGAGGCGGTCTGGAAATAACATTTATTTAATTTTTCCTGGTTATTTTAATTCCTACCCACTCCACAAGAACTGTTGTTGTTTGGGGCATTAACGAAGACTGTACCATTCATCGAATTTATTGCAATTTAGCCCTTGTTCGAGTATGTTTCACGACTTATTCAATATTTCTCGGTGACAATTTTTCTCGATTTTTTTGTCTCTTCTTCTAAACACAACAAATTCATCGCTCGCAAAGAATGTATTAAACGATATTTCCTCGTTCCACTGAGGATCAATCCGATTTATCTGTTGTCCGATGTCCAATGTCACAGTCCTATTTCAATTTCAATATAGAATCCTACTAATTAACATTTATTGATTGCGATTCTCTCTTTTCGATTGCGACGCATCCGTCCTTCGGCTATGTTTCACGACGTATTCGTTATTTATCGGTGATGGTCTTTCTTGATTCCTCTTGCGTTCTCGATAAATGCAAGTCTACCTATCGTATCTCATTCCCATCTTATGCTGCGGAAAAAGTCAGGGGAGATTTCCTCCTCGGGTGGAAAAAGTCAAGAGGGGGAAAAGGAGGAATTCAAAATTTTGAATTCGCGCGCTTTTCAGCATCTCGCTTCTCCGTAGAGCTAGCGACTCAAAAATTTAACTAGATGTTTTCCGGCATCTTAAAACCCTATAAACCAAGTTTCAAGTGGCTAGCATCAATGGGAACCGAGATATTTTGAAATAACGAAAAATGCGGGAATTCAAATTTCCGATTTCCTCCCTTTGACTTTTTCCACTCGATTTTTTCCTCTTCTCTTTCCTCCCCCTACTTTTTCCACAGCATGAGCCGCGTGATTCCAATCCCTCCAACTTTCCTCTACATACATCTGTCTGTTGTCACTACTACGTTTCTGCTTAGCCTTTCCGCTGGTCTTACTGGACCGTCTCTCCTCTTCCCATGGTCTCTCCCTCAAAAGACAGGCCGAGACAGCATGTCAACAGGAGAGATTTGTCCACATATGACTGCAACTCGCAGCGGCCCAAATTGCAGGTGCTCAGTAGAGAAAAGCAGTGGACCCAATCTGAGCAGAGTTAGGGCGAGAGAACATGGGGAATGGGGAGAGACAGAGACAGAAAGGAACGAAAAAGAGTGAGGACTCTCTGGCGCGGAAGGGACGTGAAAGGTGCAGTACGATTTTGGGGTGGATGAGGACTTGCACTTTGTTGAGACCCTACTCGAAATAGTGTCTGTACTTTCTAGCGGCCCTTCATTTTGCAGAAACAACGAATCCGGTGGATTATCGAATCAGGCGATGTGTGATAGGACGAGACCATAATTCACAAAGAAAATTAAGATTCTCAAAAAAACGCGAAATTTTAAGTGTCATATGTGATAATAAGTACGGAAGGCTTAGTACCTCTTATTTTAGAACAATCTCTAGCTGAACCTATCTGATATATATCTGCACTCTGTAGCGTAACCTTCGCCAAGAGCCTACAACTATATTAGATCCCTCCTCTGACGAGAATCAGCAGATTCTCGAGGATTATCGGATCAGCTGGTGCGCGAAAACACGAGACGGAAACGCGTGAGGGAAAATAGCTTCCTCAAAATAACTGCATGCGCAGAAAATCATGAGATATACAGTAAATAACCACAGGAGCACTTTCTTTTGCTCAAAATGATTAAATTGGCTGTTCACCTGTTGTATCACCCGCTGCGCTTCTCTCTCCTCCAATCTGCCCTTCCTCCTCACTACTTCGAAGACATCGCCGTCCTGAAAGGTTGATATTTTTGTTTTGTTATTGTTGTTTTGTTTTTGTTATTGCTGTTTTGTTTTGTTTTTTTGTTGTTGTTGTTGTTGTTGTGACAACGCTGCACGGTAAGCACTTCAGCGCCTGACGCAATTTTGCTCGCAAAAATTAATTTCAGTCCCCAATGCACTTGAAATATATCAGAATCCCCTCTTGCTTCGTACTACTACTGATTGCAAACGAATTCTCTCGTGAGCCTTCCCAATTTCACTCCAATTTCCACCTGCTTTTGGGTTGTAATCTCCTCCCTTTTTGTGCATGATGTCTCTTCTCGTCTACCCCCAGAGAGATCATGCGAGATAGGGACAGTTTTGGTGTATGTTTGCCCTAGTAGGGAGGAAGGAAGAGAGGGTGGAGGGGGATACCTGAGATTGAGGTTGCACTACGGAAAACGCGGCTTTGTTTGTGGAATGTATGTATGTATGTATGTATGTATTTATCAGTGTCGCTTTCTGGGCGCTGATCAAGATGGGGTATCAGAAAGTCGTTCTTCTTTCAAGATAATCATTTTGAGGGGTCTCGGGCCAGTGTATTGGTCTTCTTTCCTTGTCACAGTCGCAATGGCTGGAGAAAGAGTCCTTCTCCCTTGGATCCCGATAGGACTGTTGATGGAGTTGCACGTAGATTGATTCCCACTGTAGGTCGAAAACGAAGCCTGGCGTGTGCTGGAGTCTTCTGTGTGCTCGAGTCCTAAAAACTCGAAAATCCATCTTTGAGCGAGAGATACGAGCCTGGATTCTGAGGGACCAAACATCTTAGGCGGTCATACCCATCACACGGCGACCAGTCCGGATTGGATGGGGATTCCGATCTTGTTAAGTCGTTGGCAGAGACGAGGGGAATTAGGAGAAACCACTCTCCATCAGAGAGAATGGGGAGGGAACCGCTCGCGACGACTAACAGAAATGGGAATGGTTTGTGGAAAGAATAAGCAAAGTGCATGAGAAAAAGTAGCAGGAAACCAAAGGTGAAACATCAACACTTCAATCTGTGCACAGCACAGAGAATTTAACTTCAAACAAGGATGACTAGTTAGCAGAAGGTATTCGAAAAGGAGATGAATAATCCGGACAATCTATTATTGGGCTCTGGTATTCGAAAAGCAGCGTTTGCAAACGCCCAACCAGGAAAGGCCCCAGATGAGTCCAACCTGTGTGTATTCGATGAAAAGTGAACAAACTACCGTGTGAGCTTTGACCCGAAAACGTGAGCACAATGCCAAGACCTTCCGTCCCAGATCCCAGATCAATCATACGTACCTGTGCGTATTCAAAAAATAGATAGTAGAATGAATCCGTCTGAAAGGCGTCGATGAGCAGGCAGATGTTAGAGTGTTGAGAACCTGCGAATTATTTATTTATTTTTACGGTTTATTATTTTAAAGGAGATGTGAACCGGTTTGTATGCATTTATTTTATATCGAGTATAGAGAACACGAGAATTATTTTTTTTTCAGATGCGTAAGCTCACAGTACTGACATCTCGATTAAGTGCGAGAAATTAATGGGCTTGTGAAACTCATTCGAATTTCACACTATCAAATAGGCAAAGAAGATTCTATATTAATCTGTTTGAATAAGTTTCACAATTTCTATATTTTCTGTTCATAATCAGTTACTGCAATAGCACTCATCCTCCTGATGGTAGAAAAAAAACTAACAGCCTTTAAACTTTTCTTCACGTCAATGATCTTAGGTGAGAAATTGCGGAAAGGAAGAGACGAGTAAGAATTGAGCTTGAAAGTGTACTCACCAGCGAGCACTTCCACTTCATTCTCAACGAAGAACCATTTACCACGCAGAGATCGCTTGTCCACTTCCTGAAATTGTATCTATAATCATTTCATATTTATATTTTCCTGCTATTAATTTGTCTTGTGTAATCTCAATTTCAGGAATTATTTTTGTATCGTAACTTCGCGAGAAGAATCATCAAAGTGCAGAATTTCAGCTAATACAGAGTCTGTGAAACCTATTCGAAATCTATTTCGAAATCAATAATTCATTCACGATTTATTCATTGGCATTTCCAATATTTCATCATGTCTACCCAATCTCAGCTATAGTTCCGGTCATCATTCTGCCCTTTCCTTCCCGCCTTTCCCCTCTAGTCGAGTAGTGCTCTGACTCTCTCCGTTTCACGTACTCTCTCGCCTTCTCTAGCAGGCGAGAGAGCACGCCAAATTGAGAGAGACAAGCGCTCTCTCTATAATAATTCCCTTCCTGTCCGAGATCCCTTCCTCATGCGCTCCCCATTCGTCATGCAAGTTTCATGAGACGCTCTGGGATTCAGACAGAGTGAGAGAGTGTGCGAATTGAAGAGACGCTCTCTCGAATGCTCTCTCGCTGGTTGGCGCACGTTCGTCATGAGACGAATCATACATGCAACGAATGTGACCTCCAGGAGCTATTTTGAGGTCATGAAAGAAGAAGAAGATTGCAATATAGCAAAAGCCGCAATAGTCCCATTCTCTAAGATGGCTCCACGAAATGATAACGTCATTCTGGGTTTCGTCAGAATTTCGACAGCCCGGTCATTCTTGAGTCATAGCGATGACCACTGGTTGGGTAATCGTCCAAATTCTTGCAAATTATGAGCAGAGCTTGCGAAATATATTTTTCCGGGTTACCAAATGAGTAAATCTAATGTCCCTGTGTAAAAATGGCTGATTTTTCTGGCTTCCTGCTTTTAGGTGCTTCGCTCGCCTATGGCTATACTTCGTAATGTTGCTAGGCTCGAGTCCCTTTTTTGTCGGCCATCTCTATTGTCTTTTCGACTACTGCTTCTTTTCGTAATAACAGCGGGCGAGGGATGACCATTGCGGGGAGGTGAGAGAAGCACTCTCTCCATTCCCCCTTGTCTCTCGCTCTGTCTGCCCAGGCGAGAGAGTGCCCAAGAAGAAGAGAGACAGGGCCATAGGAGAAGTAACCATGGGGATTGACCACTACTATTGCATGGGGGGATTCGGAGGGGGGGCTAAGTGGGGCAGCAGTCCCTTCTTCCCTTCCCTTTCATTGCTCAGTTGCTTTTCTCCCATGGAATACGGAGATTATAGTAGGAACGAAGAAGGACCAGGAAGGGAATTTGGAAGGAGTAGGTGACTACCAGGGAAGGAAGGGGAAGTGTGAGGAAGGGTCAGACATGATCAATTAAACAAGTATGATAGAAGGGCTGCAGATGTTCAATGCTTTAATCATCCGCGATAGTTTCGAACTTGCCGGTCAGAAGAATCAAAGACCATTTCAGGGTTCGCTTTTAGATATCGCGTGTCAGGCTTCCTTATGTCTGCATGTTTCGAGCACTCACGGAATAAGAAGAGAGTTCATGCAATGTTTTGATGAGAATAGGCAGTGATCTCTTGCCACGAGAGCCAAGAATAACCTCACGAAAAGATAAAGGAAGTGAACTTTTAGGATGTTTTCGAGCAACGAAGGCACGAGACACTATAGATTCTTCCTAGGATTCTACAGACTATTGCGAATCTCGAGTCGAAAAGTTCAATGCATAGATCATAATCCTTTTCCTAGAGTACGGCGGCTAATTTCTTCCTTGTCTAGTTCTAACACTTCCGCATCATCACTCGTAACCTAGAGAATACGCAGCAAATGAGAACGAGCTATTCATTAGTCTTCCCTTTCCCTTGAGCCTACTCTCGCATTCCATTGTGCCCATGCAGCCTATTCGTCCCGAATGTGTCCTTCAGGTCGTGTAAGGAGGAGAAGAATAGGCAATGTATAGCTAGAGAAGGCATGGCTAAAGCTCCCGTGTACTAGCGCACTAATTGATAGAACATGGGGAAAGGACCATTCTTCATTGTAGTAGTGCTATTACTCTGACGCTTTTGTCCTGTCTTGGGAAAGTCGCAATAGATCGTGCAAAGCGGACCATTCTTCACTGTGGAAATATTACACGGAAACCTCATGCACGATTAAAAGCAGTAATAGATAGTGCAAAGTGGACTATAACTCACGGTGACAGTCGTACTCTAACGCGCCCTGTACTATCTAGCGATGCTCTCTTCATTCTGCATTAGTACTCGATGACAGTGAAAAATGTGCGAATTGAATAGGACCATTCTCCATTGTCCTACTCCGAAGCCTCATGCACTTTCATTCTTCTAATCGCTTCGCACTATGAGGCCACCTGGCTTCGCCGGAATTCGGAAGCTGCAAGGAATTCAGAAGCTCCTTGTGACTAGGGATGTCTGGATGGAGTATACGTACCTTCATTTCGCGTACGCTCTCATGATTAGAGTGGACGCGAAATTGACAGGATTCTGCATTTTTACGGTCCTACGTGCGATGGCTTGAGCAGTCGAAGAATGATGGTAAAAGATACAACCAATCGGTGTTCCATGATTACTACTGACATGTGAGATGATAAGTGGCGCAGACAGAATAACAGCTTACATTAGCGAGAGGTGATGCTACCGGCGGCTACTATAGCGAAGGGAGGAAATTTTTTGAGGAATTATAGTTTTTAAAAATGAGTTGAAGGATAGATTGAAGAATCCTCATCAACAGACCAATAAGAACGCGGTGAAACATATTCGAAACTGAAAATCAAAAGCACCTTGAGCGCGCATTTCATTTCGTCCTTTCTTCGCACGGCATAGCGAACGGTTGAGAAGTTTCCCTGAATTATTTTATTTATTTATTTATTCAGTTATTTATGTTAAAGGTCATCAAGCCCACCTTTCCAATCACGGATCCAATCTCGAATGACTTCTCGAGTGAATGCCGTCGGTCGATGGCGCGAATGTTCTCCGATCGCTGAATTTCGATTTTTGATCTTTGATCTCTGGATTTCAGTTTCATTCTACTGCTGGTCTCTGCCGGCGATTACTGTTCTGACGCAGTTTGTAGCATCGTCAAATGACTATTTATAAGCGTGAAACGGTTCCAGATTTCGACTAGAGAGAATCAGATCTCCGAGATTCCGAGACAGCGCCTTCTAAGTGTGTATCATGTCTCGCTCTGTCACTGCGCATTCTCCTCTCCCGCACACATAATTGCATTTCCGCCGTAATTTAGACGCGCAGCCAGACAGCAGAAAGCATGTAACACGCAGCAAAACTTGCGTGGTGCGCAGGCGTTCTGCCTACGTTCTGCGGAAACGTCGCAATGTAGAAAGCTCATAAAATACACATGGTGCATCACGTTCTGCGATTTCCCAAACGTCGCACTCACCCCGAAGAAGCCCTCGTTGACGTGCTTGGAGGTGTTGTGGATGAGTCGGCACTGTCGGGTCAACTCGCCCGATCCGTCTTCTCCCGACCCGCCAGAGGTACGGTCGCACGACGCACTACCTGAAGATGCAACACAGTTGCGATGCTACTCATACTCAATTACAGGATTACTGTATTGATGCAGCTTGTAGCATCGACAAGTGACTATTTATGCGAGCAGATGCAAGGTTGGATTTGTTAAACAGAAAGCAACAGCCAAATTGAAACAGGATCGTCCAACCTAGTAAGACTGCCTAATGAAACGTAATTGAAAACAATTGAAAAATATTCGAACAACGTCAAGATTGAGCAAACGACTTATCTTCTCAATGATAGATGTAAAAAAGGAAAGTGATTAGACTAACCTCTTCGACTGCTTGACTGTCTGCCTACGGCCGATCGTGACCGCATCGTTGAGAAGATTCTGAATCTGTTGATGAACCTCGAAGTCAACGCCCTTCTGGAGACGAAGGAGTCTATGAGGAAGCAGACGAAAGAAAGAAGGAAAGAGCTAGAGTGACCGCTAGTGTATCATCGTCGCTCCGCCCCCTTTCCTCTCTCTAGCATCCCTTCTCCCCTAGGAGGCGCGACGGAGCTCCCCTCGGCCCCTTGCAGGTATTCCTACTACATTGCTCTTGTTCCTTTGCCCGTAAGAGCAAATGAGAGAGCAGACGGGATGGAGAGAGCGAGGAGGCCGGGAGGAGGCGGGCGAGGGGCGGGAGGTGGCGCAGTTGCCGAGCAACGGGCCAAGTTCGCCAGGCCCCGCCCCCTTTCTCTTCTCACGCGCTCCACACACTTCGCATATTAGCCAAGCAGCGGGCGCGCTAATTTGAAGAGGCGCACGGGCCAAGCAGCGATCAATCGATATCAGGAGGAGTACGGTAGTCATGTCGAAGGACACGGATACGGTAGCCGTGTGGCATGTGCCACTGCAGGACAAGGTACGATTTTGGAGATATTTTCGAAGTCACTTTTGTGTTTTCGGCAGTTTCGTGGCTTTTGAAATGTTTTTTTCGAATATGGCTTAGGCGAGAGAGCGTGCAAAACGAGGAGAGTACTCGCATTTTTGAGCAATTTTCCATTGAAGGTGCACAAGATTGAGTTCGAGCATGGCACAACGACTGGAAGGAGGCTGATCAAGGTCGATGGAAAGGTTACAAAGTTTAATTTTAATTTTTGACGTGAAATAAGTATGACAAATTTCGAAATACGACTCACTCCTATAATTAGTACGTTTCCGTAAGGTGCACCTGGTTGTTAGCGGCTATCTACTAAGATAAACCTTAGTCGAAAGTTTCGTTGAGCTATCTATTTTATTTTTTGAAGCTGACATAGGCTAGAATCGATAAAATAATAATCTCACGTTACAAATGCACGATCTGAAACATACCTCAACTGTGAATCCGAATGTGGAAACAAATCAGTTATCGATTGCTTAATGATGTGTTCCTACCGTAATCTTACCGTTCTCAGGAGATGATTCGTCGGGATTGGATGTTCAAGTTGGTCGGCAAGGAGCACTTTATGCTGCATGATGCCATTCGGTGCACGATTACGGTAGAAGCCATCGGAACATTCGCATACGAATACTCCCTCGAGGTTCGATTTTTGATCTCTTGAGTTGATCTTTGAACTTTAATGTTTGATTAGTCTCTATCATTGAGGTAGATATCGTAATATTACGTTTGGGGTAGCTTCGGTGTCGCGTATTAGTTTTTGAATGAAGAAAATTATCGAGAGAGCAGACGGCATGAAGAGAGTTTCTCTTCATTTTCCATCTCTAGTGATGTGTCTCTCACATGATAGCGGATTAGTGGAAATTGGTGTTTCCTTGGAGTCTTCTCCCACCGTGAGTCTCTAATGAAAAAGCCAAAGAAATTCGTGATCGTTTCATACTCGCATTTGGTCCCAAAAATCCCAGATTTGTTAATGAGTTGAGCATTTCTTTTTATTATGTTTCTGATGATAAGACTTACCTCCGGATAATTTATTTCTAATCTCTGATCTTTCAGGTCGGCGGGAAAACGTACGAGAAATTCCGCGAGGAACAAAGCAAGAAACTGCAAACGTGGCACTGTCAGATTGGAGAGTCCGACTGCAGGATCTGTCTGGGTGAGATTACAGTATCTAGTATGGGGGGGGGGGGGTGCAATAGGCTTATTTTGAGTGCGGGGAACACCGGTAGCCTTACTGGAACTAAGCTGTACAGTATCTATAGCTGCATTATTAAAATATATATTAATTGATTCACTTGCTATTCAGAACTACGGTGAATTCGTAGGAGATACCGCTTTAGGTACAGTAAATTTTGGAACTCTCGCTTTCTTTCACCTCTATTGAACGGTCTGAAGTGGTTAGTATTGGGGTAGGTCAACACCGGAAATGGACCACCCTGTAGCCTGACCTCCCTTTCAGCAGCGCGAATATCTAGCGGACTGCGTAAACAAGGTGTGAATTCAAGGGCCGAAAGTGGTCGGAGTTCCTATGGTTACGGCGATCATTGTCAGCACAATTAGGGAGGGAGGGTGCAATTGACTAGTGAGAATTGGGGCATCCCAAGATGGATAACTTACGACAATATTGACGATAACGTTATAACAGATTGTGAATTTTACACCAAAGAAATAAACTAAATCATGACTGATAAACTTCAGAGGATATATTCGCCGCGCGAAACGTATCTGAAAGATAGAATCAATGCCGCAGATTCTGGGGCACTTTCCTAGTTATTCTGGTAGATGGAAGTGGCGAAGATCTATTTGTGAAATGACGAGCACATTCTTTATGATTTGATCATTTTTCAGACAAGCAAACGATGGACGTATGGGCGAATGGAAAACCTGTGGAGACTACGGTAGGTTTGGAGTACGGTAGCGAGTGAATATCGATCGATTCCAGGGTGAATTCGGCGACGAGGGCACGGAAACGCACTTCCAGATCAATGGAGTCGCATGCAAGGTATACGGTAGGAGTACTGTATCTGGCTTCATGAAAAAAATCTATTTTTTGTATTTTGTGAGAAAATGGATAACAGAAACAGAACACTGAAATGGAAGAGTCCTCTTCTAGTACTAGATAATTCTATGATCTAAACAGCAATAATTTTGTCTCTCCATTTTTATCTCTCGTCGGTCAGTAAATCCAGAGAAGGTTGATTGATACTGATCATCCATCGATCCACCGTGCCCTTACAGGTTGTATCGGTCAACTCGGGCAAACGAAGTACCGGAGTCGTCCATGAACTTTATGTGGGTCGCAACCACATCAAGAGCGATCCCATCCCGACTTCGCAGCCCAAGTAGCCTACCTTATCTTCCCCATATTCTGCAGCCTACAGAATCCGACATATGTGTACTCGATTCGAAACGCTTTCGATCCGATCTTAAAACAAACATCGTTATCCATCTAGATAGATTCGACCATCCCGTACCAAAAAATCAAACTTATCAACTGATAATCTTCACATCGACATTACTCATTTTTTTATAAATTGTTTTCCGTTATGATTATGCATAAATATTGATGTACGATTAACTCCGCAGTCACAATTAGGAACATAAAACGCGATACAGTCCGAAAAACGATCGAGAAAGATGTGGCACAATGCAGTTCAGCATCAGGCATTCTTTAAAAAAATGAATTAACTACAAAAAAAACTAATAGAGCCCATGATATAATTCGATTTTTTTCTGACTGAAGTCATGACAAAAAAATCAGATTGGAAATAATCGATAATTTGAGCCGATACCGTATCCTGGATCGTGAACTGATTTTTTTTAACAAAAAAGTTATTCCTCGATTCGATGCTCGCAGAATTCTTCCCTTTCTACTACCGTACCCTTTTCATGCAATTCGCGAAGTTTTCTTGATAATTGATTTTTCGATATTTGCCAATTATAATTTCTCGTAATTTTATTGTAATCGCATCCTATCAACACCCCTGCAGCTAACGATAATGTTCGGTGGTGGCGCTGACGCGGCGGCGGCCGCTTCTGAGAAGGCCAAAGCCGACTTCGGCACCCTCGTCACTTTCATCTTCCTCGTTGAGGCCGGTAAGTCGCAATTTCAAGCTTATCTACGGATAGATTTCTGGTTTTTCTTGTTCCTCACGTTTTCTTGTTCCTCACGTCTTTGCAATACGAAAGGCCAAATATCGATATCGTGCTTGCCTGGGGCTAGATGTGCGTGATGAAATTTGACTAATGTTCATTAAAAGACGTTTTCTCGTTCTTTCATTCTCGTTGAAATTACCTATACATGATGAAAAATAGATTTTTGTCAAGCGAGTAAACAGTTCTTTAGCTAATATTGACTAGAGATGGATGCGAAACTTCGAATTACACGCTCAATTACAGGTGCTTACTGTGCGCGCAAGTTTGGCATCGACTGGATTCTGGTCTGATTGAGACGGCCGATTCGCCATCTTGTTGATCTTTGATCTCTACATTGCCAAACCCAGTTTAACATAGTTGAATCATTAGTCATTGTTACTGCCCGATAAAGATGTTCGCTCTTATCCTGTGTCAGATCTCGAAGTGAATACGTGTCGCTCGATCACGATCCCTACCTGCTAGGGTTGGCAAAACGATGCGATGGATGCGATGCCGCATGCGAGGGAGGTCAACATGCGGCATCGAATGAACATGCGGCATCGCATGTTTGGGAAGAGGGGAGAGAGGTCGCGAAGCTCCGCCCCCTTTGTCTTGCCTCTCTCTGCTCAATCTAACCCGTCTTGGCTAGAATGCGCGCATTATACAAGTACGGGTGGGGATGCTCCCCTGTTCCCAAACATGCGATGCCGCATGTTTATTCGATGCCGCATCCCCTCTCCCTCCCCTCCCTCCAAACATGCGATGCCGCATGTTGACCTCTCTCGCATGCGATGCCGCATCCATCGAATTGCCAACCCTACTACCTGCTTCCCTAATTGCTTTCTATTTTTATTATTAAATTTAAATAAACTATATAAATAACTCAGATGGAAGGCGATCCGCAGCTCGCCAGATTCCTCGCCGCTCTCCAGACCGAGACCCAGCGACAAAAGTTCACCGAGCAGGTATGTATACTATTTTTGTTACTTTTAATCGTTCCTGGGGTCAACTTTAATATCAGCTGAGAAAATAGCCTTGAAACAAAGTCTTAGCGATTGCAATTTAACGAAGCACATCACTTTTCATTCTACAATGGTAAATTTTTTTTGTAAAAATATGTGCTAAAAAGAGAGAGAGCATAAGCGTATGTAATTTTGCCAGAAATTTACACGCTTCTAAAAAGTGGCTATTTGTAGGTAACTGTGGTGTCTTCTTAATGTTAGTAGAGCCATGCCGTGAATCACCGATTATCATTTATTGATTACTATTCGTAGGTGCACACGCTGACATCTCGCTGCTGGGAGGTGTGTCTGGGCGACTCTCGTCCGCCCTCGAAGCTCGACTCAAAGACGTCCACCTGCCTCCAGAACTGCGTCAATCGCATGATCGACGCCAGCAACTTCATGGTGAGCGGCATTGGCCTTTTAGGTACGGATACTGTAGCCACAGCATGAAGTATTGATTGATTGAATGAGCACTGATGAACTTTCATCAGATAGTTTTTTTTCTCATTTGCAGGTCGAGCATCTGCAAAAGATGGAGAAGAATCTGGGTCAGTAAGGAGCGCGCGATCTCTCAATCCATTGTTATAACGTCTCTTCATCGATCGATAATCGACGACGACGTCCCTCGTGACCTACCGCAGTCTTCGCACTTTCTTAGGTTCCTTCCCCCATATCTGTTACCCATAGCGTTCTTCTGTTTTCCCCCTTATATTTGGATCTAGGCTTGAATCTCTATCAGTAGAGTTCAGTCGATGATGTGACCTCATTGTCTTATCCCCGTTGAATCCAGTTAGCTTTCCACCCGATTTTCTTTGTTAGCCCAATGTTGTAGTTTATGATAAACGTTTGTTCTCGTCACACCACTAGTCTTCACAACAATCGGTTGGAGACACCGTACGATATCTAAACAGTGCAGTGGTTGGTGACTAACAACAAGGGTACGGTACATCAGGATCAATCGATAATTGGGCGAGAGAATGGGGTCGAAGCTGCGTGGCAGTCGACTCGAGTCCGAGTTGGACAGGGCAAGGACTGAAGGTAGATAATTAATTTTTTTTTGTTTCAAAAAAGCGGAATGCCATTAGATAACTTCAAGTTGATGATGGTATGTAATATTCGTGAAACTCGGATCTCACAGGGCAATTAAACATTCGTATGTTCCGAATTCAGCTGGCCAAGTCCATTGAAACAATTTTTTTATAATTAAATTAATTTAAATAGTTTAATAATTGGCAGGTAATTGGAGTCGAGTTGCGGAGCTCGTGAAGGCGGCAAAGAGTCGTCAGTCGGGACTGCCATCTCATCTGGCCAAGTTGATCGAGGCAGAAGCGGAGATCGAGTTGTTCCTCGAGTCACAGGGTCTGTGGTATTTTTATTTATTCATTTTCGAAATTTACCATAGTTAAAGCGTAGCGGTATGCTGTGTTTGTCCATTTTGTCGAGAGGAAACGAAAGCGAAAGCTATTGCGAAATGTTGCGAAAACAAGAAAGAACGTAGGCGGAGAGATATTACTCTATTCACGGCTATTCATATGAATGGACGTGAATAGAGTAATATCTCTCCGCCTACGTTCTTTTTATTATTAATATTTATTTTTGAAATCTATAGAAGCGTAAAGCGCAGCGGTGTGCTGTGTTTGTAGGCGAGAGCGCTAGAGAAACGAAAGCTACTTCGAAATGTTGCGAAATCAGTAAACAACGTGTACGGAGTGTTATCACTGGCAACTCATATTATATGAGTCCTTTAATTTACCTCAGGTTATTGTGAGATCCCTGTTGCTCTCGACTTTCACTAGTTCCTTATGCGATCGAATGACCTTGATGATTGATTATTCCTGGAATCATCTGCGTTAAAATATACTATTCAGACGTGCTTACTCCTCGTTCATCTCACTCATCGGGACTGAAGGCGTCCGAGGAGAGGCTGAGGGCGGTACTAGCCGATAATGATGCGGTTAGTTGGGGAGTCACATTCATTTATTTAGTCTTGAATAAGGACTGGTTATCACATTCGAATTGCTCCTGGGCTATTCGTACTGTAGTAGAAGCACTGAATTACCGAGTGAAATTATGGGATATTTTCCCAGTTTAAAATTTTAAACCGTCCAATCGAGGCCTTCCGATTGTTTCCGGTCGTAATACCTCTCTTTTACAGGAGGCAGTCTACCTCGAGGCGCGTCTGCTGCTGGCAAAGTGTGCCTATGTGAAAGCGGAAGGAAAGACGGCCATCGGATTGATCGATGAGAGTGGAATGGAGAAGGCAACGACTGCATTCAGGTATACGGTAGGGGTACGGTAGAATGAATATCGAGTAGGTGAAGACATTCTGGAATACTGTAGGGGTATGGTAGAGGGAATATTGATTGATTGGCTAAACCTTATTCAGAGGACGTGAGTCTCCATAGGTGCAAGGAGATTTTAAATTTGTGTGTATTACGCGCAGGGCTCAATCGACTATCGAGTTTGAGAAATATTTGGATTTATGTGAGAATTGTGGTGCGAGAGTCCACCTGGTTGAACAAGTTGCAGTTTGCAAAAAAAAGAATGTTCAGATCTCTCCGCGCCCTCCGATTGGTGGCCGAGGCGTATGCTATCAAAGGTGAGTCGGTTTTACTTCGTTTTACGCTTTTATTTATGATGGTCCAGCAGAATCGACGTTTCATGGTGTTGATGAATACGTTGTTTGGGATGTGAAATTGATAACGGTGACTTACTTTGCTCCTTCCAAATTATCCACTTTAGTTAAATTAAAGTATTAAGTAAAATAACCAGGTCTATGCATGGAGCAGCAGTGGGAGGAGAGCGAGCGAGAGGGAGATATGATGAGAAGACAGCGGATTGTGAGCAGTTTCGAGAAGGCTGCAGAGTTGACTATATCGTGCGTTTATTTATTGATTTTTGAATGAAACTAATTCAAATGGCACCACTAGATGTGACGATGTTAGTCTATATCGAAGTACCTATGAAGCGGGAAAATTATGGGTTCGATTTTGATGTTTCGGATCGGAGGCGTCGTCTTACTGTTCGTTCGGAGCCATTCGAATAATCTTAGGATCGTGAAGCGCAAAAACTGTATGGTGTCGGGAAACGAATACCTACCCAGAGCCTGTGAAAGTCGGGATTTTGGTTGTGTTTTTGGATCATGAACGCCGTGTCAATATTCAACAAGAAAGCAATGGATAGTGACAGAGACCTGAAGCACAAATATTCTGGGATTGACATTTCAAAATGAATATTGCAGATACGTTGGCGAGCTGGAGAAGACGCTGAACCCGATGAGAGGCGGAGGAGGAGGGATGATGGGAGGAGGAACACTCGGAAGTAAGTGGCATTGTTAAATTATTTGGTAGTAATGGAGTCCTATCTATATTGTCATATCGATCAGGAAATTAAATGTAATTTGCGGATGAAGCGGGAAACTAACTGGAAGTTGTATCTGTCCGTAAGAACTAAGTCCTATATCCGATTTGAGGAGGGACGGAAGGAGGAGGAGCACTATGAAGGGTTGGGGACCCCCCCCCCCCCCCCCCCAACTTGGGTTGTGTGTGGAGTTGCTATGAGAGAAAATGTTTCGCTTCGGTTATGTTCTAATTGGCGGAATCAATCATCGAATCGAACGTAAGCGTTAGCTTGTTATTGATAAGTGAAACGACCAAGTTACTAGCTTTCAGAGTAACTTTTAAAAAGAAAGCTGGGCGCTTTATTGTTAGTTTTTCTCGATTTGTATGATACGCCTAGTATATTTGATGCGGGAAAAACTGAAATAGATTAAATCTTCAACCCAGTCACTTGCTCGTTTCACTATTCTACTATAAATCGCTGCCCCACAATTATTCGATGATTTCTTTTTTTTCTGTCGAATAAAATCAAAAACGATGAATCATTGTCCTAACAAGGATCATGAATTAGATCTAGTAGCTACACATTTTCTGAATCGCCTCGCTGGTGATATTTCGTTTACCTGCTGGCCTCTTCACCAAACCACGTCACGTTGCGCGTGTACGTTTACCTTCCATTGCAGCCTCGCTCGTGGTCTCATCAGCGAACACGAGTCTGAATGTGACCGGAGGAGGGGGAGGATCGACGACGGGCAGTCTGCAGAGAGGAACGAGAGGGCTGGGAGGAGGACATGAGAGAATCGGTGAGAAGGGGATGGGGAAGGTGACTGGTTAAAAAGAGAAGCTATTGCTTGGGTGGATTAGATATCGATAAAGATATTGGTACCAGTACTAGGAATTGCTGGTGCCAGTGATAAGTGATAGTTGTGTTTCATGATTGGGCAGTAATGCATTAGCACCCGGTGTCATAGATAAGATGGACAACTGATTTTGGCAGGGTGCATTCATGTTGCTTGGGATTTGGATATGGCGTTCGAACTTGGATAAGCAATTCCATTGCACATATTTTTGAAACAAAGTATTTTCAACACTTTAGTGATTTACGATTAG
Source organism: Pristionchus arcanus (assembly GCA_900490705.1). Taxonomy (NCBI): domain Eukaryota; kingdom Metazoa; phylum Nematoda; class Chromadorea; order Rhabditida; family Neodiplogasteridae; genus Pristionchus; species Pristionchus arcanus. The sequence goes on from LS487787.1 coordinate 112,082, forward strand.
TTGATGTTTGCAATTAATTACTCCTCGCTCCTCATTCAGGCGACATCTTGGAGTACTGTCTGGAGCGAGTGGCCAAGCTGCGATTGCGAGAGACGGGAATGGAGAGGAGAGTGGCCGATGAGGGAGTCGAATGGTGAGTACGGTAGATGAGTGATGGGATTACGGTAGGTATAATGTATGGGCACATCCTGTGAGAAACATAGGCTCGGAGTAGTAAGTATGGATGAAATTTGATCGGAACATGAAGTTTCACTTGGTTTGAGGAAGTAGGCAAATCAAAGTTTCGTGCGATTGATATCATTCCTGGTCCACCAGCTGCCACGATACACAGTACATAGCGGACTCAATAGCAATTACAATCTCTGAAAGTGAAGAAAAGCGCAGTATTGTGTGTTGTCGACTAAAACATGATATTACGATTCTCAACTTGGCATGGTTGCTTCGATGCGGGCTCGCAAGCCTAGAATCGCCTATCATCTGATATTACTGCAGGTACCGTCACATCATGACCTCGCTCGGGGACAAATCGACGGGCGAACGATTGCAGATGAGAATGAGCAGGTGGGATCATAGTTATAGAAATGAAGATGTAACAAAAGTGCAAAAATAAAGAATCTGTTGATGGCTATTGTGACCTGACGCATCGGTGCTTCAGAACATGCTTATCTCGTCGAATGCAATGTTTCCCCAGTATTGTTAGATATGCCTCTTTTAAGATCAATCAATAATTTTACTATTTCCGTCGTGTAAGGCAAGTATTTAACCATTTGAGAAATGAACTTGTTGCTAGCAGTCTAGGTGATATTAGGGTGTCCCATAAGTTTCCGGACTATTTTTCGATATACTTTTTTCAAGAGAACTAGCCAGCTACGCTCGCTTCGCTCGCTCGCTGGCTAGATGTCGCCGGGTTATCCCAGTCATTTGCAAGCGCTTCGCATCGCCGGGTTATCCCGATAATATGCGAATGCTTCGCAAACGCTTACCAGTAATTTGCAAACATACTTACAATTAGTGGCTACATTATAAATGTTTTCCGGATCGCTCTCGGTCTCACGAACCTTACATAATCATCATAAGCGTGAATGTGTTCCACCGATCTAAAACTGACCCAGTGAAACACTTTGGTATACTGTAATAACGAGTTACGCTCGCTAGATTTTGCGCCACCTTATCCCAGTCATTTTCAAACGCTTGCGGAAGGCTCGAGAGGCCTCGAGCGACCCGAAAAAAGTTGGGATGGAGCCACTTCGTGGCTTCATCCCAACTTTTTCCGGATCGCTCTCGGCCTCACGAGCCTTCCGCAAGCGTGAATGCGTATACTTTAAGTACCGTTTTTTCTCACAATCGATTAACAACGTAATTCACACATTTCACTCAGTGAGCTACGCTAAAAGTAAGTCTACATCGAATTAAAATGCAAGTCATAAATCCGACCAAGTAAACTACTTTGATATGCTGCACTCGCTCGCTCGCAAGATATCGCCGGGTAGTGTGTTAAGGTTTTATCCCAGTCATTTGCAAACGCTTGCGAAAGGCTCGTGAGGCC